>VDFB02193867.1:487179610-487255489 GCA_007258455.2 Sequoia sempervirens | reverse complement strand
GCTAACTTGTCCATTAGGCATGAGTCATTAGGAAAACTCAGAAAAAATCAAAAGCAGTTGCCAATGGTTGCAACTCACTTGAGATTTATAGAACATAACAAGTCGCTAGAACCGATGAAACAAGAGAAACTAAAAGAAACTATTTACTGTGCTGGAACAACACTTAGGGAATGAAACAACAATTAAACCAAAGTGCAGAAGCACTTATTGAAAACATAAAACCTATCCTAATATGTACATGGAGAAACTTATCAAACCTCAAAACAAGGCTTGAGGTGTATCCCATTGACTGGGATAGGAAGCGCTTCACCTTCAGTCGTGGCTAGTTGGTAAGCATTGTGTTCTTTGGAGTCTTTGATGATAAATGGGCCCATCCACATGTTGTCAAACTTAGTGTGATGGCCCATCTTGCTTTTTAGAACATCCCATTTCAACATAAGATCTCCCACCATGAAATTTATTGATCTAGTTTTCATATCAAATGTTCTCTTAGTCAGGATTTGCTGGTGTTCCATATTCTTCATAGCCTTGTTTATAGTTTCTTCTAGCTCCATCAGCTGAGTATATCTTATGGAAAGTGGGTCAGTATGCTCAAATAGGACTAGCTGGCTGGCAACATCCAAGGCGGGCAACTCAGTAGAGATAGGTAATTTTGCCTCTTTACCGTACACCAACATGTAAGGTGAGTTCCCAATAACCTTCTTAGGGGTAATTCTATCTACCCAAAGAGCAGTCTTTAGCTTGGCATGCCAATCCTTCTGATTGCTTTGAAGCGTCCTTTTGATAATGTTAATCATATTTTTATTAGTGGACTCTACAAGTCCATTTCCTTGAGGATAATAGTTGGAGCTTGTATTCAAGTATATGCCATTCCTCAATGCCCAATTAGCCACTTTCAAACCAAAAAATGCCAGGGAATTGTCAGAAATTATAGAATCTGGGACTCCAAATCTGCAAACCATGTCTTCATAAAAATTCAACATTGCTGTTTCATTAGCTTCCTTCAGAGGCAAAGCTTTTGTCCATTGTGTAAAGTAATCCGTTGCTGTGATAATCCACCGATGGCTTGCACTTGAGTGGGTTAATTTCGCCTATGAAGTCAATTCCCTACTTCATAAATGGCTACTCTATTTGAATAGGTTGTAATGGAAAAGCAGCAAGTCTTTCTTTTCCTGAAAAACAAGGCACATTTGGAACATCTTCTGACATACGTATGTGCATTCTTAAACAAGTCAGGCCAATAATAGCCTGCTCTTAAAATCTTATATGTTGTTGTCCTTGCAGCATAGTGACCTCTAGAAGGTCCATCATGGAACTCATATAATATTTGATCCACTTGATCATTATCAACACACCTAAGCAGTACTCCACTGTGATCTTTTTTGTACAACACATCATCAATCAAGACAAAAGGAATAGAATGAATTCGGTAGTACCTCCTCTTCGTTATGTTCAGATTAGGTGGACATGCCCCAGTTCTCAAAAAATGTGACATCTCTTGCAACTAGCTGGTAGCTTCATTGTTTGTCATCCCAACATTAACCAAGACTAAATCTCGTTCATCCTCTTTTGTTGAAACGTCTTCATTAGCCAGCTGTTGGCATAAACCTTTTCCCCTCACCAATTTAGTGACCTGAATATCCACATCATACTCCATAACTCTTGTGATCCATCCAACCCACTTTTCATTCAGATCTTTATTGAGCAAAAAATATTTCACACTAGAATGTGCCACTTGAAGATGAATTTTGTTATGAGACAATAGATGTCTAAATTTCTTCAAACTTTTCACAATAGCCAACACATGTTTTTCTACGAAGGTATACTTTTGCTCATAGTCTTCCAGACCCTTACTGAAAAAGGCAATGGGCTGTTCCAACCCTTCCGCATTTTTCTGTACCAAGATTGCAGAAATTACATCAAGACTACCAAAAGCATACAAGGTAAAATCCTTGCTGAAATCTGGGTTAACTAATGTTGGGGCTGAAGCTAACGCCTCCTTAATCTTTTGAAAATTGTCCCTTGCTTCTTGGGTCCATCTGAACTTTGCATTCTTTTTTAACATAGCTGTAAGGGGCTTTAATAAGGTTGCTATATCAGGAAGAAATCTTCTGACAAAATTAATAAAACCAATGAAACTCTAAAGTCCTTTCTTATGTGGAGGTAAAAGCAACTCTAAGATTGCTGCCACTCTCTTGGGATCGACCATGATTCCCTTTGTAGATACTACATACCCAAGAAGCTTTCCTTCATGAACAGAGAAAACACATTTCTTGGGGTTCAATGATATACCAAACTCCCGGCAACGTTCAAAAATCTGCCTCAAATGGTCAATGTGATCTGCTGTCTTCTTGGAATAGACAGTGATGTCATCAAGATATACTAAGACAAACTTATACATTAAGTTGCTAAAGGCCATGTCCATAGCCTTTTGGAAGGTTGCTCCAACATTAGAAAAAACCAAATGGCATTTTCCTATACGCCATTGTGCCCCACTTTGTGGTGAAGGCAGTTTTAAATTGATCTCCTTCCCTTACCAAAATCTGGTTATAACCAAAATATCCATCTAGTAAAGAAAAACGTTCAGAACCTGACACACATTGAAGAATCTACTCCATAGACGGAAGAGGGTGCCTGTCCTTTAACGAAGCTTTGTTTAAATCTCTAAAGTCTACACATAATCTAAGCTCTCCGTCTTTCTTCCTGACAGGAACTAGATTTGCAACCCAGCTAGTATGCTTGATGGGAAAGATAATCCTACTTTCTATAAGTCTAAAGACTTCTTTCTGCATTAATGGCTCCAGTTTGGGATTAACTGGCCTCTATTTTTGCCTTATGGGTTTGGTTGTTGGCTCCAATTCTATTGTATGCCATGCAAAACGTGGATCAAATCCCTTCAAATCTCCATATTCCCAGGCGAATATGTCAATGAATTCTTGGAATAATTGCAGAAAAGACTGCTTTTCAACAGCAGTGTTTATTTTTCCTATCTTGAGGCTTCTCTTGGGTGCAATTTCTAAGTCCTCATAATGATCTTGTTGAACTAATAAGTTGGAATTATTACTTTTAGCCTGATCATCAGAGTTGAAAATACTTTCTAAGGTGACCAAACCTTTAGGCAACTTGTTATTCTTCAATTGCAGTACCTGGTCTCCATACTACTGTTTAATTCTCTCCTGGTTTGATACTGCAAACACGTCTTCTTCAAGTAGAAACTACAGAATCTGCTCATCGCTCTCAAAGACCTGCCAGTTAACATTGTTATCGGGCACAGAAGGCCTGATAATAACCTTGATGTGCTGCTGATTACACTCCTTCCTTACGCTGTTCAGAATGTCAAACTGAGCTCCCACAGCTGCTAATCTATCAGCATGTTGATTCTGATTTCTTGGAATTGAAATGATATTGAAAGCCTCAAAATCCTCAATGAGGTCCCAAACCCTATGCTTATACAATTTAAGAACATTATTTTTAACAACATTCAGGCCTCTAACCTAATTTACTACCAATTCACTGTCCCCATGCACCTTCAAACACTTAATTCCATGTTTCCTTGCCCATTCTAGTCCTTGAATAAGACCTTCATATTCAGCTGTGTTATTAGTGCATGAAAATGCAAACCTAAAGGCTGCATAATATCTTTCAGCTCTTGGGGAAACTAATAATGCACCCCCACTAGTGCCATGCCTGCTCCTTGAGCCATCAAAATACATTTCCCAGACCTCGTCTTGCTGATCATAATCATTCACTGACCTCTTAACCAAGTTAGGCATCACTACATCAGCTTCTTGAAACATGTAGTTACCCATACCAGCATCTGACACCAAGTCACCTTCAGCACTAGAAGTTTGGCCTGCTGCCCACTCATCTAGAAGTATATCAGGAATATCATTGACAGCAATGCGAGGATCAAAGACAGCAGCATGCTCGTCTTGTTCATAAATTATGCAATTGGCATTCATCGCACTAGGTATATAGGGTTCTATATTGTCTTTTGCAAGTAACTTAGACTTAATGGTTACTTTAGTTCCATACCTAGTACAAAACAACATGTGAGACCAGTCAGATGAGAGGTATCCCCCTATTTTAGCCATAAACTCTCTTGACAAACATAACCCAAAATACGGAGGCAAATCTGCCACATAAATGTCTAGGGAAATTGAAAAATTAGGGCAAGCATGCAGAATTAAGCTAGCATCTTTGATAAGACCCACTGTATTAACAGATGAGCCATCCAGCTGGACTAATCCTTTCTCTAAAGGCTCATACTTTTAACCTAATTGATCAGCTACTTGCTTGGGCATCATAGAACAGGTAGCTTCACTATCTACCATACAATTGTGCACTAAATTTTTCCCAATAATCAATGAAACATAGAACGGAGGCGGTCTCACGTTCTTACCTTGAATCATAGATTTCTCTTTGCTGCTAGGATTAGCAACTTTCCCTTGATCATCATTAGCCATTATGACCTTTTGGGAATCAGCAACAACTTGCTCAGGATTCACATTTTCAGATAGTACCTTTTTTAGTAGATCAACCTATCCAAGAATGCTTAAGGAGTCCCACATGGTCATATTCACATTCATCTTCTTCATGTTGTCCACAATATTATAAGGTACAGTTAAAGGTACCTTCTGATGTACTTTAGCAGCAACCGGTTCTTTATTCTTGTGAGGTTGCTCATTGATTGGTAAGATAGTAGTTCCTTTTGGTATATTTAGAATAGGTGTGGATGATGCTTCTACAGTTGCAGTCCCCTTGTTTTTATCAACTGATTGCTCCACCTCTAGAGCCCTTTTCTTAGCTTGTGTATTGGCTGCAATTGCTGAATCAACATTCACACCACAAAACTCTTCACTTTTCCAATTTAAAAATGCGGTCTCATTAAAATGTATATCCAGTTGTTGTTCAGGTATATTAGCAGGTGTATCTGGCTGTGGACTGACAATGTTTTGGACCATAAATGCCTGATTGACTACCCCATTTGAGCATGAGGCTGGGTTATGTGCTTGATTACATGAATGACACCATTCATTTTCTATCACAAAGTTATTCTGGGCTGGAACCATATCCTTCATTGGATTTACAGTGTTAAGAGGAGCTGGATTATAAGATTGGAATGGTCTTTGATTAAATTTTTTCCTCTGATAAGCACCTTGATAGGGTTGCCTATTTTGTTGATACTGATATCCCTGGTTTTGATAAGATTGATTTACATTTTACCTTGCTGTTGGAAATTCGGCCTTGCCCCTTGATACTGTTTCTTCATGCTGATCAACTCATTTCCCATAGTTTGTATAAAAAAAATTATCTCATGCTGACTAGACTTGATCTCTTGCAATTCACTTGATGGTCCTACAGCTGACACTCCCTAGCTCACAACAATGGGTAATGCTGGAAAAGCAGGTAAAGGGGCTAAAGATGACATTTGCAATGGCATATTTGATTGAATTTTAGGGAAATAGGGCATAGGTGGCCTAGGTGCTAAGTTGCCTGCCTGAATGAGGTTATTTTCTGCCTTAATAGCTATGCTATAAGCCTGAGGTAAAAAAATACCCCCCATGGACTGTATCATGACTAAGATATCACTATTTAAACTTTTTAAATAGTATAAAAATGCATAATCAGCAGAAATCCTTACCATAGCAGGTATTTTGTTCCAAGTTTTTTGAAATCCGATATTGAAGTCTACCATTTGTTCTTGTGGGGCTCTTTTTATGGTTGTTAACTGCTCTACCAAAGATAGGTGATTAGATTTTTCCTCAAAAAATCTAGTAAATTTGTCACCAAGATCATCCCATGTTCTTATAGAACCCACTGGCAAGCTTCTAAACCATTCCAACACCTTCTTCTTGAAAGATGCAGCCAGCAATCTCATAGCTACATTTTCCTGTGTCACATGATGCACATTGCACAATGCTGCCACATCCCTGATATGTTTGAAAGGTGTCACTTGTCCTTCTCTAGTAAACTCTGGTAACCCTTTTAA
This sequence comes from Sequoia sempervirens, assembly GCA_007258455.2. NCBI lineage: Eukaryota > Viridiplantae > Streptophyta > Pinopsida > Cupressales > Cupressaceae > Sequoia > Sequoia sempervirens. Next base: position 487,249,497 of record VDFB02193867.1, on the reverse strand, counting down.
CGCTGCTAATGGAATATCATCATGTTGCGCTAGATTAAGGGGACTACCCTAGTTGAACGGTACGAAATTAAAGGCCCTTGGCGCTGCCATTGAGCTGGAATGTGTTGGTATGCTTGGTGAAGTAGAACTTGAACTTGGTTGAAAAGTATTTGTTGTAGTAAAAATACTATTTGTTGAACAATTGAAAGCCCCAAATGAGGAGGCAAAAAGCTTTGTTCCAAGAGTAGGAGATGATGAATGCCTAGCTAGAAGGTCTCTTCTTCTTCTCCTTTCATGAAAGCGGTGCCTTATGCCTTACTAAGGGTGAGGTGTTGTTGAACTCTGGGAGAAGAAACGATTCATACAGTTCTCCTCTTCTTCTTGGAGGGAGATAAATGTAAAAAATTCTCTGACTTTTTTGAACCTAGTTTCCTGTTTTTATTATATAAATAAATACATTGATGCTGCTCCATGCGAGTCACGAGATATGCTTAGAAAATGACCTCCTAAAAAGGCTATCCCGAAACAGCATCAACACATCAAAACAATAAGGCCCACCGTTTTATAACTCTATCCCTCGGCGTGCCAAGAAACTATTATCACTAGATTTTTGCACCTTTGTTGAATGTAAATTCAACAATCGGTCTGGCATGGGAAGACCTCTAAGATGTGGTTTCTTGTAAATAGAGGATCAACCTTGAGCTTGACTTCCTTTGTGTTATCACCTAAACTACTAATTTTTGTGAGGTAAAGGCAGAAGGAACACACAAATTGGAAACTACTCCTATGGTGATACACCAAATTTGTTCAAACATGAACAACTGCTTAACACACAATTCTTAATCAACTAGTAAAAGCTGACATGCACAACTCAATACTCATATGATATTGCATAAATGTTTTATAAGAAAGCTACGATACATACAGTCCTAGAAGAATGATAAATTCTCCTCACAACTAAAACTGTTTGCATCACTAACATAACCTATAACCTGCAATATACATATCTCCTCTGCTTAAAAGTGCTATTAATGAGAAAATTAACAAGGAATAAGAGAAACTCACATGTAAATTTATCAATCATTCAACACACTCAATAAAATAGATAATTGAGAAGGCATAAGTTGCTTTCTTTATTGATCTCCAAAGGTGAAACTGTACATACAATGTCTGTAAATGAGTTACAAAACTTAGTATTCTCCTCTAAGGACTCTCAGAAGTCACAAAGTAGAAAATATGCAAGTAAGAACTCCCTACAAAAGAGGAAAAAATGCCATATATACCAAAACTAAAAGTATCGGCCCCTTTCTTTTTTGGGTTTACAAAAAATATCAGTTTCTAAGAAAGGTCAACCCTCAGATCTTTTGGAAATAAAGCCAATGCATTCAATGTGCATCCTCTATGTCCCTGTCGGTGTGAAAGATTGCCCTCAGGAGAAGTCTTCAGATTCTTCTACAACCACAACATTTACTTCTGGCCCTCGTGTCCACTCTCGACCCTCCTTGAAGAGCTGCCTTGAATGCCCCTGGAGCTTTACCATTAATATCGATCTGCCTTTTGCTAGTAGACCTCACAGCTGTCCCCGAGACTAACGACTTCTTTTATTTGGCCTTTTTCCTACTAAAAAAAACTTTTATAGATTGACTTCCCTTGCAAATAGCTTCAAAATTTTCATTTAGATCTCGATACCATTGATCTTCGAGTTGCCCCATCGCCTTTGGTCTCAGGAAAAGTCCATGTCGTTTATGCTCTATTGGTCTCATTCACAGGGGGAGTCAAACAGTCAAATAGCTGATGGTTTGCCTTTAGTTCCTTCAGATTGCTTGAGCTCATGCCATGCAGATTCTAGAAGGTCCAAGGTTGCTTCATTAGAATCACATGTCGGTGAGACACTAATCATTTCTTCCCGATGTGAGTAAACCTCATAGCAGCTATCGGCATGACACGCGACAATCAACGAGACCCTATATTGAATGCAAAAATTCATACCGATCTCACCCTCGTCATCACCTAGACTATCGTCAAAGAAATATCAGGTCGGCAAGAGATCCTCAGTCGACAGGAGATCATAGCAAATGCTAATAGTCCTACCGATATCCTTTTCCATGGAAGGATTTGATGATGGCTACATCGGCCAAGGCCGTCCATTGTTGGCGAAACTTTCATCGAAGCCCTTCATCGCCCCGATTGAGACACCATCGGTCAAGGAGACGCCTCATGCGGGCTTTCAAAATATTACACCAAAAGGCACCTTTCGCTTCGATGGACCTTCCTCGACCGAGCCCATATCATCTTGGCAAGACCCTATTGGATGCGGTAGAGACTTCATCTTGCGGCTTCTGGTTTGGTGAAGGCTACTTTCTTGTCAAGGAGAGATCACTCGATCAGCGAGACATCTCCTTGAAAGGAATCCCTTTCATTTCGGCGAGACCTATCGCAGTCGACAAGACCTTGTGCCGAGCTCAAAATATTATGCTGACGCTGCTTCACTTTGGCAAGAGTCCACCTCATCGGTGAGACTTTACCTTTGCTACATGCCTTTAAGCCAAGACCACTCCCGTAATGGGGTTAGGGACCTCTTGCTGAACATAAATCATACCAGCGGAACACAACCTATTCGCACTAAGACGGTATGAGGCGAGAACTCAAACCTTTTGGCGGGAACCACTAAGCTAGGACCACCACTCCTTGTCGGCCAAGACCTCCTTTGGTTTGAATCGGTATGATGGGGGCAATCCCTTTGGCAGAAGACTTAGTGAGCTCTTGTCGGTGGGCATCCCAAAGCAGAGGAATACATAAAGACTCATGGCGAACCGAATGTCTTGGCGGCGAGAATACGCATAAACTCAAGTAGAAACGCTACCACCGGTCGACAAGACAATAGGAGGGTCTTGCCGACTTTCATCTCTGATGAGTTTTTTCACCAAAACTGATAGAGGCATGCCTTCCAATAGACCTCCTTGTGAAATATCCTCAGGTGCATGATCTAACCCTTGATGCAAATTCCCCATTTGGCCTTTACGAACACGAAACATGGATTACCCTACTGATTGAAGTACGTAGGTAAAAATAGATACTTGATATCAATTAAGCAAGATGAGGGTGGTGTATATTTCTGAGTGGTATTCTTTGTTATGGGTATGTGCAAGATCATCATGGAAAAATAAGGTCCTTTAATTGGCAAAACTTTAGAAAAATTAGAGTTAGGAAACTTGACTTAAATTTGAATAAGTTATCTATATTATTTCAAAAATATATAAGAATAGAATCTACCCTTAGAGCCATATAGTTTCTAAACTAATAGGTTTATTTAAAAAATAACATTTATTTGGTGAAAATTTGAAATTTCAATGCAGTGGTGCTTAAATTTTAGGGAAAAAATAAGAAGTAGGTGTCTGTCTGACCACCCTAACAACAATAAAATAATAATATTTTCTTATAAAATTTTAGATATAAGTAGAGGACTCCATGCTCTAATGTGATGCATATTTTTTGGTAATTTTTCAAAGTAAATATTTAATTATGAGTTTTTTATTAAAACTTTTAAAAATATAAAATTGTATGTATGACCACCTTAACTTGGTCAAAACATCATAAAATTCAATTTTTATTTTTAATTGTATAGTATGTGAAGCATAGAATGCAAAACATGTTTCAGATTCAAAAAATGTGATACCATTTGAAAGTTATAGATCTATTTTATTTAGCCTATCAATCAGGAGTTTAGTGGTAATTCAAATGGAAAATGAATAATAATTATTCATTAAATTCAAAGTAAAGCATAATTTATATTGGTGGAAATCTGAGAATCTCCTTTGAAAACACTTTTCATTTCATCAGTTTTGGGTTAAAAAAAGTCATCAGATACATACCCTACACATACCCATCATATTGCTACTTTTTGGCCCATCATAATCCTACACATACCCTTATGCCACATTTTCTTGGCATATATTTTTGAAGAGTTGGGCCTATGGTTATAAATAAAAATGAAAGGTGAGGGTCAAGAATGTTTCCCTATCCAAATGTGAACTCATTTACTGGACAATAATTGCAAAACATCAAGTTTTGTGGCATTCACAAACTTGTTCTATTCCAAATTGAAGGGATAATTAAGAGGATATGTATCAAGAATTCCCAAGGAATTACATGAATTATTAAGGCCTAAGGAAAGGAGGCCTCATTTGGGTATTGATCGTAATTGAGGTGATGTCATTGTGCATGTTGGTTGCACTATCCTTTTGGTTTTGGGACCAATTTGTTTCCAAATGTGATTCCAAGGTTTCTTTTTAGTTTATGTGGCAATTGGGAAAGGTGGAGGACATTAACCTAGCAAATCATAAGAAGGGATTTCTTTTCCATCAGTATATAGTATTTTTTTATTTTTCTATGGCTAGGGGGGTGGAAGAATATTCTTGACATGATTACCTCCTAAATATCAAGAATTGTAGGGCTAGAAACCATGATCTTGACTGTTCCTTTCGAATTGAGAATAAATATAGCTATGTGATGGAAAATCCAAAGGATGTCATCATAAATGAATTTAATTTAACTAAAATTGAGGATAGAAAAATAAAGTGGCATGCTTTTGAGAAGTTAGTAAAAGTAAACCTACAAAAAGACCACACTTTCAAGGGGACCTATATTGATATTCATGAACAAATTCTCAGAATTAAGGTATTTTTATAGAATTTTGACAAGGTGGTTGGATAAAATAGAGAAAAAATAAAAGAGGATTACAAAGATAAATTCTCTATGGTTGAGGAGAGACCTACATATCATTCACCAAAAAAGTAGTATGTCTTCAAAAGAAGACAAAAGGGGATTGTTGGGAAAGAGCAAACAAAGGTTACTCCTACTTAATCTAAGGACACCAGGTACTAATCCCCTATGCCTCAAATGCCACAATCACCCCCCAAAAATATTTTTGATATTGATTTGAACCACCAAGGGAATCCTCTCTAAAAGGGACAAAAGTTAAAACATAAAACATAAGAAAGAAATTGGAGACAAAATACAACAAACACAATATTTATGTGGTTCACCAAAGCTGGCTACATCCACGAGAAAGCAAGGAAAATTTGTATTAATAGTTATTAGATATCCAAAACATATTCTACATACATATATTTATACATAGCTCTTCAATACAAAGAGATGGGATAATACGAATAGTCATGTGACCATTAGGCTTCACATCCCAATAGAGTTTACTGCAACGAAATATTTAACTAGTTAGATTATGCATCATGTAATAGAGGGGTGGTAGAATATTAACATTTTACATAGTGACTTAACAAATATTTCACCCATAGATGATGCAATTTATAGAGATTGTATTGAATTTAGGAGCATTAATAGTGGGTATTAGGCTTTAGCTGGGAGTGATGTCAGTCAACTAGTTTTGGTCAATAGGGAGTGCAACTTTATGTGGAGATTAGAGAATGGAGAAGAAATCATAAACTCCAAGAGGTGGCATATAGTGGATATATGTTTGCCTAAAAAAAAATGGTAGTGGATGGACTATGGTGGTTAGTCGAGAAGGAATCAATGTATATGATGGAAGCACAAGATTGGTGAGAAAATTTAGAATTGATGAAATTGATCTACAACTAGGGATGCAAATAAAGAACTTGAAACATCATGAATTTTTTTACCTTTCATTATACCCGCCCTTGTTTTCTTTGGAGTGTACCTACTTATGGTGGAAAAAAACACAAAATTCTGACCTATTTTACTTTTAACTTCACTTTCTGCTTCAAGTGTCTACACATAATGATGTACATTGAAGTTTGATGGGGGAATTTTACTATGGTGTTCACTTCAATACTATGTCAGACACTACAAGAAAAAATATATCGAGAAAATTTTTTGCATGAGTTTTCTAAAATAAATAAATAAAAATTAAGATTTTGTTAAGAAAAAGGCCTTTCATAAAATATGTCTTAAAAATTCTTTTAAGTAGCTTTCATAACAATTTTGTTTGAACTTTTTGCTTCAAGTGTCTGCACATAATGATGTACAATGAAGTTCGATGGGGGAATTTTACTATGGTGTTCACTTCAAGACTATTTCAGACACTACAAGAAGAATAATATCGAGCAAAAGTTTTGTATGAGTTTGCTAAAAAAAAACTTTTAAAAATTAAGATTTTGTTAAGAAAAAGGATTTTAGTAAAATATTTCTTAAAAATTCTTTTAAGTAACTTTCATAACAATTTTGTATTCACATTGACATTCAGTTTAGCCCTTTTTTTTTTAAGTTTAAAAAACATTATTTTGAACATGCAACTTAAGATAAATGGAAGTTAAAATATGTTACTTATATTCATTCCTTTAAAAAGATTACTATGACATAATGATTTTAAAGTATATATCTTTTTCTCAATTATCATTTTTAATTATCTTAAATCTAGATAGGTATTTTTCTTTAAAATTTTGTGTATGTATCAGAAGACCATTATGATATTGATCATGAGGTGTCTCAAAGAATAATTCACATAGAAAAACCATAAAATGAGCATACATAAATAACAAAAAAAAATGCATAAATGAAGAAAAAAGAGAAAGCTAATGATTGATTTGATGATCATGATAGTGTTGATGATGTGGGAATGATGTCTCTTGAACAACATTAGCATTGAGAATGATATATCTTAAATGATAATAATTGATTGATTTAAACAAGTTTTGGGTTTAAGGTTGATTGGGATATATATTACAAATGGTTTTGTGGATATGTGTTAGGTTGATTGGATACAATTTGTAAGATTATTTGATGTTGTTAGTAGTGTGTTTGGATAACTAAGAGATTGACATAAATGAATAAAAGAAAACTTTTGAGAAGTGCAAAGAAAAAATAAGAAGAAAATTTACACATAACACTTATAAATGGGTTTTTTATAATGGTACTCACTCTACCTACGAGATGATTGCTTTTCAACATTGATTTTATTTTGTATTCTATGAGTTTTAATCCTTTTAATTATTTAAATATTTGGATTCAACCATATTCTTCTATGATATTACTAATAATATCTAATTTTGAATAGCTATTTTAAGTGAACCATGATAGGACTTTTGAAAAATTATGTGTTTCCTTGTAATGGATTTCAAAATTTTAAAGTTTTCAATGGATATATAAAAGTTAGGGATTATTTGTACATGTTTCTAAGGTTCACCCAATGGATAAAACCCTCTTAAAATAATAATTGTGTGACAATACTAGTCATTCTTATGTTTGCTCAATCACTTACAATTTCCTATTCCTAGTTCCTTGAGTTACAACTTAAGTCACTGAAGTCGTGTTGTCACCGACTCCAATGTTCTTATCTTGCTAGTAATTTCCTTTTAAATATATTTTATAAAATCTTAGGTCTCGTGGGTCATGAAATTATTATACATTATGTCAAGAATTATGTCTTATATCTAAAATAAATCTACAGTATTAAGTCTTATGTTGACCTAGTGATTGTCCCTAGCTTAAGTTGTATCTTTGACCATGTTCTTAAAAAAATATTTAAGGTGTGACTCAGTCACACTTTACAAATGTTCATTATTCATTGGTCCCCATTAACCTACAATGAATAAAGTATTCATAGGAAATTGAGTGTGGGGAACCAGGAAGATGTCACGTGTCTAGTATATATAGTGGACCCTACAAGATTTCTAACAGTGTTAGTGGAAGGCCTATGATCTCAACGTTCCTATGGTGCCATGTGGCACTATCCTGACCATTCCCTACCATCCCATGAGTGTCATCTTTGAAGAACTTGGTTGACTATGGGGATGTGGGATGATTCCAAGTCTAGTAAGATCTCGACCATCAGATGCAATTTAAATAAATTCTTGAATATTTTCTTAAGTCTAAATGTGATTTAGGGAATAAAAAAGGGTATGTATGAAAAAGTACATGTTATAGTTCTCTGATGAAGTATAGTTACATATGTTTTAATCTTAGTTGTTCAAATTGTAGAAGAATAAACATGGGGTCAAATTTTTCTAAGTGTGGGAAAATATGTGGGAGGTTAAACAATGCACATGTTAGACATGTGGCATCATTTGTTGAATTTCCATGTTATCTTACAACCTTTGACTTGCTTCTCAGTGCAAGAGTGTGGGGTTGTGGAGAATGGTCACATCAACTCTTTTGACATTCCAAAGGGATGTTGAGCCCATGATGACTTATAATGAGACTTTTCATGTGACAAAATCTTATTCCAGTTTGATGTTGAGGTCAATGACAATTAGGTTTTTCAAACTTGGTTGACTCATTCTAAGAAATTCAAATTTAAAATGAAGAAATGGGTAGATGCAATCAATGTTGTTTGTGTGAGCAAGAAATAATGATAGAAAAGATGCCAAAGGGTTCAAATTTAATGAAATTATCTATAAAAGTATAATCCAAAGTACATTTTCAATTCTCCTAATTATTTTGATGTGACTAAAGATCAATTCCTATCAAGAGTGAGCTTTGCACCACAAGAATTAGGGTATACACTATTCATCCACCTATAAGTTTAAATTTTCTCCTACATTGCTTAATTATATGTGTTCATTCTTGTGTTAGTACTAGTTCCAAAACTGAAATTATGTTCTAGGTTTGTTATTTCTTTGGAAAATTGCTTAAATTTGAATTTCTTGCATGCATTGAGGTCTTAATTTTCCTTAGAACTAAATTTGCACTCAAATTAAAAACCCTAGCTACACTGAAAGAAACCCCAGCTTTCATAAATTACTACTAGGATGTCACCCCCAAAGCTCAAGGCACTGGTTCCACTTTGGAAAAAGAGATCCTTACGTGAAGACCTATTATACCAATTGCCTAGTTCAATAACGGACAAGACCATATGAAAACTATTATTGCAAGGTCCAATGGAAAAGAAGGGAATAGTTTACAAATATTATGTAATAAGGGATGCTGAGATGAAGGTTTCTAGGTGGGAATTATTTTAATATTGGTATCATAATAGAAATTTTATAGTTCCAAGCTGCAATTTCTGGAACTTGGACCTAGTGAACTTAGAAGTCCCTAATGTGTATCTAGATGTAGACTTGGTAAAATCCATTGTTGTAAAATATGACCCAAACAAATTAGGGTTGTGAGGGAATATGTTGAGGTTTAAAAGGTAAAATTGATCTGAGAAGCTATCATTGGAGTTTTCAACCTTAATCCTAATGAAATTAAATATATTGACCTTGAGGCACTAAGAAAATATTATCAAACCAACAAAACCACCTATGTGCTAACAATATTGCCAAGTTTATCAGTGAAGGGAAATGGTAGAAGTATAGTCAAGCTCACACATAAAGAAAAGGAGCCTGTCAAAATTGATTGTTTTGAATTCTACTTTTTCATAACCTATTACACTCTTTGTCGGGTCCTATGGTTAAACCCTCTAAAGAAAATGAAAATAGCCTTCATGTTTGTAGCAGAAAATATACAAAATATGTTGATAAATGTGGAATATGACTTTTCTACCTATATTTTTAGATTTCATTCACAAGGCATTGGTATCCATTAAGGTAGGAGAGCATGGTATATATTTCTTGTGGTATTCTTTGTTATGCCACATTTCCTTGGCATATCGTTCTAAAGAGTTAGGCCTAGATGGTTATAACTAACAATTAAAAGTGAGAGTGAGGAATGTTTCACTGTCCAAATGTGAATAGTTCATTTAATTGACAAGAATTGCAAAACATCAAGTTTTGTCGAGTTCACAAACTTGTTATATTTCAAATTGAAGGGATAATTGAGAGGATATGTACCAAGAATCCCTAAGGAATTACATGATTTATTAAGGCCTAAGGAAAGGAGGCCTAATTTGGTTATTAATCATGATTGGGGCAATGTAAGTGTGATTGTTATTTGCAATATCCTGACAGTTTTTGGGACCAATATATCTCCACATATGATTCCAATATTTGTGCCACTCAGAGTAGGTTTTTTTGAGGTTATGGGGTAGATGGGAAGGGTAGAGGATATTAATATAGCAAATCAAAATCTAAGGGATGAATTTTCCATTAGTATACAATATTTTCTAATTTTTTTATGGTACGCAAGGTGGAAGAATATTCTTTGCATGATTACCCCCTAAATATGGAGAATTATAGGGCTAGAAATCATGATATTGAAGGTTTTATTGTTCATTTTCTATTGAGAATAAATAAAGCTAGATTCTAGAATGTTATGGGCTATCATAAGGATATCATCACAAATGAATTTTTTTTAACTAAAATTGAGGATAGAAAAAAAAATGGCTTTCTTTTGAGAAGTTAGAAAAAGTAAAGCTACAAAAAGAACCCACTTTTAAGGGGACCTATGTTGATATTCATGACCAAATTCTTAGAATTGAGGTAGTTTTAAAAAAAATTGACAAGGTAGTTGAAAAAATAAAATAACAAAGAGAAGAGAAGGAGAAGGGGAAAGCTCTCATGATTGAGGAGATACCTAAATATCAGCCACTAAAGAAGTAGTATGTCTTCACAAGAATACAAAAGGGGATTGTCAAGAAAGAAAAAAAAAAGGATACTCCTATGAGCAATCCAAGGAGTCTAGAGACTTATCCCCTATGCCTCAAATGCCATAATCATGCCCACAAAATATTTCTAATCTTGATTCACCACCAAGGGAATCCTCTCTAAAAATGAGAAAAATTAAAACTACAGGCCTTTTGGATTACCCTATAGACTTTGATGATGAGGTGATCGTAATCTCATATGAGATTCATCAAAAAATTCCATCTCCACCTAGAGAGGATGAATTACTAGCCCCTGACAATGGAATAACCAAGGTGGTTTTGAATATTATAGATAAAGTTGATGATTTGTTGGATAAGGCTTGCACAAAATTCATGACAAATGATGCATTTGTTAAGACTGATATTCTCAAGGAATATCTTTAGAGAACTTAGGGGGATTAGTATGGAGGAAGATTCAAGTAATAAATGAAAAAGTTTCCATAACAACTTTGTGAAGTTATAGGAGAAAGGTTAATCATGGAGATGAAGGAAAAGTAGAAAGAAATTACCCCTGAAGAAGGGAGGGGATTGGTAAAAGAAAGTGGAATACTTTTGTTTCTAGAATAGGATATGGCTTTTCCCATTGCTTTTGGTACTATGAGAAAAAATGAATTACAAGTTTTTGCAATAGATGAAGAAGCCTTATGTGCACTACAAGGGTCAACATTCAATCTAAAGTAGGACATTCTTGCAATTTGGGCTTTGGGCCCTAACATTAATAATCCAACAATAGCAAAGCCTACTAGAGACCTAAAGAGGGGTCTTATCATTATGAGAGTCCTTGATACCTTAACAATGGAGATAGCCACATTGGATGTTAATGTTGTAAAGTTTAGAAAACCAATTGATGAGTCACTGAAAGAAAAATATTATAAAAATATATATATAATTATTTTTTAATTGATTACAATCAGGACAAGCAATTTCTTGTAGAGCTAGAAATAATGGTTAAGTTTTTGCAAAATCAGTAGCCACCAATACAACTAGTACCTGCAGTACAACTAGTGAAAATAGTATAGCATGCTACTACATCCCCTTCTTCTACATCAAGTCCTCTAGTACAATCCATATAAATGGTTGTGTATGGAGAAAGGCCATTAGCATAACTCATCCCTAGCACCTCCACTACTAGTAGAAAAGATTCAATTAAGAAATTTAAGGCATATGGAGAAATGTTGGAGCTTTCTAAAGATAATAATGTACTTATTATTTCTAATGTGCTTGAACATTATATGGGGAAGGAAATAAAGAGGGTAAACAATGTTGAGTCCAATTATTCTTTAATGGTCAAGGCAATTGGTATGTTTGAAAATGGTATATTATAGGTAATCTCATTAATGAAGCTATGGATTCTTAGACTTAGTGCATTAGCTGGCATGATTAAATGATCAAATTATGAATTAAATAAGCCAGCGCATATAGCCCCACATATAAAATGGTTAAAATATTTCTTTATTATAATGAGATGATAGATCCTATGGAGAAAAGGGTAAGAGAGTTGCTCCAAGAATTTGATGAGAGTGATCTTGGCCTTCTGCTAGATATTTTGGATATTAATGGAGCTGTGAAAATATATGAGCAATGTAGATAAAAAATGGACAATTTTATTGCTATGTGGGCCCTTTGGTATGTGGTTGAAGTGATGTTAACATTGATTTGTCGGAAAGTATCATGGAAAAACTCTCCTTCACCAGTACTTTTTTAGAAGATTTTGATAAGGAAGTTAATCAAATAGTAAAAAGATATTATTCATAAAGGAATAAATTAAATGAATTAATGGCATTTAATTGACCATCTTGAGGAGGAATATGATTCCTAGGATAAGAAATATAATGATATTCCCAACTTGTATAATTCTCTCTTGGTGATGTGAACAATTTTTTGTCTTTTAAGCACATTCAACATTCTCTAACACCTTAAATAGCATCCACAAAAGGAAGTTTTTCCTTTTGTACAACATGGTTTTTCATCACTTTCTAGCTCATCATTCTTTGGTTTACATCAACAAGAGCAAAGAAAAGGAGTATAAAAGGATCATCTATCAACATCATGTTCTTTTTAGAGGGACAAAGATCATTATCACAAGCAAATATAACTAGATTTTTCCTAGGAATATTCCATTGACAAGAAGTTGAGCTCACCTTTTGAAATATAATTTTGTATGTCAAATGAAGATATGACATGTATACTAGGCCTAAATATTGTTGATCCCTTGTCTTATAAAATGGAATTAAAGGCCATTTGCATGGATCTTTTGAAGAATTTTATAATTTTGAGAGCACATAGGAATATAATATGAGTGTTGTTTTAGGTTTTGAGTCTTAATTTTTTGTAATTGAATTTTTTTTGTAAGAGTACTAGCAATTTGAGAAATATAATGGCATAATTATGAAGCCAAGGATCTCATATTCTATACTTTACACAAAATATGAATGAAATCAATCAAAGATCATTCAATTTTTCTCCATTTATTTTTCTTATGGATGTATATTTTCTATTAATTATCTTATTCAATGAACAATTTAAATGCTTTAATGGAAGTATAAGTTTGTGTAGATGTTTGGAGGGATTTGACAAGTATTACTAGTTAGGATTTCTAAGCATGATTATGTAATGCATTATCATGAAGTTTTTTAATGTTTGGGTAAAAATGTTGTGTACAATTTCTAATTACATTGGTTATGACTCCCAACCCTAGGTTAAGGCATCAATCCTTTGAATTTGTATCTAAGTTGCATCTCCAAGGTAATCCATATAAAATTTACCTTCAAAATTTACTTTCAGTTAAGTTTATTTGTTGAATTAAAGTTTTATCATGTTTTATTATTTTGAAAATGTTTAATCCTTGAAGGATAATGCCAAATCTCAATTTTCATAATCATCAAGAAAATATACATAGAACATATCTACTACTTATAGTATTTATAATAATTTTGGTGCAGGATATTAAGAAGTATTGTAATGGATCACCCTCCTTGGTTTTGCAAAGCCAAATGTGTAGAAGAAAATTTATTGTAACTTTCACCTATTCGTTGGCCAATCCCTCCAAGTAACTAACCATTAAAAATGGAAAATTCATAGGTTATTTGTGAGATCTGATTGGGATATAGAAACACCAATATATAGGAAACTCTATTGGGGAAACCATTAGTTTATATCTCTAGTTCTAGATCATTATAGTTAGAGTCATAAACTTAAAATTTATTTGTTATGTTTAAATAAAAAAATTCAAAAGATGTCTCATCATCTATTATGTTAGTTGTTAGTTTTTAAATGTTACTTCTCATCTTCACATATTTGTGTGAATTTATTTATCAATTATTATTGGTTCAGTCTAGTCCTTAACTATTTTTGTAAATTATCTCAAAGAATCATAAAATACTTACTAATTCCTATTAATTGGGGTGGTGACTCTAAGTCTCTTGTGTCAATGCACTAAAATTTAAATAAAGTAAGAAGAGAAGAGAGGTGAGAGTGTGTACAAGCTATGAGAGGAATAATGAATCATCTGAAGAAGCATCCTAAGTAGATGCTGGAAGGAGAATTACAAAAAAACACTAGACAATATTGGAATCTATAAGCTACAAACATAATTAATTTTGTTGTCACTCCTATTTCAAGATCTAATCATTTGCATCAAGATGTTAATGATAATATGTGTATGGAATACCTCCTATAAATGAGGAAAATCCTATCACAAAGGAAAATACTAATGGTAAACAAGCTAGTTCAAATCATCTAGTTTTGAAACTAGTAGAACAATAAAAGCTCTAGGATAGGTATTTTGATGCTACATTGGCATCTCAAAGGTTAAATTCTAGAGATACTTCTACTTACAAATCCCTTAGACATGGCTTGTTTATAGATCCTCATAATAGAGCTCCATTGATCCTTTTTCACGAAGGGATATTTCAAGTCATGTAAAATATACCCTTGAACATTCAAATTCAGATATAACTCTACCTAGTGAGGATGAGTTAATTAAAGATAATGAAGGACTCCAAGAGGAACCTTAGAGTCTTGAAGAGTTAAGAATTAAACAAGCAAAGGTGTAGGAATAAAAAATAAAGGCTACCATGTTTGAGATGAATCAATTGAGGAGAAGGGCATAAAGAATGAAACTAATGATCCAAGGGGAACCTTCCCCTATTCCTACCACATCCTACAACCCTTTGTAACCCATATTATTGAAAAAAATACTTTAAATGTTCTTGTAGGAATTACCCATGACCAACACCTAGACTAGTTCCATTCTTACTAGCTTAGTTGCAACTCCTTCCACTACTAGGAAAACTAGCATAGCCTGTGGATACATGAAAAGGGTTTATGGTTCATTCCAAGGGGATGACTATAAGTGCAAGTGCACCATTTGTTAGTATTCCTACAAAATACAACCCCTGATCCCTCAAATCTCAAATAAAAAATAGAGAATGAAAAAATTGAGAAGGAATTAAAGAGGATACAAATTCTTTCTACTAATGTAGGGGTATGTATAGGATTATGATCGGCCAAAAAGTGGCAATATTATGGGTATTTGTAGAGTATGTGGCTGAAGACTTTTTTTTACCCAAAATTGATGAAACGAAAAGGTTTTTAGAGGAGATTCTTGTTAGGAACCAGGAATCAGTTGCTAGACCAAAATACTTCCATAAGAGAGAGATAATGGTGAGAGTGCTTGCTATATCAATATGCAAGCTTGATTCATGATTGAATTGATACAAATGTACAAGATGAGGCTTTCTTATAAAAGTAAGTATGCACAACCCTAAACCTAACTTGAGCTACAAGATAGCTCAATTAGATAAGGATAATAAAATGCAACCTAGGACTTAAATTAATGCCTAAGTAAACTTATGAAAGTAATTAAATAGTTAATTACACCAACACCCCCCATAAGTGAAACTTAGGGTGAAGATTATAATGCAAGTTACTATGGTTCCTAGCAACTAGGCCATGTTAGGTACCCATTTATAGATGCAAATGGAATGCAATCTCTCATAAAGAGTAGAAAAGGGGGAAACTCAATGGGAAGAAAACCCCTCTCCAAAAGAGAGAAAACAGGAAAAAAAGCATGACGAATGTAAACATGATGTGTGGAGGACTCAATGATACCCCCAAGGACTACACCCATCATGAATTTACAATAAATGACCCCCCATCAAAGGTAAGTAGAGAGATAAGATATCCCCTGCATGTTGAAGAAGCTCCAAAGCCAATGAAGAATGCCTGAAAACAAAAGATGACCCAATGTCTGCAAGCAACACATCTCCCCTTAGGAAGAAACAAATCCAAAAGCTGATGAAGAAGCCACTCCATATCCAACTGAAAGGAGGAAGAATGAATGCTCAACATGTATGCCTTTGAAAACTGAGTAGGAGCCTCCAAGCTTGAATGAGCCACAACATAATCATGGTCAAACTCAACCAAGAAACATGACAAATCAAGTGATGGAGGAGACTCGTGAATATCAATCTCCAAAGACAAAGAAGATGGTGTAACAGTTGTGCTGAAACTGTCATCAAAGAGGAGAGAAATCCCCTCAAGTGTGTCCTCCAAATCTGTAGTATGAGACTCTAGGAACAAGTTAGAAATCCCTACCAAATAATCATCCCACAAAGCAAGATCTGAAAAAATATGATTATCCTGCTGAACAGAAGCAACAATGGCTGAAGAAGTAGGAGGTGTAGGTGTAGGAAGCTCAACACAGGTCTCTAAAATTCCAAGGTGTAGATGACCAAACTTCTCCTCACTAATATGGGTAACACTCAATGGAGTGTGTGATGCAATCAAAGGAACATTATTAGATTCTGAAGAAAAATGTGAAAAAGAATATACTCGAGATGAATGATCAACCATCCTGATTGCAACAATATCCCTAGTCTCCAAGTCCCTTATATACACCCTATCAAGAGTGAACTCAACTATTTTACCTTGACCCCCATGAGTAATTTGATAAATAGAAAGGAGATTAGTGGTCAAAGAAGGAACACAAAGCACATCATTGAAAGTCCCTTCCCTAATACCAATAGAAACCTTCCCACTTAGTGTCATGAATGTATTGTTACCCATCAGAATATGAGGTGAATTACAGGGCTCAAAAGAAGAGAACATTTCCTTTGAAGATGCCATATGATGAGATGCCCCTGAATCAAGAAGCCATCCTTGAGAATTAGGACTTGTAGAGGCCAAGAGTGCATGCCTTTTCATATTATGTACCCCAGAAGTGGATGTTGTGTTCTCTGACTATGATGATGATGGAGCTGTCGATTGTGATGGTGAAGAAGAAGTAGAAGACACTAATGAGGGCAGCTAAATGTTATTCTTTTGAAGAAGGTGTGTGAGTTCATCAATCTTCTTATTATAATATCTATGCTCATCATGTCCTAAATTTTTGCAATATGCACATTTGGACTTCTTCAAGAAACCTTAAAAGGGAAACCCTAAATGAAACCCTAGTGTGCACACTTAATAATTAATAAGAAATTAATTATTAATGTGCCTAATTTTAGCTTAAGTAACAAAGAGGAATAAGTGACTTAATTAATTAATCAATATGATATAATTAATTACACATAATAACTTATTACTCTAACGCCCCCCCTTAAGATGAACTTGGGAAGAAGCTAAAACACTAGAATAAGATGCATGAAAGAAAAGATGGGTCCCAACAACTAGGCCTGATCAGGTACCCATTTACAAATGCAAGAAAGAGTAAGAGAAGGAAAAACCCAGTGGAACAAAACCCCCCTTACAGTGAGATGACATGCTGCAAAGGAGCACTGGAAGAACTCTATAGAGTAACACTGGAACTTGATATTGGTAAGCAAGGAAATATTCTTCTGTATACTACTGAAACCAGATGAGAGTCACTGATTGACTCAAAGAATCATGATAAAGCAATAGAAGACTCGATGCCACGAAACACTCAAAAACTCCAAACAGGAACAACCCTGGAATCTATGAAGCAGCAAGCAATTATTTAATGATGTATTACTGAAAACAAAGTGCAAAGATGCAAGATGCACTCTCCCAACTGCCAAATCATCCAAGTAATCGCCAAACAACCTATCGGGCCAAATCAGGACTAAGATATAAACCTAGGATAGATACAGAAAAAGTGCATGGACAACAACCTAGAGCTCCTCAATACCTTTCCAATGCTTCAAACGAGGTGAAAAATGGAGATCATGGCAAAAAGTTATGAGCTCGGAAGCATAAAAAGTACATCTAAATTCAAACAGAAATAAATTTAGTAAAATAGAAAAATACTGTAAAATAAAGTAGACCAAATGAAAGTGCTTAGAACCAGCTTTCTAGCAATATCTCGTTTTCCTGATTTCGATACCATATACCCAAGTTATGACCAAAAGAAAAAAATTGCTTCTTTAGGGAAAACTAGGGTTATGAGGGGGCATATGAGGGTCATACAGATGCTGACATCAGCAGTTCATGAGCATAAAATTGACGGTTGTCTAGCTGTCACTGCAAAACATCGGCCCCCCTGCAAAATGAAAAAATTTGGGCCCCTGGTCTTGTGGGCGACCAAGGGCTAGCAGGTTGGTGTTGGGGGTGGATCCCCTGGTCCTCCATAGGACTTGCGCTGGGGGCTGAGAGCGGCTAGGGGCTAGGTGCATAGTGCCCGGTCCCCCATGTAACCATTGCCTGTGCTGCTGGGGGCCTGTGGGGGCTGGCTCGGCCCGGCGGCTAGTTGGTGGCTCCCACCTGGTGGCCGCCGCTCCTGGTAGCTGTCGGGTGGCGCGATGATGGTGGAGGTCTTTTGAACTGGAAGTGTTGCCCAGTGAATTAAATTTTTTATTTTTTTAATTTTTTTTTGAAATTTTTGCCTCGAATTGCATGCTAGGGAGGTCGTACGGCCCCCCAGACAAATTTGTTTTTCCTCCCAGATCAACTGCACCAAAATGGATGATTTGATAGGGGTTTCTAGGGTTTTGGGATGCTGCGAACGTGATGGAGACGTCCGTTTGAGCCCATTGTGTCCCAAAAAGATGGCTACCCCCAAATCTTGCAGAAAATATGCCTGTGGAAACCCTTGCACTTGAAACTAACAGAGAGGCCATATCTTCAGATCACGAACAAGCAACTGCAGGTCTGGAGCTCTGATACCATGTTAGGAACTAGGAATCAGTTGCTAGACCAAAATACTTCCACAAGAGAGAGATAATGGTGAGAATGTTTGCTATATCAATATGCAAGATTGATTCATGATTGAATTGATACAAATGTACAAGATGGGGATTTCTTATAAAAGTAAACATGCACAACCCTAAACCTAACTTGAGCTACAAGATAGCTCAATTAGATAAGGGTAATAAAATGCAACCTAGGACTTAAATTAATGCCTAAGTAAACTTATGAAAGTAATTAAATAGTTAATTACACCAACAATTCTTAGCTTACCAAAAATATAAATTATGCTTTAATTTGAATTTAATAAATAATTATTATTCATTTTCTATTAGAATTATGACTAAAGTCTTGATCGATAGGCTAATTGAAAAAAATTTGTAACTTTCAAACAGTTGTACTAAAAAATTCATAATTAATTATTTACTTGGAAACAAATTACAAAAAAATATGCATCACATCCAGACATGAGTCCTCTACTTATATATAAAATCTTATAAAAAAATATTATCATTTTATTATGGTTAGGGTGGTTAGACAGACACCCACCTCTTATTTTTTCCCTGAAATTTAAGTACTAGTACATTGAAATTTCAAATTTTCACCAAATATATTTTATTTATTTTTAAACAAACCTAGTAGTTAGAAACTACATTCAATTTTCTATAGATTCTATTCTTACATATTTTTTAAATAATATAGATAACTTATTCAATTTTTTATGTCAAGTTGCCTAACACTAATTTTTCTGAATTTTTTGCCACTTAAGGGCCTATTTTTTCCATGATGATCCTACACATACCCATAAAAATGAAAAGGAAGATTACATTTTTAAAATCCTTTATTGGAGATCCTTCATCTTATAGTTCTTAGAACCCACCTTATTCTACACGCCCACCTACTCAAACTATTGGTAGGAATGTTTCATCTTGCATTAGTCAACCTGTTCCCCATTAACAACCACAAAATTCTAGTAGAATTGGACAAGGTCCACTCAACACCAAAGAAACACCAATACTCAATTTGATGGAAGTATAGTTAGCCAAGAAACAAAAATATGGAAGGGAGAAATGCACATTAAGGAAACCAAATCATTGGGGGCGGGGGGAGTGGTGGTGGACCTGAATTGAATTAAGAGGACAATTGGACAAAAGACCAATGCAACTAGACCAATATAAGATTTTTTTTTTTGATGAGATACCTAGTTATCTTAATCCTTTTCCCAGTGACATCAAAAATGTGCTAGTTAGATTCTCTGGGAATAGTTCTATATCAAGGGATGATCACTTGAGATCATTGAAAAACATGATGGATGCTTTTTAACTTGAGTATGAGGATGTAATGCTGAAAATATTCATGCAGTCACATAGTGAGGATGCTTGAGACTGGCATAGAGCTTTACTAGTGGAGAGTATAGGATTGTGGGAAGAATTCAAGAGGATTTTTAGAGAACAGTATGGGGACAAAAATAACCATATATTTAGGTAAAATTTATTCAACACAATCACTAAAGGACATAATAAAATGGTTGCTAAATTCAACACAAAGTTTCAAAAGGCTAAGTTCAAAATCCCAACTTACTTGAGGCCTAATGAACCAGTTGTTTGGTCTCATATTGTAATACCTTTGATTAAAGTATTCGTTATTATCTTAGGGACAAGAATCATCAAACTTTGAGAGATGCTTAAAAAAATTCTCTACACATTGAGAGCAATAGAAGGGTTTATAGAAAAGTGGGGAGAAGAGATGATGTAAAAATCTTGAAAAACCCTAAGGGTCATCAAGAAAAGGGGTTAACTTTTGATGATAAAATTGACAAGCCAATAAGTATGCTTAAGGACTTGAGCTATAAGATGGAAAAGACTAAAAAGGGACTATAAAATAACAAGTATAATTTTTAGAAGAATGAAATACCACCAAGATTAAATGATCAACCTTTTAACATAAATTGGTGTAACAGTAAGCTAGTGTATAATAATCAAAAAAATTATAGAATAAAGAGACTCATGATCCTTTGAATAAGAATAATAGAAATATTATGGATCACCCTCCATGGTGTGTAGCATGCCAATTACCCCACTCACCTTAGCAATGCACGGTAGCACAATCTATAGAGGAAGATAAAAATTCTTGTGGGGATTATGACTTACCTAATGAGCATGATGGAGAAATCAATATATTGTTTGGTGATGAAGAATGTTCCTCTTGTGAAGAATCTAGTAAGACTGATGTGAGAAACCAAAGACTTGTGGAAAATTCATATCAATAACAAGTTTTCTTTGATGGAGTTGGTGAAGAGAATTATACTGTGAATGCTCTCAAAATAGAAGAGATGGATGTCATCTTGAGTAGACAAGATGAAGAAATTAAGGAATTAAATGTTGCTATTATTGCTCAGTTTAAGAGCAATTATCACTTGATAAATAGAGTTATAAATAATGATCAAGGTAAAGTAGAAAACATATTCATCAAGGGAAAGAACAAAGATAAAAAGGAGTGTCAAACAAGTAAGAAAAATGAAGAAAATGTTGAGATATGGAGAAAGAAAGCTATAGCTCAGAATAATGATGATAAAGTAGTTTCCCCATCTACCTAGATCAAGTTTCCAAAGTTGAAGGTTGATGATGAGATTAAAAAGTATGAGACTAAAAATAGAGAAAAATATGTTCAAGGTAAGTGTCATGTTGGAGAGAATCCTATGGTGACATATGATGTACTAAATTTTACTTCAATTCATATGTTCCAGTTGTTATCACAAGTAAAGGTATTAATCCCTCTCCTCAAGATGATGAGGATTGGGGAGCATAAAAATTAAGGCATATTCCCTTATCAATAGTGTGACTACAACCTATTATGATAGTAAGGTGCTTTATCATTCTAAAATGAGTAAAATAAAGTTGAAATAAGATGAATATGAGGGGATGAGTAATCATGACCCTCAAGTATTCCTGGGTGCCACGCTTATAGTATGTCATAACCAAGTGGACAATTTTTACATTACTCTGATTATTGATAATAAATTGTTGAAAATTGGATGATTGATTTAGGGGAATCTTTGAATATCATGCGAGTTAAGATAATGTAAGCTTTGGGACTGAAAAATTACTAGCACTTATTGAAAATTTTATATTAAGGAGTTTAGAGAGGCTCCTGTCATACAAATCATAAAAGAGATGCCCTAGAAATTGGCTATTGGAAATATATCCCTCAATCCCATAGGCTGAGACCTCTAAGAGAGCCAAGTCGGTGTGATATGCTTTGTGTCTGGCTGACTAGCAGTTGAAACCTTGGTGAATAGTTCTAGTCGCTATGACCTTGCTCCATTCATGTCGTATGTATCTATTGTTGTGACATTATGATTGCTATGATAATTTATATCTCACTATGTTTGAGTTGATCTCTTGCCAACTGGTTAGTGTCAAGTGGTCGTCGGGGAGACTCATGGTGATTAGATTCTTTGCGGTAACATGGAAGCTTTGCTATGAACTCTCAGTGATGAAGGAAAGTCTCACTGATAGTATACACTCAGAGTAACATATGGTGGCTCGATATGAAGTCTTACTGATATGAATATCTCTGGTCAATAGGCCTCTCCTATCGGGTATTGGGGAGACTCTGGGTGACAAGCGGAGGCATTGGGGTATCACTAAGGGTTCGCTAAGAATTTTTACCAATGGTGAGAAGTCTTGCCAACTATTGAATGTTTCGGTATAACATAAAGGCTCGGTATGATATCTCAGCGAAAGTGATAGGTCTTGGTGATAATGATACAAGTGAAGATCATGGGTATGAGGTCTTGGCAATATGGAAAAGTCTTAGCAATAGCTCTCTAGACTCGATGTAACCTCTTGCCGATATTAATAACTCTTGATGACATCGATGGTTGAGTCTTGTGGCATCAAGGAGACATAGTTAGTGTCTCACCAACACTCCAACACAGAGTGAATGCCTTTTGACCGATTGGGTGACTATCCTATGTGGTGAGTCTATGACCAATCAGAGAATCCGAATGGGAACCATTGGAAGTTAGTTTGTTGTGGTAGTTTTGTGAGGAAGTTCAACAGACAAGGGCATCATGAATATATTCTAGAATTGCAGAAGAAGTTTGGTTCGATGGATTGTTCAATGGTTGCATGAACATTTGGATGTATAGTTCGATGAATGATTAGAGTGAATTGAATTCTGAGTGAATTGTAACTTGTATGTTTTGTACAAGGTTGGTCAATTGCATATGCTGCTATAAACTGACATCGGAGAGATAAGTTTGATCTTTGTATGTAATCTTCTTTACTATAATACAAAGTGACTTCTCTTGGTGTGGTGGGTTTTTCTCCCGAAAGGGTTTTCCCACTTAAATCTGGTGTTCATATGTGTATATCTAATTCTTTGTTTTTGTTATCTCTTTCAAGTGCATCTTAATTAGACTGTAATTGTAAATTTAAAAGTATCTTTGCATTCTTCCCTGAGGTTTTGACATTAGGAGAGTTGTTTCTGCACTTAGCTTTCCTTACAAGTGGTATCAGAGCCTGGCCAGTTGTGTTATCCTTGTGGGTACATTAGGTTTTTTGAGTCAATTTTGTTTAGTGGGAGTCTTGTAAAAGTTTGGTAATTCAGATTACATATTGAGATGGAAAGCACGTCAGGAAATATTGAAATAGAGAAATTCAATGGCAGCAATTTTGAGTTTTGGAAACTCAAAATGGAAAACTTGTTAGTGGATCATGATCTTTGGAGTGTTGTGTCTGGAACAAAGCTTACAGGCATGAAGCAAGAATATTGGACCTTGCAGATAGAAATTCTAAGGGGCTGATAAGGCTCTATTTGGTAGACTTCATTCTTCTGAATGTGCATGAAGTGAAGACTGGTATCTATTTATCAGGGGAAATCCTTGGTGAATAAATTGTTCTTAAGGAAGTTGTATTCTTTGAGAATGTAGGAGGGAGGATCTGTTGTTGATCATTTGAACGCATTCAACATGTTGATTGCATAGTTAACATCTGTTGATGTGAAGATTGATGAAGAGGATCATTGTATGCTTTTATTGTGTTCTTTGTCAGATTTATGGGATCACCTGGTGATGGCTATTGGGAGTACAACATCCAGTTTCAAGATGGAAGATGTCGTTGCTTCTTTGTTATCAGAAGAGATGAGAAGGAAATCTTCTGAGATGGCGAAGGAGGCCCTTGTTGTTAGAGGAAGGTTGAAATAAAAAGGCAAGAAGAAGGACAAGAAGTCCAAATCAAAATCAGAGGGGAGATCAAAGTCTCTTGGCAAGAAGTCCAAGGTGAACTGCTGGAACTGTGGGCAACCTGGTCATGTCTGAAAGGATTGTAAAGAGGAGAAGAAGAAGAAGAAGAAGTATTCTTCCAATAATGATCCTTCTTAGAGTGATGCAGACACCTTCATTGTAGCCTTGGCCACACAGACATCAGATGATGTCTAGTTGATTGACTCTGGAGCATCTTTCCACATGAAATCTCATAGAGACTGGTTCACAAAGTATGAAAAATACGATGGTGGAAAGTTGTATTTGGAAAGTGATTCTCCATTGGAAATAGTTGGTCATGGAAGAGTCAGAATTCAATTCCCTGATGGAAGAGTCAAGGGAATTAATAATGTAATGCATATACCAGGTCCGGCTTGAAACTTACCTTTTGTTAGTATGTCGAATGATATTGGAGTGCAAGTCACATTCTATGGAAATGGCTACAAGATGACGAGAGGCTTTATGGTGCTACCAAGAGGTACTCATGTTGGTACCTTGTACAAGCTAGATGCACATGTTGTTCAATGTAACAGTGTTTCTAAAAAGTCACAGAAAGCTACTCATGGAGGAAAAGAGGGAAATGTTCCTAATTGTGTAAACTCTATGCAAGTTAAACTTCCAACAGAAAAGACTATGATCTGGCATCATAGGCTATGCCGCATTGGTGAGAAAGGTTTAAAAACTTTGAAGAATAAAAACTTGGTTGAGGGGCTCAAAGATTGTAACCTCAAATTTGAATTCTATGAACATAGTATATATGGTAAACAACACCATGTTTCATTTTATTCCAATCCTCATAAATCTTTTGGTTTGCTAGATTATATTCATTCTAATGTTTTTGGTCCAGTGAATGTTCCTTGTTTGTCTAAGTCAAGGTACTATGTATCACTCATTGATGATTATTCGAGAAGAACATTTGTTTATTTTTTGAAAAGTAAATCAAAAGTATTTATTCAAATTAAGGAATTTAAGAACCTTGTAGAAAATAATATTGGAAGAAAAATAAAATTTTTAAGGATTGATAATTGCAGTGAATTTTATTCTGATGATTTCGAGAGGTATTGTAAAGACCATGGGATTAAAAGACATAAGACTACACCTTATACTCCACAACAAAATGGAGTTGCAGAAAGGTTCAATAGGATAGTGATGGAGAGAGCACGAAGTATGCTGAGTAGTGTTGGCTTGGAGGAGAAGTTCTGGGCTGAGGAAGTTGCTACAACATGTTACTTGATAAATCATTCTCCAAATTCTGCTCTTGTTGAGAAAACACCCTTGGAAGCATGGTCTGGTAAGAATCCCTCTTTAAGAAATATTCGTGTTTTTGGCTATGAGTCATATGCTCATGTGCCATATGAGAAAAGATCTAAGTTGCAGAACAAGGTTGTCAAATGTATTTTTATTGGCTATAGTGTTGGCATAAAAGGATACAAGCTTTGGAATTCTAATACAGAGAAGGTTGTATACAGTAGAATTGTAGTCTTTCATGAGTTGAAGCCTTCTACCTTGGATCTGCAATCAGAGACAAAGTTAGAAAACAATAAGGATGTAGTTGAAATTCCTCCTACACCAGAGAAAGAGGAATTCAAAATTCAAAATGTACCTAAAATTAAGGAGAGCTCAAGTAGTTATGAAAGTTTTGAAGAAGAACAACAGCCTTAGCCTCAACAAGTCAGGAGGTCAACTCATGAAAGAAAGCAACCTGATAGGTATGGGTTCTCTTTGATAGATTCTACTTGTGCCTATGCTTTGATTTCTAGCACTGATGAGCCTAGGACTATGAAAGAGGCATTTAGAATTTCTGATTCAAACTCTTGGTTGGAAGCCATGAATGAAGAAATGGCATCATTAGAAAAGAATGATACCTGGATTTTGGTGTCATTGCCTAAAGGCATTAAAGTTGCTGGCTACAAATGGGTATTTGAAAAGAAGATTGGTTTGGATGGCAGTGTGGAAAAATATAAGATGAGGTTGCTTGCGAAGGGTTATTCCCAGGTAGAGGGAATTGATTATGGGGAAATTTTTCTCCTGTAGCTAAGCTGACGTCCATTAGATTTATTTTGTTACTTGCAGTAGCGTATGACTTAGCGGTCGAACAGATGGATGTGAAGACAACATTTCTTCATGGTGATCTTGAAGAAGAAATCTATATGTCCCAACCTGAGCACTTTGTGGAGAAAGGTAAAGAAAAACTGGTTCGCAAGTTAAAAAAAGTCTATGTATGGGTTAAAGCAGTCTCCTAGAATGTGGTACTAGAAGTTTGATACTTTTGTATTGTCTTTGGGATTTGTAAGATCAAAATCTGATTATTGTGTGTATTACAAAGTTGAAAGTGATCAAGTTATTATTTCTCTCTATGTTGATGATTTCTGATCTTAAGTCTTAGTTGTATGCTAAGTTTGAAATGAAAGATCTTGGTGTAGCTAGGTATATTTTGGGGATGGAAATAACCAGGGATAGGAATAGTAGAAAAAATTGGCTCAGTCAGAGTAATTATATCAAGACTGTTCTAGAGAGATTTTACATGAATGATTGCAAGCAGCTAGTTGTTCCAGTTTTGCATGGAATGAAGCTATCTGTTGAAGACTGTCCAAAATCTCCTACTGAGATGGAGGACATGACTAGTGTACCCTATGCTAGTGCGATTGGAATTATTATGTATGCAATGGTCTATACGAGGCCAGACATTTCCCAAGTAGTGGGATTACTTAGTCGGTTTATGGCTAATCCTAGAAGGACACATTGGTATGTGGTGAAAAGAGTATTCAGATATTTGAAGGGCACTTCAGAATATGCTTTTTGTTACCATGGGAACTTGGTTGAATCATAGAGTACTCTCAGCATTCGAGGCTATGTGGATTCTGATTGGGTAGGGGACATTGATAGCAGAAGATCCACCAGTGGATATATTTTCATGTTGAATGGTGGTGCAATGATTTGGATGAGTAAGTGGCAGTCTATGGTCGCTTTGTCCACTATGGAGGTTGAATACATGGCAGCTACACATGCTTGTAAAGTAGTTTGGTTAAAACATTTGTGTTCTAATGTTGGTTTTGATGTAGGGAAAATAACTATTTTTTGTGACAGTCAGAGTACAATTATTCTGGCAAAGAATCCTACTTTTCATGCTAGGACGAAACATATAGATGTACAATACCATTTTTTACGAGATATGGTGGAGGATGGAAAGGTAATTTTGGAAAAATTTGATACTCTGGAGAATGTTGTAGATGCACTAACGAAGCCAGTGAGCACAGACAAGTTCAGGTGGTGTGCCAATTTGATGGGCCTTAGTGCCCATGAATTTTAGTAGTTTTGTTGTGCTTTAGAGGTGCTTGTGTGATCTTCCTCAAGTGGGAGTTTGTTGGAAATATGTGCCTCAATCCCATAGGCTGAGACCTCTAAGAGAGCCAAGTTAGTGTGATATGCTTTGTGTCTGGTTGACGAGCAGTTGAAACCTTGGTGAACAGTTCTGGTCATTGTGACCTTGCTCCAATCATGTCGTATGTATCTATCGCTATGACATTATGATCACTGTGAAAATTTATATCTCACTCTGCTTGAGTTGATCTCTTGTCGACGAGTTAGTGTCAAGTGGTGGTCGGGGAGACTCACGGAAATTAGAGTCTTTAGGGTAACACAGAGGCTTCACTATGAATTTTCAGTGATGAAGGAAAGTCTCACCGATAGTATACACTCAGAGTAACATATGGTGGCTCGATATGAAGTCTTACTGATATGAATATCTTTAGCTAATAGGCCACTCCTATCAGGTATCTGGGAGACTTTGGGTGACAAGCGGAGGCATCAGGGTAACACTAAGGGTTCACTAAGAACTCTTAGTGATGGTGAGAAGTCTTGACAACTGTTGAACGTTTCAGTATAACATAAAGGGTTGGTATGATCTTTCAGCAAAATTGATAGGTCTTGGTGATAGCAATACAAGTGAAGATCATTGGTATGAGGTCTTCGTGATATGGCGAAGTCTTAGCGATAGATCTTTGGACTTGGTGTAACCTCTTTCCGATAGTAATAACTCTTGGTGACATCAATGGTTGAGTCTTGTGGCATCGGGTAGACACAGTTAGTGTCTCACCGACATGCCAACACAAGGTGAATGCCTTTTGAATGATTGGGTGACTGTCCTACGTGGTGAGTCTACGACCAATCAGAGAAGCTGAATGGGAACTATTGGAAGTTAGTCTGTTGTGGCAGTTTTGTGAGGAAGTTTGATAGATAGGGGCATCATGAATATATTCTAGAATTGCAGAAGAAGTTTAGTTCGATGGATTTTTCGATGGTTGCATGAACAGTTAGATGTATAGTTCAATGAATGATTAGAGTGAATTGTAACTTGGATGTTTTGTACAAGGTTGGTCAATTGCATATGCTAATGTAAACTAACATTAGAGAGATAAGTCTGATCTTTGTATGTAATCTTCTTTACTGTAATACAAAGTGACTTCTCTTGGTGTGGTGGGTTTTTCTCCCAAAAGGGTTTTCCCACATAAATTTGGTGTTCATATGTGTATGTCTAATTCTCTGTTTCTGTTATCTCTTTCAAGTGCATCTTAATTGGACTATAATTGTAAATTTAAAAGTTTCTCTTCATTCTTCCATGAGGTTTTGACATTAGGAGTGTTGTTTCTACACTTAGCTTTCCTTACATTAGCAGCATACCCTGATAAAGAGTTTATGATGAGTATAGCTATGGTACATTCCCCCCAAATTATGGAATGCTATTTTATATAAAATGGTCTTCTATTGTAGGAGGAAGTATGCAATGTGATATGTTCTTTGCCACTATCCCTATTGATGGAAAAGATGTCAAAATATCTGGGGAGCCCAGAGCTTCACACATGATTGAGGAAATAGAACATATATCTTCAAACACACTCACTTTGTGGATGTGGAATGGATAATTTTAGAGTAGAAGAATTTCTTGAAGAGGAAGAAAAGAGACCTAAAAACTTTGAGAAAGAGGTTATTAAACAAGCTAATGCAAATGAACTATGGAAAATTCATTTTGATGGGGCTTGTTCTAAAGAAGGATCTAGTGCAAGAGTTATCTTCATTGCATCTAGTGATAAAACTTAGAAATTTTCATTTTCATTGTTGTTTGTTTGCACAAACAATGTTTGTGAGTATGAAGCATTACTATTAATATTGATACCACCATAAAAATATGGAATTAAAAGGTTTAGAGTCTTAGGTGACTCTGAGTTAATTGTGTGCTAGGTTAGATCCAAATTATGTCAAAATATAAAAGATTAAAGTAGTATAAGAATGTTGTAGACTCAATAGAACAGTCGATTCTTTTGGCATTGATTGGATAGTAAGAAGTGGGAATTCTATGATAGGTTTGTTATCTAACATAGCATTAAGGCTTGATGATATAACATTTACAAGTATCTCAAAGGTTGAGATACAAATAATCCTTTCCATCCCTGAAAACATATAGAACTAGAAAGTGTTCACAATAATGATGACATATTGAAGTTCCTACAATATGTTGATCATTATGAAAGTTAGTAGATGGATAATAGTAGGATCCTGAGCATCCAAAAAGTGGTGATATGATAAAAAAGTGGCTAATGACTTTTTTTTTTATCCTAATTTGATGAAATGAAAGGGTTTATTGATAAAATTGTCAAATTTCCTAAAATATAAGATATGCCTTATTTGGAATTAAATAAATAACTATTATTAATTGTCTACATACATTCTGATTGAATTCTCAATTGATAGGGGCGATGGGCCTAGCTTGATTGGCTAAAGCATCTTGTTGTAGGAAAGAGATCACGAGGTCTAGTCTCCCCACCATACCCATGGTATCAGAGGGTGTGTTGCACTAGCACCACCGATCATGTGAATTTTTTTTACCAAGAGCACTACAATTTATAGGGGGACATATACCCAACTGATTCATGTAGTCTAAAAAAAAATCCCTATTGATAGGATGATTGGAAAACATCTATAATTTTTAAACAATTTAATTTTTTTGAATCTAAAAGATTCTTCACGTTCTATGCTTCCCATACTATAGGATTAAAAAAGATAAAAAATAATTTCATTCAATTTTGACCAAGTTATGGTGGTCAAAAAAGCATGCTTTGATATTTAAAAAAAATATAATAAAAAATTCATATCTAATTAGTTACTTGCAAAAAAATTACAAAAAAAATGTGCCACATCCAAGTATGTGTCCTCTACTTATATTTAAACTTTCTTTAAAAAACTATTTTTTTACTTGTACTTAAGTTGGTCAAACATACATCTGACTTTTACTTTTTCATAAAAATTTAGTACCATTGCATTGAAATTTTAATTTTTCACCAAATAGATTTAATTTTTTCCATAAAAGGAATAGTATCTTAGAAACTACATTCAATTTTCTACAAGTTATGTTCTAACATATTTCAAATTATGTTTATAACTTATTCAAATTTTTATGTCAAGTTTCTGAACTCTATTTTCTTGAATTTTCTTTACAACTTAAGGGCCTAGTTTAGACCATCATGATCCTGCACTAACCTAGATAGATTTGGGAGTGTTCGTGAAAATTTTTGATGGTAAAGAAACAATATTTGGGAATGAGATAATCTAGCTCAAAATAAATAAAATTCCTAAGAGGCTATTTCTCTTTAAAGAGTCTTTAATGGCCCTGATAAGAGTAACATAAAATAGGGCTCCACCCATCAATCTGACATAGAGGAGGTCAATCTAGGAATATAAAATGCACCAAAAAAGGTGTATGTGGGGAAAACAATGAAGCCTTAGATCAAAGCAATTCTTATTTATTTTGTAAGAAAAAATAGGCATTTTTTTACCTAGTCATATGATGACCTAATGTCCTATATAGAAGATCTTTTAAAATATGAAATACCACTAAAAGATGATGCGCATTCCTTTGGGAAAAAGAGGTTGATAAATTAAACTCTAGCACCCAAGATGCAAGAGGAGTTGATAAAGCTAAGATATTTTGGGATCATTAAACTTGTCATATGTTCAACTTGAGTGTCAAACCGTGTTCAAGTCAGAAAGAAGAACAATGATATAAGGTTATGTGTTGATTTTAGAAATATCAACATATCATCATTGAAATACAACTTCCTATTGCATAACATGGAGAAAATGTTGCAATAGGTCACTAGTTGTGAGTTATTGTCCATGATGGATGAATTCTCTAGTTATAAACAGGTAAGAGTCAAGGAGTTGGAACAATACAAGACATCTTTTACCACTCTTTGGGGAACATATGTGTATATCAGGATGCCTTTTGGCTTGAATAATGTTGGTACTACCTTCCAGAGGGAAATGGACATAGCTTTCTTTGATTTTATTGGAATCTTCATGGTAGTTTACCAAGATGATTTAATTTCCTAGTCCAAGAAAGAATAAGAACACTATATGTACTTGGGGGAGATATTCATCGAGGAATTGGAATAAATGATATCACTCAATCCTAAGAATTTTTCTTTTGTGGTTATAGAATGAAATTTGTTGGGGCATATAGTATCCAAGGAAGGAGTAAGTATAGAACCAAAAAGAGTGGCCATAATAGACAAGATTGTGGTTTGTGGAAAAATCACCAAAAAAAAAAAAATTGACTTTGTAAAACCCTAATTTTGGAAGCTTCTAAAAGGCTTATTATAAGGGGTTGGGATGGGAGTTATAGTATATAGAAAAAAGGTGATTATTCATGAGATTGTAATAATTTTTTCATTGGATAATAAAATTATTGGATGGATGTGGTTTTCTAGATGTAGCCCGGATTGGGTGAACCACATTAAATTCTTTGTGTTGTCTTATTTCTAGTATAATTTTTTGTGTGTTCTATTTCTCTACTTTATTGATCAAATCTGCATTTAAATATTAGATATCTACTTTCTAACCCTAACAAGTGGTATCAGAGCAGGTTGTGTTCGATTATCATCTATAAGAAAGTCTCACATTTGAGTGGGAGTCTCACGGTTAAGTGGGAGCAATGGTAGATGAGGGTAAATTGAAGGTAGATAAATTCAATGGGAAAAAACTATCAATTATGGAAGATGCAGATGGAGGATTATCTCTATCAAAAGGATTTAAGGAGGTTGTTGGAAGGAATAGACAATAAACCAACAACAATGAGTGATGCAGAATGAAAAATTTTGGATAGAAAGGCATTACGAGCCATTTGATTATGCCTAGCACAATTAGTAGCATTCAAAATTACAACAACAAAGACAACTCAAGAGTTGATGGAAACCCTAGTGAAGTTATATGAAAATCCTTCTTCTTCGAATAAGGTATTTCTTATGAATTGTTTATTTAATATGAAAATGGTATAAGGTGGGTCAATTTTTTATCATTTAAATGAGTTTAATATGGTTACCAGTCAATTAACTTCTGTAAATGTAAAATTTGATGAAGAAGATAGGGATCTTTTGATTCTATGTTCTTTTCCAGAAAGTTGGAATAGCTTGGTAATGTTGTTAGCAATTTTGTTTCTAGTTTGAATACATTGAAATTTGATGATGTTGTTGGTGTTATTTTGAGCGAGGAAATTTGTAGAAAAAGCTCAGGTGGAACATCCACATTAGGCAGTGTTTTGAATGTAGAAAGCAGGGGTAGAAAAAAGGAGAAAGGAAACAATTTTGGAAGTTGTGGGAAGTCATGAGGAAAATCAAAGGATAGAAGGTCCCAATCTAGAGACAAGAGGGATTGCTAGTATAGTGGTAAGCCAGGTCACTTAAAGAAAGATTGTTGTTCTTGGAAAAATAAAGGAGACAAAAAGGAAGGAAATAAAGAGAAAATGTGGTAAGTAATAAATCTGATGAGGATGCTTTGATTATTTCTCTTGATAATACTAATGATTCTTGGGTGTTAGATTCAGGGGCTTCATTTCATGCTACACCCCATCAAAGTTATTCTTTTTATTACATGTCCAAGGGGATTTTGGGTTGGTTTATTTAGGAGATAATGAACCCTATTAGATTGTTGGAAAGGGAAGAATCAAGATTAAGTTGTAGAATGGGAATCATTGGCTACTACATGAGGTAAGGTGTGTTCCAAAGTTGAAAAGAAATTTAATTTCAGCAAGACAACTAGATGATGAGGGTTGTGTTGTTACATGTAGTGATCAAAATTGGAAGATTACAAAAGGTGCCTTAGTGGTAGAAAAAGGTGTGAAAGTAGGAACCTTATATCTTTGTATAGGTCACATTGTTCCCTCTACTTTAGCTATTGTAGATAAAAATTAATGTTCAAGAATAGTTGTTGCAATTCAGCAAGCAAAAAATCAGACAACTACAATGGATTTTGAATCAGCATTGTGGCATAATAGACTTGAGCATATGAGTGCAAAAGGTATGAAAGTACTTCATTCAAAGAAATTTTTTACCAAGTCTGAAATGTATTAATATGGATTTTTGTTAATGTTGTGTGTATGGAAAACAAAAGAGAGTTAGTTTTCTCAAGGATGGGAAGCAAAAGAAAGATGAAAAATTGGAGCAAGTGTTCATATAGATATATGGGGACCAACTCAAGTATCTTCTCTTAGTGGCTCTCGATATTATGTGACTTTTATTGATGATGCAACAAGGAAGGTATGGATTTATTTCCTTAGGTAGAAATCTAATGTTTTTGAAACTTTTAAGAAATGGAAGAGCTTGGTTGAGAATGAGATAGGTAAAAAGTTAAAATATCTTAGATCTGATAATGGTAGTGATTATTACAACAAAGAGTTTGAAGATTATTGTTCCTCTAATGATATTTGTAGGAAAAAATCGGTTCCAAGGACTCCATGGGAAAATGGAGTGATTGAGGGCATGAATAGAACAATAATGGACCATTCACAAACTATGAGATTGCATGTTGAGTTTTCTTTAAACATGTGGGTAGAGGTTGTAAACACTATTGTTTATTTAATCAATAGAGGTCCCTCTAATCCTTTTGGTTGTGGTATTCCAGAGGAAGCATGGACAGGTAAGAAGGTGAGTTATTCTTTTCTCAATACCTTCAGTTGTGAAGCATTTGCACATGTAGATTATGAAAATAGAGCCAAGCTTGATGCAAAATCAAAGAAATGTATATTTTTTGGATATGGAATAGATGAATTTGGTTTTAGGCTTTGGGATTTTAAAAATCAAAAAATTGTGAGAAGAAGGGATGTCATATTCAATGAAAAAGTGTTGTAAAAAGATCAATTGCAACAGCATGAGAAGAAAGAAAATGATTATGTAGTGTTGGATGATACACCAAACAATGATGTTCTAGTGGTTCCCCATTCTTCACAACAATATCAACAACAAATACCACAAACTCCAGTGAATGTTAGATGATCTTCAAGGATAAGTAGATCTCTAGAAATATTTTCTCCCTTTTTGTATTCAATTTTATTGACTAATGTTGGTGAACCAAAATGTTATGATGAAGCTATGCAAGTGGATACTAAGGTTCATTGGGAGCATGGAATGGAAAAAGAAATGGAATCCTTGTTAAACAATTAGACTTGGGAATTATGCAAGTTTCTTGCAGGTAAAAAGGCTTTACCAAACAAATGGGTTTATAGGTTGAAAGAGGAGGATGGAGGTAAGAAAATATTTAAAGCCAGATTAGTTGTAAAGGGATTTGCATAGAAAAAGGGTATTGATTTTGATGAAATATTTTCTCCGGTTGTTAAAATGACTTCTATTTATATTTTTTAAAGCATTGTGGTTGTTGAAGATTTGCATTTAGAAAAACCTAATGTTAAAACAACCTTTCTCCATGGTGATTTGGAAGAGGAAATATATATGGAACAACCACAAGGATTTGAGGTCAAAGGTAAGGAGAAACATGTGTGCAAATTGAAGAAAATTCTATATGGATTGAAGCAAGCACCTCAATGATGGTATATTAAATTTGATAGTTTTATGGTTGATCAAGGCTATACTTGGTGTAATTCAGATCATTGTGTTTATGTTAAGAGGTTGGATGATGATAACTACATTATCTTACATTTATATGTTGATGATATGCTTGTAGTAAGGTCTAACATGGATCACATAAGGGAGTTATTTAAACAATAGTTAGAAAATTTATTTGTTATGAAGGATTTGGGGGTAGCAAAGCAAATCCTTGGTATGAAGATTACAAGAGATAGGGAAAAAAAAATTATCTTAGGCTGATTATGTTGAAAAGGTGTTACAAAGATTTCATATGGAGAATGAAAAAAATTTCAGCACACCTTTGCCAAGTCATGTTAAATTGAATAAAGATATGTGTCTAAAGACACAAGATGAGGAAGAAAAAATGCCCAAGGTACCATATTCTTTGGTTGTAGGTAGTTTAATGTACACCATGGTATGCACGAGACTAGATATTGCACATGTTGTAGGAGTTGTTAGTAGGTATATGGGTCATCCTGGAGTTGAGCATTGGAATGCAGTAAAATGGATTCTCGGGTATTTGAGAGGTACATCCAATAAATATTTATGTTTTGGGGGCTCTAATACTAATTTAAAAGGCTATGTTGACTTTGATTTAGCAAGGGATATTGATACCAGGTGGAGTACCATAGGTTATGTATTTATAGTTGGTGGGATAGCAGTGAATTGGAGTTTTGGGTTGCAAAAGGTGGTTGCTTTATCCACCATACAGGCAGAGTATGTTGCTGCAATAGAAGCGACAATGGAGATGATATGGATACAAATTTTCATGAAAGAGTTGGGAAAACAATAGGCTAAAAATTACTTGTTTATAGACAACCAAAGTGATATACATCTTGTAAATAATTTTTCCTTTCACTCTAAAACCAATCAGATACAGTTGAGATATCATTTCATTCAGTCAGTATTGGAGGATGGACAGGTCAAGCTAGGCAAGATACATACAGATGCCAATTTAATGGGTATGTTTACAAAGGTGGTGACAAGGGAGAAGTTGAGCTCCTCTTCAGCTTCAGTTAGACTTCAAGGTTGAATTCAAGTATAACAGAGCAGTAGGGTCCAAGGTGATTATTTCTAGTGGGAGTTGTAAGTGCAACGGTGTTGTCTAGGATAAGTCTCCAAGTGGGAGATTTGTTTGGTGTGGAGCTTGATCAATCTCCAAGTGGGAGATTGTTGTGGTTTGTGGCGAGTGATCATTGTATACTGTACATGCATCATGTATCATTTCCAGGGTCTAGCATTGGGTTGGGCCCTGGGTGGGGGTTCGCGGGCGATAGCTCTCGAGAAAAAAAAAATCCCATTTTTTTTGTGTCATCACTAAAAAAGGAAAAATCATCCTAAGAGAAAAAAAAATTGACTTTGTAAAACCCTAATTTTGGAAGCTTATAAAAGGCTTGTTATAAGGGGTTGGGATGGGAGTTACAGTATGTAGAAAAAGGAAATTATTCGCTCAATTGTAATAAATTTTGCATTGGATAATAAAATCATTGGTTGGTTGCAGTTTTGTGGATGTAGCTTGGATTGGGTGAACCACATTAAATTCTTTGTGTTGTCTTGTTTCTACTATATTTTTTATGTTTTATTTCTCTGTTTTATTGATCAAATCTACATTTAAATGTTAGATATCTACTTTATAACCCTAACAAAGATACCTTAGCCAAAAAATGTGAAAGGTACATACAATCACTCTTTGGGTAGGTGAACTTTCAAAGAAGTTTTGTGAAAATATTTGCAAATATTAAAAGACCTATCTCAAAGATATTACAAAAGGGAGAGAAAGTAGAGTGGAGTGGAGATCCAACTATGGCTTTCACAAATATAAAATAGAAAATTAAGGAGGCACATGTCTTGAAGTCTCCCCATTTGTAAAACCTTTCCAACTATTTTCGTTTGCCTCATTTCACACTATTTCTATAGTACTTCTACAAAAGGATAATGAGGCATATGAGCATCCCATTTCTTTTTTTAGTAATTCACTATTTTTAAAGAAGTGTAATAACCCGTAACTTCTATCAAAGCTACACAAATATATATTTGTGACTTGATCCTTTGTAGGCACATACTCCAACTTCACCTCATTCTCTAAAAATTTTATCTTGGGAAGTTATATCAAATAGATATACATTTTATTTCCTAATGGATTACCAATTTATTTGAAATATTAATAGAATTTCTAGGTCAATGCAAGATCATGGTGATCTAAACTCAACCCTTTAGTGGCAATGAAAATTCAAAAAAATAGAGTTAGGCAACTTGACATAAAAAATTGAATAGGTTATTAACATAATTTGGAATTTAATATGTAAGAAAAAAAATTGTAGCAAATTGATTTTAGTTTCTAAGATACTAGTCCTCTTTTGTAAAAAGGTAAATCTATTTGGTGAAATTTTTAAATTTCAGTCCAATAGTACTAATTTTTTACAAAAAATAAAAAAATAGGTGTATATTTGACCAACCTAAGTACAAGAAAAATATAATATTATTGTTTGAAACTTTCAATATAATTAGAGGACACATGCACAGATGTGCTACACTTTTTTTATAATTTTTTGATAAGTAAATAATTAGTTATGATTTTTTATTAGAAAATTTTAAAAAATATTTAAACATGTTTGTTTGACCACAAGTTGGTCAAAATTTTATGAAAATGTTTTTTTCCTTTTTTATCCTATAGTATGGGAAGAATAGAATGTGCCACACCTTTTAGATCCAAAAAATGTGAAATTGTTTGAGAATTATACATTTTTTTCAATCTTCCTATCAATCAAGACTTTAGTCAAAATACATGTAGAAAATAGATAATAATTATCTATCTAATTCCAAATAAATCATAACTTATATTGGTGGAAAGATGACAATTTTATCAATAAACCTTTTTTTGTTTCATAAAATTTGGATTGTAAAAATGTTGTCAGCCACTTTTGGGTCATATCAACACTTTTTGAACCCCCATGATCCTGTACTCACCCTTGTATTATCACACAAGATAGAAATAGGTTCAATATATGATACTTTGATATCCTTGAAAGTCTACTTCATCCATAACACCTATGTACAACACGATGTTGTTGCAATATACTCTACTTCTACAATAGATAATGACACTAAATCCTACTTCTTGCTCAACCATGAAACCAATATCCTTCTAAGAAAGAAAGAACCTCCACTTTTACTTCTATCATTTGTACAACCTACCCAATTTGCATCTGTATATGCACTCAAGGGGAAATAAATATCCCTAGGATACCATAAACCAAAATTTGGAGTGCCCTTTAGGTATCTAAATATCCTCTTCACTGCTCCAACATGTGATTCTCAAGGATCTTCTTGAAATATTTCTACAAGAAATATTGCATGCATGATATCTGGTCTAGTAATAGTTAGGTATAGAAATCCACGCATCATTGGTCTATACCTACTCTATTCAACCTTAGGATATTCATCAATTTTTATCATCATGCAACCAATAACCATAGGAGGGTATGTGCAGGATCATCATGGAACAAATGGGCACTTAAGTGGTGAAATTTTGAAAAAATCAAAGGTAGGCAAATTGACGTAAAAATTTGAATAAGTTATCTATATTATTTCAAAAATATGTAAGAATAGAATATGTAGAAAATTGAAATTAGTTTCTAAACTACTAGGTTTATTTATTTATTTTTTAAATCTATTTGGTGAAAATTTGAAATTCTAATGCAGAGTACCTAAATTTGAGGGAAAAAATAAGAAGTTGGTGTTTTTCTGACCACCTAACCACAATAAAATGATAAAAAATTTATGATATTTTTAGATACAAGTAGAGGACTCATGTCTAGATGTGATGCATATTTTTTTTGTAATTTTTTCCAAGTAAATAATTAATTATAAAATTTTTATTATAAATTTTAAAAAATATAAAAAACTCGTATGTCTAACTACCTTAACTTCATCAAAACTTCATGAAACTCAATTTTTCTTTTTTTAAACCTATAGTATGTGAAGCATAGAATGTGACACATGTTTTTTATTTAAAGAATGTGATGCTATTTGAAATCTATAGATATTTTTCAATCAACCTATCAATTAGGACTTTAGTCATAATTCAAATAGAAAATGAATAATAATTATTTATTAAATTCAAAGTATATCATAATATATATTGGTGGAAATTTTAGAATCTCCTTTAAAACCCTTTTTGTTTCATCAATGTTGGGGAAAAAAAATTCATCAACCACATACCCTACACATACCCATTATATCACCACTTTTTGGCCCATCATAATTAGGGTTTTTCTCCCTCAACATTGAAGTAAAGGTTTTTATTTTTAGCACCTTTTTTGAATCTTTAATACAAGAAGTAATTATCCAACCTTTCCTACCAAGCTCTAGGAGCTTGTTTGAGCCCATATAAGGCCTTCTTTAATTTGTAGACCATATCAACATCATTTAATAACTAAAAAACCTATTGATTATTCAATGTACACCTCTTCTTCTAACTCAACATTCAAGAATATAGACTTGACATCCATCTGATATACCTTGGCATTTTATGTGATCTAAAAGCCAAAAACATTATAATGGCTTCCATCCCTTCCACCAGAGAAAACGTCTCTTCAAAATCTATTCCTTCCACTTGTGAGTAGCCCTTACACACAAACCTAGCCTTGTTTCTATCAAATTTTCCATACTCATTCAATTTTCCTTGTAAAACCAACTTAGTTCCAAAAAATTCATATTTTTTGGTCTTGGGACCTATTCCAAAGTCTAATTCTTCTCAATATATTCTAACTCTTCTTTCATAGCCTTGATCCATTTCTCATCTCTACTTGCCTTAGTTACAATTTTAGGTTCTACCTCTTAAAGTAAAAATAAAAAATAATTTTTCCTCTATCATAGTAGCTTTTCTTTTCTTCAACACACACCTTTGCTCTTATCTCCATTCATCTGATCTTTAGAATGATTTTTCAACACATACTTGGGTGTCTTCGGGATATTTTATAGAGCTTCTTGGACTCTTCAACTAGATCATCTTGTTTTTTTTTTCTTCATTCTTTGCTTCTTCATTGCAAGAAGATCCATTAGATTCATATTCTTCTATTAGCATAGAACTTTGATGTGGTTCTTCATCTACTTTGATGCTTGACCTTTCAACAATCTTCTTCAACCTTCTATTATATCACCGATATGCTTTTCTCTTTGTATAATATCCAAGGAAGATTCCTTCATTAGATATTGCATCAAACTTTACTAATTTGTCTTCATCTCTTTTTATATAGAATTTACTTATAAACACTCTAAAATATTTCACAATAGGAGGTTTTTCATACCATAGCTCATAGGGAGTGTTTGAAATGTCCACTCTTGCTTGACCTTTGTTAAGTATATATACTATAGTATGAATAGATTCTCTCCAACAGAAATCCAATATATTTTCTTCTTTCATCATAGTCCTTGCAACTTCTTAAACTATTCTATTATTTCTCTCCACAACTCCATTATGCAACGGAGTTCAAGGAGTTGAAAAATGTCTCTATATTCCATGATCTTCACATAAATATTTTAACTCATTGGAGGTTAACTCACCACCTCTGTTAGATATTAAGAATTTTATTTTCACATCAATTTCATTCTCAACCATAGACTTAAATTCTTTACATGTATCTAGAGCTTCTAATTTTTCTTTGAGAAATGTCACCCAAGTCATTCTAGAATAATCATCAATCAACAACATACAATACCTATCACCTTGCGAGCTTCTTATTCTGGTAGGTCCACATAGGTCTGATGCACCAAATCTAAATGACCTATGGTAGAATATTCTTTAGTATTGAAGTTCTTGTTTGTTTTCATTCCAAACTAAAATTCTTTGCAAATTGCATTAACATGCTTTTTAATCTTTGCCAGATCTCTCACAGTATCTATAAAATTGATCATCACTAGGATATCAAAATTGATGTGACCCATTCTTCTATGATGTAGCCAATTTTAATTGATTTTAGAAATAAATCACTTCTAAGAACCACTACCTTTAAGCTGATAAATATTAAATTATGTACTTGTTCGTACAACAGCCAAAGTTCTAGATCTTCCTTTTTTGATTTCTCAACCATCATCTTGAAACACCAAATTATATCCTCTACTACATATTTGTCCTACACTTATAATATTATTCTAGAGACCCTTGACATAAATAAAATTGTTTTTTTTTTTGCTTGACATAAAAACTAATTGAACCTTTTCATTAGATCCTAGAAAATGTATCATCACCATACCTGGGTATGTATAGGGTATGTGGCTGATGACTTTTTTTCACCCAAAATTGATAAAATGAAAAGGGTTTTTAAAGGAGATTCTCAAGTTTCTACCAATATAAATTATACTTTACTTTCAATTTAATAAATAATTATTATTATTTTTCTATTTGAATTATGACTAAAGTCCTGATTGATAGGCTAATTGAAAAACATCTATAGCTTTCAAACAGTATCACATTTTTTGAATCCAAAACATGCATCACATTCTATGCTTTGCATACTATAGGATTAAAGAAAAATGAGTTTCACATGAATTTTTGACAATGTTAAGGTGCTTAGGCATACAATTTTTTATATTTTATAAAATTTGTAATAAAAAAATCATAATTAATTATTTACTTGGAAAAAAATTACAAAAAAATATGCATCACAGTAGGACATGAGTCCTCTACTTATATATAAAATCTTATAAAAAAATATTCTCATTTTATTTTGGTTAGGGTGGTCAGACAGACACCCACTTCTTATTTTTTCCCTTAAATTGAAGTACTACTGCATTGAAATTTCAAATTTTCACCATCTGGGATTCTTTTTTCAAATAAACCTAGTAGTTTAGAAACTACATTCAATTTTTGAAAGATTCTCTTCTTACATATTTTTGAAATAATATAGATAACATATTCAAATTTTTATGTCAAGTTACCTAACTCTGAGTTTTCTAAAAATTTTGCCACTTAAGGGCTTGTTTTTTCTATGATGGTCCTGCACATACCCACTTAACAATACCACCATCATAATTTTGAAGTTTAAAAAAATTAGTCTTATCACATTTCATATGGTTTGATCATTCACTATCAATTATTTCGTATTTCCTCTCCTTTCTTGCATTAAAAGTAGTCACCATAGTTCCTTGAATATTTTGACCTGTTACTAGAGCACTTTCCTTCACACATCTTTCAAAATTAGTGTAATTAGTTCCAACATTCAAATACATGAACAATAATTCATCATTGTCATCATTAGATACACCATTGTCTTTTTTAACATAATAACTCTTCTTGTCAAAATTTCCTTTATGATTCTTTGGTTTTTCATTTGAAACTTTTATTGGACATCTAGAATCATAATGACCTATCTTTCGACAATTGAAACATTTAGAGGGTAACTTAACTTTTTAGTATCCTTACAAAATTTACTTCCACCTCATCAAGATCATTCAGATTTGATTCATAAACCTTCTCTACCTTGCTGACTTTAAAAGTAGTTTCTCTCTTTGTAGCATCTTGACCAAACTCTCCTAAATCATAAGAAATTAAAACACCAAACATATGATCTATATAGTAATTATCTAAATTTTAAGCTTCCTCAATAGAAGAAATTTTAGAACTATAAGCTAAATTAGGAAGATTTCTTAATACATTTTTCACAACTTCACTTTCCTTCATCCTACTACCAATACCATTGATGGTAGTAACAACTTCATCCAAACTGAGCATGTAGGATCTAATGTCTTCATCTTAAAAAATACTTAGGGTTTCAAATTTGGCTTTATAATTAAACATGTTCATTTGCTTGAATTTATCATCTCCTTTATAAATACTCTCCAACTTTGTCCAAATATGTTTAGAAGATTTGAGACTTATCAGTTTCTTAGGCTCATAATTAGAATGTCAATTTAATATATAACTTATTTCTTTTCCATTGTTCTCATATTCCATGATCTCATCATCACTTATTAGACCATTATTAGGAATACTATATCCCTTTTCAACTAATTTCCAAACACCAAATTTAAGAGAGAACAAAAAGGATTCCATCCTAGCTTTCTAGTAAGCAAAATTTGTTACATAAAACATACGAGCTTTGACACCCTTCCTATGTGTGATCTAGATCTATCTCAACCATTTATTCTTTCTCCAATGAACCAAAACAACGATACCAATCTTTTGATGCATAAGACAACTAAGTGGGGGGTGAATTAGTTGTACATTAAAAATTTCAATCTCTCATTAATTTTCAATCCCTTATCAAAATTTAAACCCTCATTAAGCATTAGAAGAATTTAAACATGTGACTTAAGGACCTTCAATAGTAGACCACCTTCAAAATACAAGGCAAAAAATGCTTGTCTTAAGAATGATCAATAACTCTAAATGATAGGTCCTTAGGGTTTTAGAAAATACTTTTGAAACATGTGATCGACTCAAACCTTTAAATGGACACTGCTAAGATGATGCCATGTAATATTCTTTATCATCAAACCCTTCACATGATAACATATGCAAGACAACACTTGCAAGAAAAGAATGAAGGAAAGAATGATAAATATGGTCTTCAAACATGAAGACAAACTCATACCACCAAAACACCAAGTGAACATATTTATGTCTTGTACAACTTGATAGGAAACTTGTCATGAAGCATCAACACTAAGCAAGTAACTTGCACACCATGTCATGAAGCATCAACACCAAACAAGTAACTTGTGATACCATGAAGCAACTCACTCAACCTATATCAACAAAGTACCAATATAGTCTCTTTGACATCAATGAAAAACAATTCCCAACAATATTAAATAAATGTAAAGTTTGATAACATAATAATTAATACTATTTATCTACCTTAAAATTCCAAAAAATATTATTTAATGAATCATACAAAGGACTATTGGTATGTAATATTTGTGGAAAAAAAATCATGATTAAGAAGGGTCTATTTTAAGAGGCGTGAAATATGAGTCTAATGAAAATTTCTCTATCTAGTAGGGTTTTTCAATGAATTAGTATCCATTGATTCAACTATGCATGGCTTGGCAAGAAATTATGAAAATGGAAAATTAGGAAGTTATTTTTATGGATTTCCTCCTCCTCTCTACCATTCTCTCCAAGATCAATCATGGGAGAATATTCACAAGGATAAAATGTTTTGTTTTACCCTACATTATAATATGGCGTATTTGACATAAATGATGATCACTCCTTTATCATTTTTCAAAAAAAATTAACTCATAGTCCCACAAAACCTATGGGTAATAATCTATCCTAAAGTTGCAAAGAAAATATTCCCTTACTTCAAATTTATAGATTTTAAAATTCCATAATTTCACAGCAATGACTATTGAAAAAAATACAATTCATACTCACTTTGAGGTTTGGAAACAATTCAATTTATTTCCCAAAACTTTACAATCTTTGTTAGGGTCACAACTTCCCCATCTATCATTTGATTTTATTCTTTCAATTCAATTTTAATCACCATTCTACATTTAATTTCTTTGGATACCAAATACTATTCCAATTTACCTTTATCATATTTAATCCTCTTCATAGACATGTCTAGTGGTGCTTCTATTATGTAGAGGTTCAAAATTACTTTGGTCTCTTCCACATACAATACAATAGTGCCAAATCACAACCTACTAGTTTGACCTTTGCTCATTCATTATGTCTTCATTCTGAAATGTGCACCCCTCTAATTCATTACTCATGCCATTTATTTGTTTTTTGGATTCATTTAGTTCACAACCCATATGAATTCTATACATATTTTATTGTTTTTATAAAGATTTTCTATTTCCCTTTGACCAAGTGTTCCCCTGTAATTTTAATCTTCTGTCATTTTTTAATATTTGTGTATCAATTCCATGCATTCAACCTATCCTATATTCCATTTTAGCACAACCCTTGCCTCTTTCTCATATATTTCCCCTTTCAATATTGGCTACCACCCCTCACTA
This sequence comes from Sequoia sempervirens, assembly GCA_007258455.2. Classification (NCBI taxonomy): domain Eukaryota; kingdom Viridiplantae; phylum Streptophyta; class Pinopsida; order Cupressales; family Cupressaceae; genus Sequoia; species Sequoia sempervirens. Next base: position 487,204,703 of record VDFB02193867.1, on the reverse strand, counting down.
TATGGAATCAACTCATTCCTCTTGTCCATATCAATGAATTTCACCTTGCTATGTATTGACCAATATTCATTAGAGGAAACACTTTGAAATTTTAATTTTAAACCATTATAGTAGATACTTTGAATTTGCATTAAAATACCAATTTCCATCTCATATGTGTTCTAGTGTGAATAATTAATCTATTCACTATACTTAAGTGTACTTAGGTTGATGAGGTTAGACAACATCTTGTCTAACTGAATGTGCAACCTATTAGACCTCTATAGGTAACTAAGTTATTTGGTTAACCTCATGCACATACCTTGTTGAGGTTGTAATTCTTTCCATCTCATCTCAGAGGTCACTCAACACTTGACACATAAGGTTGATGACTTAGTCCTAGAGGTTGTTGGTTTGCACACTCCAAGTGTTCCTAATGTTGACACCTATATTACACTTGTCTATACTCATTTGTGTGACTTTATGGGACACTTAAAAATAATTTCACCTTATAGGTGGATTGCAACTTCCTTACATATATATTAAATTATTTATACTCATTATCATTTAGGTTAAATAAATACAATCTTATACATTTTTTAGTGTGCTAGGAATTTTATCTCCTAGATTCATGTAAGTTTTTAAGATAGTATCTGAGCATTAAGGTGGAATATGATGCGTTATGCTAATACTTCTTTCAATGAAGTAGTGGAGAAATATTATTTTTGGGAGGCCTCTTGAACCTTCAATCTTGATATTGCATATGGTATGGCTAATTTTTCTTGCACGGGAAGCTAAAATTCTTCTCCATCGAACCTCTTGCAAAGATAAGCAACTTGATTTTCCCTTTTATTACTTGTGCAGTCTCCTAGATAATATGGTCCATGTATTTTTATCCTATAAAGTTTGATTTTGAAAAAAATTATGACCTTTGTCTTGACAATAACTCCACACAAATAGTTGAAATTTATCACATATTGTCACATTTTAAAAATACTATAATTACCTATTTACCATATAATCTCCACTAGCTCCCACTCGCCCTTTAAATTAAGAAAATTACTTCATAGTCTATTTAATTTTTAGTTGTTACTTTTTATTTTGTTTAAATAGCCTTATGAATTGAATAAATGCTTAAAAGGTTATATATAAACATTAAAAGGTGCAACTTTAAAGGGATTATTTTTTCCTTTCTTCAACAAAGTGTTGTAAGGGGGAATATTTTTTTTTATAGTTAAAAATTTGTAAAAGATATGTGAATTTCCTCTTTTTTAAATAATGTGGAAAAGGGAAAGTGTTTATAGTGGGAGGTGCAATTTTTTCCTTAGTTAAAAATTGTAAAAGAGGAGTTAATTTTCTCTTTTGAAATGAGTTTGGAAAAAGGGGTTTCATCATGATGGGGTTTTAATTTTATGTTTTTTGTCTTTTTATTGAGTTTTGCAAGTCATAACATACTCTATGTCTTCATAATCAACCTCATGATAATAAACTTGTATAACTCAAATTAGAAAAATTTCTTGTAAATTCACTCACATAAAGTTCCACAAAACTAAATGTGTGTTCCGCATGGAGGGAATTTGGAAAATTTTATAGATACACTAAATTATAAAGTGTAATAAAGGATTGTACCATCACAATAATACATCCTCAAGATTCTCATCACATGTGAGTGTGCCTTGGAGCACACCCAAATTTCTCAATTTCTTATAGATCTCTACATTACTTTCACACTCTTGATCTCAATTAGTTTTGTTTATTTTATCTTAGAATTAAGGGGGGACTATGATCTATTATGATAATGATTCATTCATTGAAGTAGAGGATGAATATTCTTTATAGGAGGCTTCATGAGCCTTCTATCTTTATCTCTCATACATGGTGGATTATTTCAGTGGATCACATTTTGAGGTTCTAGTACTCCTTATCACAACACTATATGTATTAAGAAATTCACAAAGTTTGGAAAACTTTGTGTACACTAGTTAAGTAGTGTTCATATGTTCACTCATATAGTGTTTTGTATCTCTCATCTTGATCCATAATTCTTGGAGATTTACTGATTGTAGAAAACACTAGTTCATAATCGATAAAGTTTATAACTTTGAAATGATTCAAGAGTTCTTTATCATCAAGGGAAATATTTTTAGAAGGTCTTGGATCCTTCTAATTATATTTTGGAGGATTGTTTTGTTCCCATTAGGTTTTCTAAATTTATCCATTTGTTAGAGAATGCATTGTACATAGGTACCTAACATGGCCTCTACCAGGGACCCATTTCTATCTATTTGCACTTTTGTGATCTCATCAAGTATCAATTTTAATAGGGGGTGTTAGTGTGAATAATTAATATATTCACTCTACTTAAGTGTACTTAGGTTGATGAGGTTAGACAACATCTTGTCTAACTGAATGTGGAACCTTTTAGACCTCTATAGGTAACCAAGTTATTTTGTTAACCTCATGCACATACCTTTTTAAGGTTCGAAGTATTTCCATCTCACCTCAAAGGTTACTGAACACTTGGCACATAAGTTTGATGGCTTGGTCATAGAGCTTGTTGTTTTGCACATTCCAAGTTTTCCTGAGGTTGGCACCTAGAAGATACTTTTCTACTCATTTGTGCCATATTATTCGATTCTTTTCAATTCAACTCATAGGTAGATTGCACATTCTTTAACTATATATGCAAAGCTTTGTACTCATTATCATTTAGGTCAACTAAATACAATCTTATACATTGTTCATTATGCTTGTTATTTTATCTCCTAGATTATAATAAGTTTCTAATAATATGTGTGACCTCCTTTGCAATTTTTTTTGTGTATTCATTAATAGATTACATACTCATAGGCTAACCTAAGCCCACTTAGGCATTAATTACTGTATGACTCATTGGCATAGACTAGATATTTTCCACATGAGATGATCAACTAGTTTATAGAATAGAGAGGTGTTGATACATATCAACACCTCGTGCTTGGATATTTCTCCTTTATAAGTTGACCCCTAGATGTCTAATACTATAGGTTGATTTTATGCATTATATCTCCATTGTCTAATACTACCCCTAGCTTTGCTCTGATACCACGAAAGAACCATGAAAGACAAAGATTTTGAACAAGCACAGTGGGGATAGAATGGATGAACTCAACCTATAGTATTAGATAGTCAAGGTTCAACTTATAAAGGAGAAATATCCAAGCATGAGGTGTTGATCTGTATCAACACCTCTCCAGTCTATAAACTAGTTGGGTAGCTCATGAGGAAAATATCTAGTCTATGCCAATGAATCATACAACAATGAATGCCTAAGTAGGCTTAGGTCAACTTGTGAGTATGTGATGGGGTCACTGTAATCCTCATCATTTAATTTATCAATCTAAGGCGGTTTCCATGGTTGTCTACAAGAGAGAAAGTAGAAAACTTGCTTGATAGTCTATTCTACTTGCAAAAATAAATCCTATTTGAATGAAAGGAAATTTGCATGAAAGGGAACTAATATACGGAACACTTGCAAGAGTCAAAAAGGCTAAACTACTTCACACTTTCCAGAAATGAAAAGATTGCTTGAATTCAAATTTACTCTTAGAAAGTTGGAAATATATTGCTGAAAATGAAACTAAAACTATCCTATTTCCTTAGGCTAAAACAAGCCTTTCTAATCCCCCCCTTTTCTCCAATGATTACATTTCATTTATAGAATTATATTCTATATCTATCTAACCAATCCACTAAGAATGTGAAACCAAGATCCTATTTTTGAGGGGTCGTTTACAAAACTTTAAGAAAATTGAAGTTGTTGTCCTCCATCATGACACTTTTGTCTCAGTCATTTTTTGACACATATTGATCCTTCCCTACTAAAAATCATGCCAAATGCTCAAAAAAAATATTTTATCTCTTCAAATCTAATTTCTAGATCATTTTGAATTTTTGAATTTCGTTGAGAAACGAGGGAGATATCGCTATTTTACTGAGACTGTGTTTTCACAATTTTTGGGTGCTTGATTTGTAGGGAACCTTTAGTTCTCTATGTGAATGAAGGGAATTTTCTCCTTTTTTCTTTCCCAAATATTTTTTTATTATCTTGAAGAACATCCCACTATCATTAATGACACTTAATTTCTTTTATAAGTTGAGTTATTGAAAGATAATGTGCCAGAAGATATCTTCATGAGCTGTCATGAACTACATGCTTATCCAGGTCAATTTAGTAGTGATTGATGCTAATTAATTTTTCAATAATATTGGAATGTGTTGGAAGTCTAAGGTCTTCTTTATCTTCCCATAATGTCATCAAATCCATGTCTAGAGTTGAAAACTAGAGCTCTTAGCTACAAGTGTTTGTAGCTTCATCTTACCATGAGTTATTTAATAACTTATTTATCTGCATTATATCATTTTAAACACTTCATGGAGATATATTAGAGGCAGTTTGGATCACATTTAATTACTAAAAATAAATCAAATATTTACTTTATATTCTACTTTTAAAAAGCTAAAGAACTTTCAATCATTACTCAAATCCACTTTAACACTAATGCATTAAAAAGAATAGATAATTTTCTTTGATAAAATATGAGACAATTTATGGTCTCGTCATCTCCCCCACACCTAAAATGTTGCAAGTCCCTATACAACTCATAATGAACCTTCAAATTCAATAAATGTGTTTTTTTTAGTAATTCCTCTATGTAGCTCTTGAAAGTTCCTAATAGCTCCTGCTAGTTCCTGATAGCTCTTGATAGGTCCTAAAAGCTCTTGATATATCCTAAAAGCTCCATAATAGTTCCAAAATAGCTTTAGATAGGTTGAAATTTCTCCTTAAATATTAGAACTACTTTTATATGTTTTTCTTCTTCTTCTTCTTCTTATTTTTTTGAGTGGATTGAGTAAAATGAAAGAACTTTAAGTTGAATAAGAGTAAAATAATAAAGTAAATACCTAATTTTATCTTATTTTTCTATGCAACCATCATATATGAGTTGTAGTTCACTTTCTCCATGTTGCATGCAAATAATTTCTTCAACTTTTGAGAGTTGCAACTTGATATTTTATATTGAATACCAACTCAGATTGCTTCATCATTATTTTTTTGCACTAACTAGTCATCCATAATGCCAAAATATCTGCTACAAGTTTTTAGAGCAGCAACTTGTATAGAAAATTACATGCTTACATCCTATGAGAAGAGGAAATAGCATGTGAAAAGTACTTATTTGCAAAAATAAAATCTACCCTAACCTACTCTACTTAATGATATAGAGAGGTTACACATAACCATTAACTAGTTCTAAAAAATGTCTTCCCTTTCTCAAAGTATGTTTCCATGTGTTGAATTCTTTTAGAGAAGAGAATGAAAAGAAGATGACAAAAAATTTGAAACTTAATGCTTCACCTTCCTTTTTAGTGGAAACCTTCTTCATGATTTTTTATTCTAGAAAATACATGGGTTGATTTGAGAGATCTTGCAATCCTTCCTTCTGATCTATTGCATGAATGACTGGAAATAGCTCTTTGTTCTTCAAATATTTGATTGGTAAGCCCTCATTTGACTTCAAAAATTTGATTGGGCATCCATTCTTGGATTTTGAAGGTCTCCAAATAAGTCTCTTCCTTGCAAGCTTTTGTAATGAAGATAAGATATCTTCATTGCATTCTACACCTCTTGCAAGCAATAATCCATCAATTTTTTCCTTAAATAAATATCCTTTTTTAGGATTTAGAGTAATGATCCTCAAACTAAGGATATTTTGTAATAGATAGGGGGCTTTTCCTTTAGCGCTGGTATATCTTTTTTTTAGGGGGAGGGCGCATTTGAGAGACAAATCTTTTTTGAGGAACATCTAAATCTAAAGGGATACCAAACTAATTTGCTCCCTTCCCTAATGAAACTTATCCTCAGAAATGGCACCAAAAATGATGGGGTCATTGTAATCATCATCATTTAATTTATCAATTCAAGGCAGTGTCCATGGTTGTCTACAAAAGAGAAAGTACAAAACTTGCTTGACAGTCTATTCTACTTGCAGAAATAAATCCTACTTGAATGAAAAGAATTTTTCATGAAATGGAACTAATCTAAGAAACACTTGCATGAATTAAAAAGGATAAACTACATCACACATTTTTGAAATGAAAAGATTGCTTGAATTCAAATTTACTCTTAGAAAGTTAAAAATACATTGCTGGAAATGAAACTAAAACTATCCTATTTCCTCAGGCTAAAACATGCATTTCTAATCCCCTCCCTTTTCTCTAGTGATTGCATTGTATTTATAGAATTATATTCTATAGCTATCCAAAAAATACACTAAGAATGTGGATCAAAGATCCTATTTTTGAGGGGTCATTTACAAAACTTTAAGAAAATTGAAGTTGTTGTCCTCCACCACACCACTTTTGTGTCAGTCATTTTATGACACATATTTCTCCTTCCTTACTACAAATCACACAAAATTCTGAAAAGGTTTTTTAGCCCTTCAAATATAATTTCCAAAATATTTTGAATTTTTGAATTTTATTGAGAAACAAGTGAGATATTGTTGTTTTACTGAGACTACATTTTTCACAATTTTTGGGTGCTTATTTTTTAGGGAACCTTTATTTCTCCACGTGAATGAAGTAATTTTTCTCCTTTTTTCTTGCCAAAATATTTTTTTATTGTCTTGAAGAACATCCCACTATCATTAATGACACTTAATTGCTTTGATAAGTTGAGTTATTGAAAGATAATGTGGCAGAAGAGATCTTCATAAGCTGTCATGAACTACATGCTTATCCACCAATTTAGGAGTGATTGATGCTCATTAATTTTGTAATAATATTGAATGTGCTAGAAGTATGGAGTCTTCTTTATCTTCCCATAATGTCATCAAATCCTTGTCTAGAGGTGATATCTGGAGCTCTTAGCTGCAAGTGTTTGTAGCTTCATATTACCATGAATTATTTGATAACTCATTTATCTGCATTATATCATTTTTAACACTTCATGGAGACATATTAAAGGAAATTTGGATTACATTTAATTACTAAAAATAAATTGAATATTTACTTTATATTCTACTTTAAAAAAGCCAAAAAAAAATCAATCATTACTCAAATCCACTTTAACACTAATGCATTAAGAAGAAATAGATGATTTTCTTTGATAAAATATGAGACAATTGATGGTCTCATTAGTATGCAATTCATTAATTAATACATTGAAACTCCCCCTTAAGCATAACTTAGGTGGGCATGGATAAAATGGGTCCCGAATATTAGCGTGGTGAGATACCCATGTACAATGCAATCTCTCTAAAAAATAGTGTAAGATAGAAAACCTAGTGGGAAAAAACTATCCCTTGAAAAGAGAGAAGATGTGGAGAAAAATAGAAAGCCCCCCCTACAAGGATGATGATGATGTTGATATAGACTGCATGCCAAGAAGAGCTCGTAGATGAATGAACCTTCTCTTAGTGAAGGGTTTGGTGAAGATGTTAGCAACCTGCTCTAAAGATTGGAAAAAGACTAAGTCAATGATTTGAACATGAATCAACTCTCGAATATAGTGCAAAAGAATCTCTAGCTATTTGGTTCACTAGTACAAAAACAACAATATATGACTAAATAAACTACTAAAAATTGCATATAAATGACTAATTTTGGTCACGTGACCATTAGTAGTTTATTGCCAGTCATTTATAACACGAACAAATTTATGACTAAACTATTTTAGTCATTTATCTAGTCATTGATTTGGTCATTTATTTAGTCATTGATTTAGTTGTTAATTTAGTCATTGATTGTTGTTAATTGGTCATTTATTTAGTCATATATTTAGTCATTAATTTATTCATATATTTAGTCATTGATTATTGTTAATTGGTCATTTATTTAGTCATGGTAGTCATTTATTTAGTCATAGTAGTCATTTTATTTAGTCATGGTAGTCATTTATTTAGTCATGGTTTAGTCATTTATTTAGTCATTTATGAACTAATGTTTTTAGATGTGTATGCAAACTTGTTTGGAGAACACTATTACAATAACTAGTCTATGAAATTGCAAACCAAAAGAAAATTATCTTGTGATTGAATAATATAAAATTTTAAAGCTCTTATGTTATTAAAACCTCAACAAATTTGGGATTGAAACAACATTGGAAAATAATTCTCTATATATTCAAACTGTATATAAAATATGTTACAAAGAACTCTATATATAGAGTTTTGAATACAAAATATTTTGCAGTATACAAACTATTGATTTATTATACTTTTAAAATTGAAAAAAAACTAAAACTAAATGGTGTGAATGTATGTCTTCAGTGATGTCACTATTGCACATGAGATGGGTAGTAAATGCATCTAGTAAGGCATTGGTTTTGCATTTTCTCCTTGCTCTGTACCTATCCACAATCAAAAAATAAACATATTACTAGGTAGCATAAACAACAAATATCTTAAAAGTAGATACCCATAAGCATTAGAGTAAGTATAATAAATAAAAATGCATAGAACTAATGATATTACAAAAGAAATGCATTTGCAAAAGAATTAATATCAGAGTAATATCTTAAATATTACTAGTTTATCATAGCAATATCTCCTTGCTATGTACTATCCATAAACATATTACTAAATAGTTGTAAACAATGAATATCTTAAATGTAAATACCCATAAGCATTAGAGTAAGTCTAATAAATAAAAATACATAGAATTAATGATATTGCAAAAGAATAAATATCAAAGTAATATCTTAAATATATTACTAGATTATCAAAGTAAGTCTAATAAATAAAAAATGCATGGAATTAGTGATATTGCAAAAGAAATGTAGTTGCAAAAGAAATAATCTCTACTTTTTCGATTTTGGATTCAATTATTGTATTATTCTTTAAATCCACAATATCTTGAAAAATTAAATTTCATTCTAAATTTAAATTAAATTCTAGTTTCTAATTTAACAATTACTAATTTAGATATAAAAGCAACCTTTATTTTTTATTTTTTCTTTTCTAATGAAAAAAAAAACTAAAAAAGAAAGATTGCTTCAAAAAAACTAAGCTAGTAATAAAATTATTTAAGAAATTTCATTCTAAATTTAAATTTCATTCTAAATTTAAATTTCGTTCTAAATTTAAATTAAATGCTAATTTAATTTAGCAATTACTAATTTAGATATAAAAGCAACTTTTTTTTTTAGTTTTTCTTTTCTAATGAAAAAGAAAAACTAAAAAAAGAAAAATTGCTTCAAAAACTAAGCTAGTAATAAAATTATTTAAGAAAAAACCAAAAACTTCAATTTTATTCTAAATTTAAATTTCATTCTAAATGTAAATTTAATTTAATTTCTAGTTTAAAAATTACTAATTTAGATATAAAAGCAACCTTTCTATTTTACTTTTCCTTTTCTAATGAAAAAAAAACTAAAAAAAAAAATTGCTTCAAAAAAACTAAGCTAGTAATAAAATTATTTAAGAAAAACTAAAAACTTCAAAAAAACTTAAATGTATATTATCATCTTAGTGAATAGAAGATACACTATGAAGCGATGAATGTGCTCGAAATTATTGAAAGCACTGTGAGAATAAAATGGTTTCAAGAATACAAGCCTAGATTATTTACAAAATCTACTTCAAGAACAAAATCTCAAAATGAATGAAAATAGGCTAGAGATTTCAGGAAATGCCAAAAGTTGTGATATTAAGTTGAAAGAAGCTGAAATAAAGCCCTCTATTAAAATCAAGATTTCCAATAAATATAATAATTCTCTCAATTATGAAGGCCCTCTATTAAAATTGAGATTTCCAATAAATATAATAATTCTCTCAATTATGAAGGTGCTCTCTGGGAATTCAGACACACTTTGGTTGCTCCTATTGAATCTGTCATTCATCCCATTCACAATTAGACACTTTGCTTGGATGAAGAGCATAAAACAAAATTAAAGAAAGAATTTCAGGGCATGCCATTTATATAATTTTTGGAGTTTCTGTAGTACCCTCTGGCTATCGAGTCGAAAGAGAAAGATAGGGCAAGAGCGGCTAATGGTATTTAATATGTTGAGATTGAATTAATTAAATAGGGGTAATAATATTATTTATTAAAATGTTAGATTAAATGGTATTTAAATATTTAATTATTTAATTTATTTTTAGAAAAGTCACGAGTTTATTAAATGTTAATTAAATAATAAATTGTGTTTATTATTTCAATTAACTCACTGGATGAGGATAATCATCAGAATAAATTATTTAAAGTAATTGGATAATCTGATTTACAAGTAAAGTTGTAAAAAGTGGAAATTAAAACAAAAAAAAAAAACTTGCTTTTAAAAAAATATATAATTGTTTTTATTTAGACTTTTGGAGAGCTTTTAAAAAAAGAAGGAAAGGTATTATCTTTAGAGGAGTTTTTTAGAGCCGGGACTTGAATATATTAGGGATACAAAAGAAAGTAAAGGGGCCGGGTACGAAGGGTAGCATAGTTTGGTTCAGAAGAGATCTGAGGATTGAAGACAATCCAGGGCTTGCAGCCGGTGTGCGAGCAGGGGCAGTTATTGCCCTGTTTGTTTGGTCTACAGAGGAAGAAGGGCACGATATTCCTGGCAGAGTATCAAGATGGTGGCTTAAACAGAGCCTTGCTCATCTTGACTCTTCATTGAGGACGGCTTAGGTCTGGACTTGCAGGCGCAACCTTAGCAGTTACCAATTTGATAGTTTTTACGTTGGGCACCATTCTTCCTTCACCACGCCCTATGAGTGAGCACGATGAGAAGCTAGCTCTAAAAAAGTCATGCATAAATGTTCATAATACCCTGGAGGGGCCGCCATAAGGAGGTGCGAAATGACTTGCAGGGGTAGGCGCAATAGAGATGGGAAGGCTTTGCACTGAAGAAGGCGGAGGAATTGAAGAAGAGACAAATTGCCAGCCAAAGTCTAAGCAAAGGATTTGACCGCAGGAGCTTCGATGATCGAGTAGCTTGGCGGCCAATGATATCTTACAAATGATATAGTTACCGGTATGGTCAAGGTGAATGAGAAACAAAGACTGCGCTGTGGAGAATATGGACAAGAAATAGTGTTGCCAAAACAGAATGCATGCAACGTAAAACTTAAAAGGAGATTTCGCTGGAGCTCGTGAGGAAAAAGAATCCCATTGCTGTGCGGCTTCAGGGAGGAATTAAATAATTTAGCGTGGCCGCAGCTGCTCTACAAAGGGTTTTGTCTTTTTTTTGTCTGTCAACTCTAATAAATCAATAATCCACAGGTATGTAACGATTCGCTTCTCATTTGTTTTTGTGGACAAACGTAAGTATGGTATGCTTTTCCACCGCAATTATCAGCTGGTATACCCGAAATATGAACAAATTTACTACTAAAAAGCCTTTGCAACTCTTGCTACTGTCAAACCTAAACAGAAGCCAAGAATATAGTTTTAGTAAACATAATCCTATAAATAGGTATCAGCGAACTGATTAAAGATTTTGCCCATTTTACTAGTGCACAGCTTAAAAATTTATAGACATTTACTTGAATTCATGGGGATTTTACCATTAATTATGGTGTCTTAGAATGTGCTATTTCATAATACTAGACGGGTTGCAGGGGTTGAACATTTCTCAACTTTTAAAGATCTATAAATGTTTTTTTTTCTGGATTGATTTGTTAAGCTGGTTTGTTACCTTCGTGCCTTCAGCATTGTGTCGTCTCTTCCTTATCGTTAGGTAAATCCAATGGTAATTGTTACCCTGTTTCTTTTAATTGAATTATGGACTCTAGTTTTCTATGCCAGCTATAGTATCAAATATTTCTACTCTTTGTTAGACAAGTTGAAGGAATTAGGTCTGTCTGGATTCGGGGGTTGAAGGTCGTCGATTTCTTGCATTGAATATGTGGGTCATTGTTTATGCATTCCTCCATGCCTTTTGTATTAAAATCTCATCATCATTGGAAATAGATAGTTAGGCTATGTGATTGAATGCGCTGCATAAAACTTTGAGATTTAAGACAACATTCTTGACATCATCCATCCTCAACCTATAATATCAATTTAATCTTCTGCTTGACTTCTTGGTGTCGCTCTCATTCCCTTGACTTGTTTTGTGCAATCCATCAATTGTGACTGTTTGTATTTCGGTCTTCTTACTCTCTCACATCATCTTTCTCTTTTCGGATTGGTTGAATTAAGACCAAAATTACTTTTCCCAACTCCAATGTAGCGATTTCAGAAATGTGCATCGAATCCTCGAATCTAAGGGATTTCCTTAACATAATTATCGCTTGGGAATTGCTATGTTGGCATGTAGTTTACATAAAGCCGAAACCTGGAACATTGAGAATTTATCTTAAATTCCCTTGCATAAGAATTTCCCTCCATCTTGTTGGCCTGTGACGCTCTTGATGGCGGCTGCATGCTATTGAACCATGATGCCCTATATTGGCACTAGAACAACATCATTATCTGTATCAACCTTAATCATGAGCTCTCTTGATACTCTGTATCCGCATTGTTACCCACTTATGGTTATTGCTCACCTTCAGTGTGACGGTTATAGGAACGTGTTATAGCGTGTAAAGTCCAAGTTAGGCATATTTATCCTTTTGTTATGCATTGGTTTGCTTTTGCATGCCTTCGTTTTGGCATTATCCCTATTGGATAAGTCGCTGTTATGGGCGCATGGCATTATATGAGTCAATAGGTAGGTATCGCTGTTGCTTGTTATCCGAGAAGTTAAGGTTACCATAAGTAGTCAACGGGATCTATACATGTATAATGGTATGCATATTCTTAGAGTGAGATTATAAATATTGTTTAAATAAACATTATGAAGTAATGTGTGTCGTCAACAACTAAATATGATAGAACTACATATATATGATATTGGTATATTAACATGTAAGTGCATAATGATTATGAGTGTGTATTTATAATTACATATACACATATTTACTTGTTTAGGCACATTTATTTTCTAAGGTCAAATTTTGTATTTAGATAGTTGTGTTTATTTATTAAAACATTAGGGAAGTATAATTCTACATTTTCTAAAATTGTTTTAGGAATGAAATTTAAATTTGGGTAAATATTTGGAAGGATGATTCATAAGTCTTGTTAAGAATAAGCTAGTTCTTATAATTAGTAGACCGGTTAGGTGTCTACATTGGAAATGATTTAATTGGATTGAGATTTTATTTCAATAGTTAGATTATGTATATATATTAAATGTTGGAACATATTTATGTCTTCTTTCATAAATGAAGAAACTATTAGATGAGTGAAATTAGAGTACTAAGCCAATCTATTGAATGATTTGTTAGGTGAGATAGAAAGTAATTAGAAAAGTAATAAATGGGTTTAGTAGTGTAGATGTATGTATATGCGACTGTTTATATATATATATCTATTTTATACAGAGACAGCCTTAGTATTACATCCCGCACCCTGTACCTTGGATTAGATCTTGTTAAAACAATACTCAAATACATAGATCTGTGCTTGGTTCGCTTAGCATTTTAAATGCATTTATTCCTTGTTGTACGCTGAACTGCAGTGTAAATTATGTGGCTTCTACTTAAATTAAATCGTTATCATAGCGTGGTGTGTGTGTATTCATTTCTACAAAGATAAAATCTGTATTCTAAGATTTAAAACAAAGTATAAGAAAATGGGAAAATGGAAACTTAAACAAGTATATTTTTATGTACGTGTATATGTAGAAATAGGTATGTGTTTTTTTAGTGAATCTAGATAATATCGTTGTCATGATTGATTCCTATATTGGAGTAGGCTATTTTTATTTTGTTTTTGCAAGAATATGCTTACCTGGTTCTTCAGTCTTCGGCTTCACCTAAGTGGGTGGCAGCCGCCTTAGAAACTGTCTGGGGTGATGGACCCTAGAAAGGGTTGCATACCCACTCTTCTTCTAGTATGTAAACTAGTTTGGGTCACATAATGCGTACGAATATAGGTTTGAGTTTAGCGTGTATCTGTGGTATTGTGTTACTTTGTGTTTGGGTAGATTCCTCCTTGCAAGTCTTGAGTGAACCCTTGGTTGGTCAGTCAATGAGTTGGAGTAACTCAAGTTGTCGAACTACGGTGCCTCTGCGAATTACATACGTAGGCAAGGCCATCGAGTGATGAGCTCCCGAGGCATTAGGTCGGGCCCCTAGGACTGTTCTTCTGAGTCTTGTTCGAGTCTTGTCGTTTATCCCCGGTAACGTAAAAACTGCCATTGATTTATATAGTTTCTCTTAGTGATCATGTGCTAACTATCTATGATCTGATGTGTGTGCCAAGTCATGTAGACCTTGCAGGTATAGGCATTGGGAGCAAGGACTTGTCAATAAAATGGAATGTAAGAGGTATGTTAAGTTGACCTAAGTAGACTCTATTGCCAAAGTCAGTAAATCACTTCTATCTTTTCTTGTAGCTTGTGTGATCATTGAATATAGCTATAAGTAGTGAATAGTGTTGTTGTTATCTTTGTTTCGTTGTTAGTTGTTTGTGAAGTAACCTCGCGTGCTCCAGAGAACTAAGTGTACTAGTGTAATGTAAGGTGTGATATGTTTATGGTTAATGTTCTGGTATATTCAATTGTAATGTTTAAAAAAAAAAAAAAAAAATTATTTGCTTTTTCTGTGTTCTTTGGGTTTGCATGACGGGCGTTACAGTTTCCTTTGTGGAAAGGTCAAGTATACAAAAGTTTTTTTATTGAATATTGGGTCTCTACCAGATAGCCATGAGGAAGAGAAAATGAACATAAAGAAAAATATCCAGAATGTTATGAAGGTCACGACCATTAGAACACAGAAAGCCCTCAAAATAATGAAAATAGTAAGTTGAGAGTGCAAATTTTTACATTTTCTATAGAAAGAAAATAAACCATCAAGATTTATGCAGGGAGATACAAGGGTTTTTATCATATTGCCTCTACTGAGCTCGAATCGAGCCTATTCTCATAGAAATTTAAGAGATAAGAATAATGAAACTCACACAAGATTGTTATAAAGGAAACACCCTCCAAAGTCTTTAGAAATGAGCCTCAAAAATACTTCAATGGAAGTCAAACAAAGAGGAGAGATATCAACAAATGGTAAGCAAAGGAAATACAACAGAAAAATACTCAGTCGTGACCAAGTGAGCTTGATAAAATGCTTCAAAATGGAGAATACTTTTTAGTTTCAAACCAAAGACTTACCATTGCAAGATTTGTTTTCTTTAGGAAAATCATCAGAAACAACATAATGAGTCACCATTCCACTCTCAAACCCTACCCAGGCATGGCGGTGTTAAGTTTTCTCCAAAAATACAATGAAAAATGGAATGAGTTTCTTCTCCAAAAATACAAGTGAAAGTTGAAATGAGATTAGGGCTTGGTTTCTTTTTGATTTAGGGTTTTTTCATTACCCTAGGCCCAATGGTTTATTTTTCACATTGTATTAAATAAAATAGGTACCATTTTATGATTTTTATTAGAAAAATCAAATACTATCCCCCACTTTTCCGCTTCTTTACTTAATTTGATTTTGATATCAAAATTAAATCTCCCGATTTTAAATATATTATAATATAAATATTATATTATATTATAATATAACAATTATATTATATTATTATATAATATTAGTATTTAATATAATATTATATAATAATATATATTATATAATATCATATTATATTATAATTTATTATTATAATATATTGTATTGTAATGTAATAAATTATTATTATTATATTATATTATAATACAATACACTTCCTCAATTCATTTTTTTTTAATTAACCACTTTAATATCATATTGTCTAATTTTTATGTGTGACTAATTATTTAGTCATTTTTATTTGTGTGACTAATTATTTAGTCATCTTTATTTGTGTTTTGAAATGAAAGATAGCCCTCAAAATGAAATTGGATTGATTAAATCATATTTTATTAGTGAAATTGACCACAATTGCTCTTTGATACATTTGACATGCTAACACAATAGGAAAATCAAGCTGGCTTCAAATCATAGTTAAAAACATTAATGATTCATTAACATAATAAGTAATAAAAGTTAAACAATGTAAATGTTAAATTTTTTTATAAAATATGTGAAGGCCTTAAGACTACACCGAGAGCCAATGCCTTCCATGCAATAGGTATTTTTAGTGCATCAAGCAACCTTGGCAGCCAAATGGCCCGCTTAGGTAGGGGTCCCATGAGGGGGGCTTAAGCTCTATGGATTATGATCAAATTCAAAAGAAAAAAAAATAGAGTAATAGTCATTTATTTAGTTATTAATTTAGTTAATTATTTAGTCATTTTTTTTTGTTTGATATTAGTCATTTATTTAGTCATTTAGTTGTGATATTACCCGATGACCAGATTAGTCACTTATAAATGACCAAATTAGTCATTTATTTGCCAAATTCTACTAGTGTTAGTCATGTAACTAAAATTTTTAGTCACGTAGTCATTTATTTGTCAAATTCTACTAGTGGTTCATTGATGTTGAACTGGATTCCTACATATCTAAATAGTACTCTAGTTGTCACAATATATGACCATAGGCTACCTAAAAGGAGTACCAAACTCAAAAAGAATGCCTTGAATCCATATAGCCTCAGTAGCTAGGTTAACAACCCCCCTAAACTCTGCCTCTAAGGATTCAATATAGCAATAGCATTTTTCTTCTTGCTAGACCAACTGATAGGACCTGAACCAAGTGAAAAGCTATAACCTGAAGTGGACTTATGATGCTCAATGTCACCAGCCTAATCTAAATCTATATAACCAACCAATTCAAGTGATGAACCAACTCTATAGTGAATCCCAAACCCAAGATTACTATGAAGACAGTGAAGGGTCCTCTTAGCTATTTTCCAATGCAACTCATGAGGTTTTTGTATGAATCTCAAAACCATGCCTACTGCATAGGCAATGTCTAGCCTTGTATGAGTCAAGTATATAAGACTACAAAAAAAAAATTGATACAATGTAGCATCAACCAATGGTGTAGTATAGGAAGTCTCAAGCTTGACTCCAAAATGAAAGGGATTCAAAGATAGTTTGTAAGTAGTCATATGAAACCATGCAAGTAGATCAAGAGTATACTTGGGTTGTGTAAGAGTAATCTCTGAAGGTGACTGTGAAATATCGATTCCAAGGAAGTAGTGCAATAAACCCAAGTTTTTCATATCAAATCTATCTTGAAGTGATGTCTTCACTGCTATAATGGCAGATGAAATACTCCTAGTAATCAAAAGACCATCAACATATAGAAATAGTATCAAAAGTGAATCTTCCTGTTGCAGTAGATACACATTAGGATCAAAATTACATCTAGTAAAATTTGAATATAAGAGGTAGGAGTCCATCCTGGCATACCAAGGTCTAGGAGCTTGTTTAAGGCCATAGAGAGATTTCTTAATTCTACAAACTAAGGATGAATCATGAACAAAACCTTGTGGTCTTTCCATGTAGATTTCCTCCTTAAGGTCTTTGTGAAGAAAAGCACTCTTTACATCCATCTGATCTACATTACATCCATGTGATGTGGCTATAGCAAGTGTGAGTCTAATGGAAGTCATCTTAGTAACTAGTGAGAAGGTTTTTGTATAGTCAATTCCTAAAACTTGTGAAAAACCTTTGGCTACCAATCATCCTTTGTACTTATCAACTGACCCATTTGCTGAAAATTCAGTTCGATATATCCATCTACATTGAACTATCTTCCTTCCCTTAGGAAGTGAAGTCAAATCCAAAGTGTGATTTCTAATCAAGGGGTATGTGTAGGATCATGATGGGCCAAAAAGTGATAATAAGATGGGTATGTGGCTGATGACTATTTTTTTACCCAAAATTGATAAATGAAAAGGGTTTTTAAAGAAGATTCTTAGCTTTCCACTGATATAAATTATTCTTTACTTTGAATTTAATAAGTAATTATTATTCATTTTCTATTCAAATTACGACTAAAGTCCTGATTGATAGGATAATTGAAAAACATCTATAGCTTTCAAACTGTATCACAGTTTTTGAATCCAAAACATGCATCACATTCTATGCTTCACATACTATAGGATTAAAAAAATAAAAATTGAATTTCATGAAGTTTTGACCAAGTTAAGGTGGTCAGACATACAAGTTTTTAATATTTTTAAAAAGTTGTGATAAAAAAATCATAATTAATTATTTACTTGGAATTTTTTTTTAAGAAAATATGCATCACATCAGGACATGATTCCTCTACTTATATCTAAAATACTATAAAAAAATATTATCATTTTATTGTGGTTAAGGTGGTCAGACAGACACCTACTTCTTATTTTTTCCCTGAAATGTAAGTACCACTGCATTGAAATTTCAAATTTTCACCAAATAGATTTTTTTGTTAAACAAAGCTAGTAGTTTAGAAACTGCATTCAATTTTCTACAGATTTTATACTTACATATTTTTAAAATAATATAGATAACTTATTTAAATTTTTACATCAAGTTGCCTAACTTTGATTTTTCTAAATTTTTTGCCACTTAAGGGCCTATTTTTTCCATGATGATCCTGCACATGCCCCAAGGAATCATATTCCTCATCCATAGCAATATCCTACTTTGGTATTCCTGGTGCCTCTCTAAATGTCTATGGATCGAAAACTGAAGCAAAGAAGGCATGTGGTCTCCCTAAAAATCTACTTGAATCAATCTATCATCTATTGAATCCTGCACCCATGTATATGTTCTATATATAGTGTAAGACATGGGTGAGTCTGGTGTAGATATATCAAATTCTAATGTAATCCCTAAACTAGATCAATATGAACCCTCATCACTATGAGAATTGGAAGAAGAAGATACTACACTAGGAATTTGTTGAGAATGATATAAATCAACAGTATTGTAATTAGGATTTGAAGAGTTCACAATTTGTTAAGAAATGTCAAGTATAGTTTCAAGAGATGTTTCTTGAAACTTAACACTTCTCTCAATAAACAACTTGTGTGTGGTAGGGTGGAGTAGGTGATATCCTTTAACACCATCTGGATATCCCACAAAGATATAAGGTTTGGATTGAGGATCCATAGCCTTACATTGCTCTTTTGGAATGTCTGCCATGGCATGCAAGCCAAAAACTCTGAAATGATCAACTGTAGGTTTCCATCCTTTCCAAGCTTCAAAGGAAGTGATACCCTTTAAGGATTTATGTGGAACTCTATTCTGTATGTAACATACATAGTTGATTGCTTCTTCCCAATATGATGGTGCGAGGCCCTTAGAGTGAATCATACAATTAGCCACTTCTTTTCAAGATCTATTTTTTACGTTTTACAACACCATTTTGTTGTGGGGTATAAGGAACTGTGCATTGCAGATATATCCCCTTTGATATACAAAATCTCTCAAAACTATTGTTGACATATTCTCTCCCATTATCTTTTCAAAGAACCTTGATGACTTTCCCTTATTGTTTTTCGACAAGAGCTTTGAAATCTAGAAAAGACTCAAACACTTATGATTTTTTTCTTAGAAAGTAGACCCATGTAAAATGTGAGAAATCATCAATGAAGATGAGAACATATCTAGCCTTTGTAAAAGATAGATTGGGAAAATCCCCTAAAACATCACTATGAAAAATTTCTAAAACTTGTGTTTCCCTCCATGATTTACTTTTGTCAAATTTTGCTTCTAGATGCTTCCCAAGTGCACAACCCTCACAAAGTCCTTGAGAAAATTTAACCTTAGGTAATCCCTTAACCAAATTTTTTTGACATAATTGTTCAAGATAGTAGTAGTTAAGATGCCCAAACTACTCATGCCATAGTTTTTTAAATTCATCTAAATTAGTAGTGCTTTTCAGGAAATTTATATGGAAAAATTGGAGAAGGTATATAATCTTGATAGGTAATTTTCCTCTCCTGCTTCTACCAAATTGCTTCTTTGTAATTCTCTTATCTCAACTAAATTTGGAGAGAAGTGTACTCTCATGCCCTTCCCTAAATGAATTATTCCATAGACTAAAAGGAGATTAGTTGAGAGTGAAGGTACACTTAGAACATTTGCAAATGTTCCTCCTTCAACTTCAATAGACCCTCTCCCTTTTACCAATGTTGGAGTATCATCAGCTAAGGTGATTATGGACATACTTAATGGTTCTAAGGATGAAAATACAACCTATGAAGAACCCATATGGTCTGAAGCACTAGAGTCTAAAATACATGATGGAGATAAAGATGCTTTAGAAACCAAGGCCTTTCCCTTTGATTTATTTTTATCCTTCGTATTATCTTGATTTGATGAAGATTCCTTGATAGAATCAGGTAGACATATATTATTCTCTTCGAGATTTTGTTGTAGAACTTCATTTTTATTTTTTCATGTAGTGGTGTTCATCATGTCCAATATATTTACAAAAGGTGCATTCAACTCCTTTTTTACCTTGAAAGTCCCTTTTGGAGTTGTCAATTTTGCTTTCTTTCTTAACATCCTTGTCCTTTTTAGTGTTCTTCTCCCCTTTTTAAGTTTGATGTGTTTCATTCCTTTCAAGTAGGCCTTGAGGTTTTGTAAACTTCAAAGTACCCATTAGAATTAACCTTTTTTTCTCCCTTGTGAGGTCAACAATGAAGTTATCAAGTGTGGGCATTGACCATGAGGCTCTAAGAGCCATTTCAGTAGAGTAGAAAGTTTATACAAACAAAAAAAATTCTAGACCTAGCTTGGAAAGTACATAAAGGATTAATTGATCCTCTTTCTTGTCAATTACATAATCTTTTAAGTGCAACTTCAAGGATTTAATATTAGTAAAGAAGTCTTGTAAAGTTGAGAAATTCCTAGGACTAAGACCTAAGAGTTGATTTTCCAACTCGTGGCTTTTAAGTTCATCTATTTTCCCAAATAGTTTGTCAAGACCTTCCCAAACTTGGTTGGGTGTTTTCAAGTTCTCAACATGGAACAACAAATCATGAGATAAATTTAAACATAGGAAACCAAATTCTTGATCACACTTATTGAAAAAAAATTCTTTATCTTTAGGTACATTAGGTTCTTTCTTCGTTCCCATAGTTACCCTATATAAGCCTTTTCTCTTAAGTACCAGAATTAATTTCATCTTGCAATCATGATAATTGAAAGGTGTTAAGGTAAATATAATAACATTAGATTCCATATTTCTTTGACTTAGATAGTTACTTGTAGAAATGCGGAAATGAAGAACCAAGAAATACATGTAAAACTGAAAAAACACAACAAACATAAGCACTTCTTGAGGAAGTGTGAAAATAAACAACACACAACACCCCCCTTGATTATTTATTTCCCCCTTAATTTAGCACTGTATAGAACGAGTGCTTGTAACTAACCCAAAAAAGACACAAATAGGCACTTTATAAGATGAGTGTGATTTTGTGCTCCATGAATTCGTGGCAAAAAAAATGTACTTTCCAAAAAATGGAACTCAAGCTGAGTTAACATATAGAAGTTAGCACACTTTGAAGATTTTGTCCTATTACAAAAAACTATTTCCTCCTTACAAAAATAAATTCAAATTTCTTTCAAAAAAAATTATGCAAAATTTCATAAAGTAGGGGAAAAAGATATTTAAATCATGGGAAAAATGCTGAGATAAGCAAATCAAGATCTTTGGAGAATGACACCTCCACTTGCAATTTGGAATTCCTTCCACACAGGTAAAGGAATAATTTGTAACTCTTTTCAAAGTGAAGGGGAAGCCAAATCATGGGTCTGCAAGCTGCAATCATAGGTCAAACACAAACAGGATGAAAATACTTGCAAAATCAACAAATAGTGCCTCTATCTTGTGGTCCTTTGAGGCCAGATTGAGCACCTATTGATGAGAATGTCACTTTGTGAATGGATATCATGGGCTCTATACAGGGATATCATGAGATCTTGAGAGCCAGACATGACTCTCTTTGAAAAAAAGTCACTAGTCTTGGTGGTGTATTCACTCCTTGGTGGCATATTCACTTCATAAAGGTGACTTTAGAGATACCATATCTCTCTACAAGCTGAGCAAAGCTAGAGCTTGGTAGCATATTGAAACATTTGTTGTTCTTTGCTTAGAAATACACCTAACTCGCAAACTACCCTCATAGCAATTATGGCCTGCAAGGAGTATTTCACATCTTCTAATTATGTCAGTGTATTCATTAATGGCTTGCATACTCATAGGCTAACCTAAGCCTACTTCGGCATTCATTGTTGTATGACTCATTGGCATAGACTAGACATTTTCCTCATGAGTTTCCCAACTAGTTTATAGACTAGAGAGGTGTTGATACACATCAACACCTCATGCTTGGATATTTCTCCTTTATAAGTTGACCCCATGTTGTCTAATACTACAGGTTGAGTTTATGTATTCTATCTCCATTGTTCTTGTTCAAAATATCTATCTTTCATGGTTCTTTCAGTTTTTTCATATTCAAAATTGTAACTTATTATCCCTCAATGCAACCTCATTTAATCTATCTACTCACAAACCCTCAACACTCACTAGTGTTTGACTCCTCCAAAAATTTTCTACTCCCCTTTCTAATGATGGCACCCTCATATTTTTTTCCATGCCTCTATGAGGCATTTCCCCTACATCATGTATCCCTTCAAATTCTATGTGGCCCTTTGTATTTTTCACACCTTTAACATGAGGCATCCCCAAAACATGGAAAATATGAAAAATGTAAATTAAACCATTTTCTCTATTTTATGGTTTGTACTATGCATTCATGTTGTTCCCTTAATGCACATGACAAAAAAATATATGATGCCAATTTTCTTTGTATAGAAACCATACATTTGAAACAACACATAGCATTATACTTGCATCCTCATTAGATGACCATCCACATAAATATCATTGAATGAAACAAATATGTTGGCTACATGAAATAGTATCATTCATCCATCAACTAATGAAGTTGAAAAATGACTATGATTAAATTGCCATTCAACTCTTGCAAAACAAAAAAATGCCAAAAATCAACCAAACTAAAAAAAAAACTTGGAATGAAACAGTTTTTGGTTGATAAGGATTTCATATTCACTTGGAACGCTCTTGCTTCGCTATTTTAGACATTTTGCATAGTGAACCATTAATTTAACAAATTTTTCATACATTTGAACTAATTACCTTGAACCTCACATTCTTGTCATTCATGACCATGCTAAGGTTAGATTACAAGCTAGTGAACTATTACCATTCAAATTGTAGGGTTTCAAATAATTTTTGGGTGTTGCACCAAACCCTTGATGTACCATTAATGTTACTACCATCATTGTCAAAAAGGGATTTCCAATAGGGAAGACACACAATTTCAATAAAGGATTCAATGTGAAGTTTATCTCATTGTATTACATTTTTTTTGAAAAATAATTATTAATTTCTAACACTTGTATTCAATTATTTTCACCTTAAATATTTTTTATTTTCTCCTCCTCTTATTATATGGTTAATTTATTTTTTCTTAGATTATGCCTCTAAGGAGAATAAAATAACTCTTATATAAAAATAATCATTTTTCATAAATAAAAAATAGCTTTTCAAGTAAAAGAATAAAATAAATTTTTAGATAGATGTAATTTTAGACTTCAAATAAATTTAAAAATTAAAAAAATCACTTATAAAAGATAACCAAACAATATTGAAAAAAATATATTTAAATAAATGTAGGGAAAAAAATAGCATATCTAAAGGGGCTAGGGCCTAGGTTGATTGGCTAGAGAATTTTGTTGTAGGCAAGTGGTCACAAGGTCATATAGTCTAAAAAAACTATAGCATATCTAATGATATTGAGAAAGACTATTTTTCAAGCAACAATTTCATTAAAACTAAGTCAATAATGTCTAAATTTCTTTTACATAGATTTTTCTAAAGATATGTGTGATAGTTTATTTACTATATATTCAACTATATTTTTTAATTGTGTGATGTATTATATAAAGAGAGAGAAAATCAAATATTTTTCATGTCAGGAAAGAAAGTTTTTCAACATAAAATAAATTATTTGATTAATAAATAAAGGTTAAGTAAATAAAATTGGCATTTCAAATAAAAACAAAATAAATCATGTAAGTATAATAAATTAACTTTTAAATCAATTAAAAAACTCTAAATTGTTATATAGGTAATTTTAGATAGATCAATCCTAATGTAACCACCAACTCGTGATTAATTATTATTCTTTTCCTTCACATTTATTATAATTTTCCAATGTCCTAGCCAACATTATTTTTCACAATAACTCCCCTTCTTTCTCGCCTAATTGAATAATTTTAATTATTTGATTATTTTCTAAGATCATATTCTAAATAATTTTAATTATTTAATTAATTCATTTCCCCTTTTTATTCATTTTCCATTTTTCTTCTTCTAGTAAATAATTATTTTAAATTATTTATTAATTTCTCCTTTTCCTCCAAATTTTAATTAAATATTGTTTCCAATTCTTTTAAGTAAAAGTCAACTTTTCCCTCTTATTGTATAATAAAATAATTGTCTTTATTATTTAATTATTCACTTTCCCTCCTAAATTAAACAATTTTTAATAATTATTATTTAATTCTTCACTTTCCCTCCTAAATTAAGTAATTACTGCAAACCTCTTTTTTTGTGCCAATCTTCTCTTTTATCTCAATTATTTTACACCCTTGATAAGGTTTTATTGCTTTTTAATCTCCACCGTCCATCCTTAACTAAACCTTATTTTTGCCCTAACCCTAATTCCTTTCTTTTCAAATCAATCTCATCCATTGATCTTCATCACTTAATCTTGGCCCTTCATTCAAATTTGATTTTCTATAAAAGAGACCTATCCCTTTCATTTCAATTGTACAACTACTATCTTTGATATTTTGTATTCACTATCATTAGGCTTGTTCTTGCATACTATAAATCTGAGGGAAAGCTAGCATATAAAGCAAAATAGAGAAGAGCAATGAAAGTGATTCAATCATGACATAGGAATTATGGTATTATTGCTTTATTGTCTATGTTTTTATGTTCATTTGTACTTTATTGTTGGATTAGAACCTTTAAGACTTGAGTTTGAGATAATTGATAGTTATTATTGTTGATTTATGCTTCGTACCTTAATTTTACCCTATTCTAAGCCAGCAATCAATTTGCAGATG
>VDFB02193867.1:487138109-487179510 GCA_007258455.2 Sequoia sempervirens | reverse complement strand
TCTGCTTCTTGCCTTTCTTCCTTTGCGGGCAATCGCCGACATAGTGGCCAAACTCGTGACAGCCATAGCACTTGACTTTAGATAAGTCCTTCTTCTCACCTTGTGGATTTGATCCTTTACTAGACCCCTTCTTTGCTTTCCCTTTTCCTGCAAGGGCAACGTTCTCCTGTTCCGCCTCACTTTGCTGACTCTTGCTACTGGTCCTACTGACAAGACTTAGTCTAAGCTCCTCCTGAGTGAAGTCACTCCAAAGTCGATCCCAACTCGGCAAGGTGTCTCGCCCATTAATAACTTGAACAAAGACATCCCACTGCTTAGTAAACCCATTTAGGGCTATCCGCACTAGCTCGCCATCACCTAGATTATCTCCAACAGCAGCCAACTCATCCTTGACAAGTCTGAGTCTGGTGAGGTAACTTGTCACGTCCTCTCCCTTGTTCATCCGAGTAGTCCTCAACTTTTCTCTGAGAATCAGCTTCCGGTTAGTGGTAGCATTCTGGTACAGATTTAGAATGGCATTCCACATCTTCTTCGCTGTATCTAACTCTGCGACATGTGGAACAATATGATCCTTGACACCATCAAGAATCATCCTCCTCGCCTTGGCATCTTCCTTCTTATATGCTAAGAGCTGTGCTGGATCTGTAGGTACAGGTACAACACTGGTCACATAGTCCTTGATCCCATTCTCTTCCAGCAACAAAGAAATTCTGGCTTTCCAGACACCAAAATTTGAGGCTCCATCCAATCTGTCATGATCTCTTAAACCTGCTGAGGCCATCTCAAAAGATAAAAGAAAACAAATAATAATAATTCTGAAGAGGCAGGATCTTTCCTTCCTTTGTTGAGCCTTATCTGCCCTCAGATCAGCTCTGATACCATGTGAAAATTCTATTGCAGTTACTGATTATTAATCTCCTATCTAATACATAGATTATTTGACTCTGAAAATTAATTCTCAGCAAATATCGAAAAATAACACAACCGCAACTTCACCAATAAAAACTCACAAGAATAGAGAAGAAAACATTCACAATAATGAACACAATATTTTTGAACAAATTGTCCGGTGGAAAACCCCGAAGGGAAACCACTACCGCAGATGAGGAATATATTAAACTTCAACAAATTACAATACAAAATCGCTACTTCTTATCGGGCAGA
This sequence comes from Sequoia sempervirens, assembly GCA_007258455.2. Classification (NCBI taxonomy): domain Eukaryota; kingdom Viridiplantae; phylum Streptophyta; class Pinopsida; order Cupressales; family Cupressaceae; genus Sequoia; species Sequoia sempervirens. Next base: position 487,178,346 of record VDFB02193867.1, on the reverse strand, counting down.
AGCCCGCACATTCTTCTCCGGAAATTCTTCCCTCAATTTCTCCCGCTGAAATTCCACAGCTGCTATCCCCAACGCTATCACTGCGCCCTTGCTAACACTGCAAGACTATTTGCTCTCACTGCAATTCTACTTGCTATCACTGCAATTCTACTTGCTATCACTGCAAGTCTACTTGTTGTTGTGTTCTCCAATTGCCCATTGATCCCCTTTTATACTTTTCTCATTGGAAAACCAATGGCCATGATTTAATCTCAATCAATGGCTAAGATTAAATAGACTCTAAAACCCTAACTAATCGATTCTAGAAGTCTCTAGGAGAATCAATTTATTTAATTACATAATTATCTAGACAACTCAGCCCTTTTCTGGAGGTTTCTAGAAAATAATTAAATAATTAAATGACACTTCTAGACAATGGAGACACCTGTCCAAGCTACATAAATTAACACGGAGTATATTGTTTCATTTGCAAATCGAAACCCTAGTTTGGGATGAATACCTATTTAATTTTAAATATTTTATATTTGCGAGAGCCTAAAGAGCAATCTGATTTTGAAGCTAACATTATTGAAGATTGTTACAAGATTGTGACACATCCCATTTCCAACTTTGACACTCAACAAATCTCTAAGAAAATAATATTAATTTTGTGAAGGATTATTTTACAAAAACTCTACGTGATGACCTTGTTTCGCGTTAAAACAGACGCAACATCGTCTGTATTTTTAACGGCCATTTCTTTTTTAAAACTATCCCTGTGTTTTTAAAGCATCCGTGTATTAAAACTAACTTTTTCATTTTCAAAACTATTATTATTTATAATTTTAAAAATTAATTTAAAATATTTTTAATTATAAATTTAAATATTATTATTTTTTAATTAAATTCTATATAACTAACTAGTCTTAAATGCATCACTTCGAGAAGGTAAATTTCAATTATTTAAGTTCATATTTATTGTATTTTATTTATATTTATTTAGTATGTTTTTATTAAAGAATTTTTAAGATTCACTTTATTTTCATATGCTTAAAAGATATTTTACAATTTTACATTACCTATTCATTATATGATGCCTCTAAATATTATTAATTTTATATGTAGCATTTTCAAATAAAATTTATATATTGATTTGTGATACCTAGACATGATAAATAATCATTGATTACTATTTTTTTTAATTATAACTTATTAACTTCTTGTGTTCAAGAAATGTACATAGACCTAAAATATAATGGTCTATGGACCATTTTTAATTTTAAAGTCCATTTTATAATTTATAATTCATTAGGTCATATTATTTAACATGATATATTTTTATCTAACCATGAATGCTACTCCTTGATAGCTATAAACATTTAAATTTTACTAATACCATCCTAACACAATACAAAAACCTATGGAATTAAAATTACTAATTAATTTTTTAATTAAAATTTTTACTCAATTAATCTACTTCATCAAGTTAAATTAATTAAATGGTTCTTATTATTTTATTGTATGCAACATATAGTAGTATTTTTGTTCAATATATTGTTTAAATAGAATTATAAAATTCCACCAATAAAAGTGAATTTTCTTATCTTCACTAATGGATACATAGAGGTTTCTATTTGTCCATGATGTTTTATAAATTTTTATTAGCCTTTACGTTTAAAATAAGTTGAGAATATTAGAAACACTCAAGGACATAAGCTCTCAAAATCACCTACACAATCAAAACATCCCATATTCACATATTAATTCACTAAATCATACATCATTTATACATGGGATTAATTGATAATATACATATCATTGGTACAAATAGTGGCTAGGTAAAGAATAAATCACATATACACATTGTAAATGGTTCATGCATAACTCACATATACATAATATGATAATTTATGCATGTATCACATATAAATATTATTATTAGATCATGCACCTATCATATACACAATGTGAATAACCTAAACATTTAAGGTTCAAATAAAGACCAACAAGAAAAATAAAAGTGGATGCAACCAATTCACTCATACTCCAAGAATTATTAGTCCAAATTTAACATCAATTTATTTTATGAGATATATAATTAATAATTTGAACATAACAAACTACGTATTTCCAATAGTTTAATTAATAATTTCACCTAGAATCTTCAAAGCATATATTAATTTACTCGCATATTTGGAAATACTATTAAAATGAAATTATGTAATAGAACACACTTTTCTTACAATGTTAAATGTTCAATACATGTGACGACCTATTTGCTAATAGAGTTTAAACATAATTACGTATAACAACCAATTCAATCAATAACATTAAAAAGTAATTATGTATGAGGGTATATTTCTCTAGTAACATTAAAAATGATTGTGTATGAGGACCCATTTAACCAATACTATGATAACTCCATGTTAATTGTTAGAACTTAATCTTGAAATAGGTGAAAATTATTTATTATTTGTTTTATCTAATTACTTGTAAGAATATTCCAAAGGAATCCCTACAATTATTTTATTTTATTTGTGTATGGGCTCACAGATATGTGAGGAATATTAAGGCTTAGGTCTGGCCTCCTCTTAATGACAATCTTGACACCTTGCATACACATAGAATGAAAGGTGGCGTACATATACATGGGAGTTTAATATGCAACTTCTTTCTCACCTCTATCTATTGATGTGCTTATCTCCTTCACTAAGAAACATTCTAAGCTTAACTTCTCTCTCTCATTCTCTTATTGTGATAATCCAAGGCTTTATGCCATTTTCGTAATATTGGGAGTTATTTATTTTCTTTTTCCCTCTTATAAATTATTGTGTCTCCTCTTGGATGCTGGTGTGCTTGCTCTTGGTTTTTATCTCTATAGTAATATTTTCCTTCAAACAAGTGCTCTTGGATTACTACTTTCCTTTTATTTCAATATATTATTCACTTTCACTAATCCTAGGACCATAATCACCTTGAGAATTATGATGTGTGTGTTTTGTCGAGGTTTTATTTGCTCAAAATTTAATTATATAGTTCTATAATTGTATGAGATTCACTAATTTTTTCTTATACCATTTAAAAATCCCATAAAACTTTCCAAAGATAGATTGAAATATATGCAATTGAAACTTTGATTTATTTTTAGATATATTTTTTTTCAAATATGAACTTTTGTGCTCTCAATTTAGATCATAGGGAACTTATATAATTATATTAGGGAATGGTGAGTCAATTAAAACATAAAGGTAAGTGATCACTTCTTCATAGTATCATAATAAATTATTTATCTCTTTAGCATTCTTTCTTTATTCCAATAGATGATATTGAGTAGGAAATCATTTACATCTAGGACCCAAGAATCTATATTCTTTGATTTCAATCTAAATAAGAATAATTTTTTGGAATATTTTGTTTCATGAGATGTATCGAGTAGGGACAAGAGAAAGAGTCCTCAAGCTAGTGAAGGGAGGCCATCAAAATAAACAATACTTAAAGTTACCATAATTTCATACTTTGGTAATATTTTTAGTCTAACAGATCAAGATGGAACTACATCATCAACACTTGCACCAAATATTAACAAAGAAGGAAATACCTCAAAGAAATATCAAAATGAGTTAATTGAGTCATATTAAGATGACAATGTGATAAATGATATTCCAATGGATATCCAAGGTATCTAGAGTGGGTTTATTGACTTGGATGATAATGCTAGTGTCATAGATGATGTTGCTCCAAGTGGACACCATCAATCAAACTCTTTTTATAGGAGTGTAACTACCTTGGTCAAACATTTTTTTTTAAAATAGAATATAATGGGCAAAAACATAAGGAATTATAAATTGAACTAAGCTTAGATAGAAATATGATCATTTTGTAATAACTATGTTTGAAACATTGACTCCTTCGAGAATCCCATGCAAGTGGGATCAATAAAAAGGATTTGGGAAGCCTTAGGTCAGAGTGAAATATTGTGTGTTTCATTATCCAAATATTTCAAACTTGATAATTTATGTCAAAAAATGATATTGGGGTTGGTGGAGGATGAGATATTTTTTAGTGAATTGATAAGAAACAAACTAGACAATAATATAGAAAATTGCATGAGGATGTTATGGTGTAAAATTGCACCCTTATGCAATTTACCGTAGCATCATCCTTTATGATGAAGATGCACATTTTTTCTCCTTTCTCTTGTCTCAAACCTAACTTCAAAAAAACCACAAATGACAAATTTCCCTTCAATTTCACTACTTCACAATCAATTCTCATTTAAATTGACAATTGTAGTTGTTAATTTATCTCAATTTAAATTGAAAAATCCATAGAAACAAATTCAATTAAAGCTCTCAATTTTCCTTAGCGTTTAACTCTATCAATACTAAAACTTAATAACTTTGGATTACATTCACAATTTTATTTATTCCACAAACCAAACACATTATTTATTATGCCAGCTACAATTCTATTCTACACTCAATTATCCTTACTTTTATACACCTATTTGATCTCATGTTCAACTTAATGCTACATTATTTCCTCTAATAATTCATGGTTGCTCGCTTGCCAATTCCGCATTAAGTTTTATTTTGTCAATTTCTCCTCCCAAGCATGACTTGTACTCTTCTTTCAAGAACATGTTTGGCATTTTAATTTCCAACTCCCATTTTATATGGAGCAGCTTTTGTTTCTAATTGGTGTAATTTTCCTTACTCAAGAAATCCTCTCATCTCAACACTGTGTAAGCATTTAGCATACTAATTAATTTATGATCTGCTCTCTATCATGGATTAGCCTCTTTATATTGTCATTTTTCCTTCACTCTCCTTTCTAGCTGCGTAGGTATCCTTCCTACACAGCCCCTTAGTTCTCTTCCCCACTACAGGCTAATATGCTCCCTTCCCTTGTGATTGTCCTCCCTTTTATTTACTATTTCTTCCTGCAATTTTTTAAAAATCTCCTTATTATATTGTACCCACTATTCTTTCTAATTTTATTATCTTTCTATAATTTAAAAGCTAACGTAACTGGGTGTGGAAACCCCTCTTCCATATGCAGCAACCCCTCCTATACATTTAAATCTGCATTCAACTTTTATATATTTGACTGTGCCCATTCACCTTCCTCTCCTATGTGCTATCCTTATATATTCCTTTGATTTTTATCTTTTTAAATCTTTCCATTTCCTCTATTCACAACCTTTATATCTTTTGTTTGCAAAACAAAAAAAATATTTCCTTTGTTGTGCTCGACCATTCCTCTCTCGACACTATCTTTTCATCTCCTTTACATTCATTTAAAATGCTATTTTATCCCCTTATTACAGCTTGTGTGGTAATACAAATCGACTATTATTGATTTTTGTTTCTCTAACATAACTTTGATTCTACTATTTTTTATTTCATATAATTTCTTGTAATGCAACATGATTTTTTTCTCAGCTCCTTCACACTCCCATTTTCTTACACCTATATTGGATTTCAATTTCTTAGCTAAATGTTTACATACCATTTGAACGCATCCACTTAAGTATTATTGAAAGAAACAAATATGTGGGCTATACAAAACTATACCATTCATCCACCAATTAATGAAGCTTAAAACCACCAATTGATGAAAATCATATGTTGTCAATGCTATGAGAGGTCAAAACAAAACCAAAACAAATCAAAGATGAAAATTATACTGCAAATATATTTGGTTGATGTGAATAGCTTTTTTTCTCATAATCCTCCTTTATCACTTTAATGGATCAATTCTTAGTTATTTATCCAGAAAACTGCTCTAAAGTGGAAACCCACTCTCCAGTATGCAAATAAAATATACTCACATGGGCTAGTGAAATCCATTGTCCACTAGGTGTGCCCCAAAAAAGGGTGGTTGATGGGAAATTCATGCTAGGTCTACAAGCTCACATACGCCAACCATACCAAAAGTTATACCTCTTGATAACTTTTACAACGCACCACAAAAAAATAGTTCCAAAAGGCTAGCAAGCTACATTATGCTAGATACTCATGAAAACCAAAAAGGCTCCATTGGCAAGCAAGTTTTGTTATGCTTGGTGGCCATGAAAAAATTTTAAATACAATAGGATAAGATATTCAAGAGTGTTTTGCTTAATTCATGAAAGCTCACACCTTAGGGAACATCATGCTTAATGTTGCCAAGAGAGGACTATTTGAGGATAAAATATTTGCAACTTAGGGAATGCAAGCCATTTCATTACCACTAAGAGGAATTTCATATGCCAAAAAGGTCACACTCTTGAAAGACATCAAACCCAATGTCACCACTGAAAATACATATCACACAAAGTAAGAAGACCACACTTTGAAGATAACAATGATCAGGGATGCATATGCCCCCACTTTAAAGAAATTTTTAAGCCCCTTGGTATGAGAAATTACTTTAAAGTAGATCACAATAAATGTCAATACATGAGAGATTTATTTAGAAAGCCCTACGTAAAAAATATATTTTCGAGTAGAGCTACATCATGGAAAGGAGTTGACCCCCATATGCAATCTTAAGATAACCAATAAGGAATCCATGGATCTTGGGTCAATGTATGTCTTTATTGTAGTGATATAATTGAGCTTGAAATTTTCATCATTCCTCAAATAACTCATTTAACAATGAGCACAAAGGAACAATGACATATAGAGAGCAAAAATAAAAGAAAAAAATTGGGTCAACATGGAAGAGACCTAAGTGTCTCAACACCTTGTGTCATCCCTAAAAGGAAAACACAAGCCAAGAGAAAAGATAAATGATTATGATAGATAGAAGAATATGGATACAAATAGAATAATTTCACATGTTTGCTTCCTTTGTACCCTTGCACCAACAAATTAACAAGGGTCATCCAAAGTAGGCTCACAAACATATAAAGACATGTGAAGCAACATTGTACATGGGATCACATTACACATATTCAATCAGAAAGAAAATGAAAATAAAACAAAGAAAACACTAGTATGGGACATTTGATTCAACCTATAGTAGGTCATTTGCATCCCAATATTGTTCATCATATATAGAAAGAAGACAACTAGCCAAAGGGACAATCACAAGTGTTGTAGTAGGAATATCACTAGGTTCAAGATGTAGTGAGTCATTCTTTATAGGAGGATTATCATGGTTGTTATCATCTAAGATCATGGAAGAAGAAAACAATAAATTTAGCTCATTATGCACTTCCTTATCAGTATTGGCAATATCATCATCATCCAAGTTAATCATGTTACATGAGGCCTAATGATGACATACATTGAAGTTTCATGTTGTTGTGGTGAAGGTGGAGAATCATCATTCTTTGTTTCAACTATTGTTTGATCTTGATTTATTATTTTGTTATTTTCTTATAACTGACAAGCAATAGCGTGACATCTATTCCTATGCTCTTTGGCAATTTTTTTTCTTATTGTACAATTTTCAAGTTGTGATTATGTAGGAGTAGGTTTATCAACCATTAGTTTCTTTTCTTCTTGTAAGGGAGGAATAGAAGGAACCATTGAAGGTTTTTCAACTACTTTCTCTTTACCTTTGTAAACTTTTTTGATCGTTGGATGCACCACAAGACTTATATTGTTATCTCTTAGTCTTTTATAGGAAATAGGTGAAGGATTTTTCATGGGTTGGTCTTGGTTACTTGGAAGGGATTTTGGTTCAATCATGGTTTGATCAATGATAGGAGGCTCACTCATGGGTTGAGGCATGTTGTTAAGGGATAATTTTCTATTATATTTTCCTTAAAATTTTGATAAGATTTGAAAAAGATGTCCTCACGGGGCTTGATAGGTTCCATAGGTTCAGGAAAAAAGAAATCCAATGAGAAATTCTTGTAGGAAGACACAATATTAAAGCCACTATGATGAACAATAAAAATTTCATTACCAAATGGAAACATTATGCATTTATGCACTGCCTATGGGATATTATCCATGGAGCATAGCCATGGATAACCAAGCTTCACACAGAATTGGTATGAGGATAGGATAATGGAGAATGAGACATTCAATTTTTTTGGTCCAACTTTTAATGGAAAAGTGATCAAATTTATTGTAGGGAAAGCAAAACCATTATGCTTTTTGATCCATGTTTTAGGTTATTCATAAGAATCTTGAGAAAGTTTATTGACAAATAAGAATTAGTCAATGATCACATTCTCTACACACAGGATATCAATTAATATCCCATTAGTAAGCTTGTCATTGATTCTTCTGGTGATGTAAAGAGGACCATCAGGTACGTGTTTGATTATGATATTTTTTGTGAAAAAAAAAATTCAAGATACATTTTCGTTTGGCCATAAAATGAAGGAAAATAGGTTGAGGTTATATCCTTCTGAAAGGTAGAACACAAGTGACCTACTTTCACTAAAGTTTCACTCAAGGAAACCCTAGAGATCTCAATGGAAAAGAATGAAATATTAAGGGAAAGAGATTTGCAATAGGGTGTCCTAGGGTATTTTTAAACACTTAAAAGGAGTTCACCACCAAGCTAGGGCTTTGAAAGACAAGTAAGATGCAAGATCTAATGACAAAACTTAATGATGTGCAAAACCTAAGTAAATGACCTCAAAATGAGTGTAAATTAGAACAATAAACTAAGAAAACATGGCTCGGTGCACCTAGAAACTTGAATATGCTCAAAAAAAGATCTGAAATATTAAAAATGCAAACTTTGATGCACACAGGGACTCATATGCTAGGTTGGGAAATTTATTCCTAGAGTAGGGTTTGTGGGCAAGAACACAAATTTGACAGTGATCAATCTAGAACTGCTAAAATTTGGAAAAATCCATGTACTAGGACTCATACACCACAGGTGGCATGTTAGTCATGTCCAACATTTTCAAGGGGAAAAGTCTAAATTTTCTCTTCTATCTTCTTTGTTACTTCCAATCTTGATTTTCAGATATGAAATGCTAAATTATACTTTGTAGGTGCCTTTTAGTGATCTTGTAAACAACGTGACAACTTTGACAACTTTGCAAACTTGACAACTTCTTCCAATCTTGCTCTTCAATGTATCTTCAATATAGATAAACAAATCACACACTAAAGAGAGGAAAAAAATTTGTTTTGTTAGTAGAAAGGGTTTTTCCTTGGTCAAACTCTATTTTGGTAATCAAACCTTGAAATGAAATGAAATAGAAAGGAGGAATGATGAATGAACAAAATGCTATGTTGCAACTCACCAAACCTTTGAATAATGTGTTGCAAACATGTATGAAATGGCTAGCATGAATGTGGATCTTGAATCTTCCTTGAATGTTGTAGATCTTGAGTTGAATGCTTGCTTGAATCATAAAACCCTACATCCCAAATGTTAGCTCAAAAACAAACATGATGCATGATGACTTTGGCATGATGCTTGATACTTGATTAATGCTCCAAAATTCTTGATAATCACTCTTGAATTCTCATGTAAACTATTATAAGTTCTCTTGATAAAAAATTGCTATAGTCCTTTGAATACTTGAAAGATTAAGAGAAAATATGTGAAATAACCTTGTATTTATACCTATTTATGCCAAATTTCCCAAAATTACAACACTACAAGCTAACATTTGATCTAGGACAATAAAATCCCAACAAGAATTTAAATTTAATTTAGGTCTAAGATAAGCAAGACTCATACACCAGTTGTGGCATATGAGTCCCATTAGGCTAAGCTTGGGACACATTTTTCAAGAAATGTTTGGCATAATGCAAAATTTAAATCTGGGCCCCGAAACCTAGGTGGGACCCATATGCCCAAGGTGGCATATGATTCCTAACCATACAATCCAAAAACACATGAATTATGATTGGATATTTGATATATGTTGGGATTAATCTCAGAAATATGCATTAATTAAGGCTTGTGAATGCAAAATAAGGCCACTTTAAAGCATAAAGAAGCCCAATTAATTAATAAAACCCTAGGCCAATGTGAAATTGTAAGAAAACACTTTACAACACTCTAAATAAGGGACAATAAATTTCATTTCGTTCACAAGGGCTCAAACAAGTGTGAAACTGTGAATGGCTACATTTTTACACACTACATTTAGCCCCCAATTTAGTGAGAGGAGGAACTCGCTTCAAACTCAAGAGGGGTCCAAGTGTACCAATGCTAGTAGGATAGGATGAAAACGATCGAGAGTGGAAATCAAGCCCCCAAGGAGCAATATCCTATGAAAAACCAACATAAGAAAAAAATAACACATATGAAAATAATACAAGGATAAATAATAAGGCACAAGAACACACTACCAAAGACATGAAGAATAAATAAAAATAAAAACAAAAATAGGGGGCGGAAAAAGATTTGACCATTTTTCCCACACATTGTGGATCAGATCTAATTTTTTTGTAAGAAAATGCATGCTCACTTTGAGGAAATGAAACTTTAGGCTATCCACTGGGTGAGTATCCAAAAGGGGTGAGCCACATAAGTATCCAGTATGCAATCACAAGAAAGTGGCTATGGGAAAGTCACACCTAAGTTTGGATCCCATGCATACAACCATACCAAAGTTATACCTCTTGATAACTTTGATAAGGTGTCACACAACAATGAAGTTCAAGCATCATGAGGCAAGAAAAGTTGTGTATGCTTGATACTCATGAAAAAAATAGATGGCACCATAGGCAAGTAAAGTTTTTTATGCAAGGTGGCCATATAATAGTTATTGCAAAAGAGTGTAATTGATGTTCAAAGGATTTTTTCTTCATTTATGTAAGGTCTTTACCTAGGGAAAATTGTGCCTAATGTCTCAAAGAGAGGGAAAATCAAAGAATAACTTAGGGGATGCACTGTGTCACATCAATCCACTAAGAGGAATGTAATATGCTAAGAGAGATCACACTCTTGAGGGGTATCACACCCAATTCGCCACAAAGATAAAGATGCATTTCATAAAGTAAGAAGACTAGACAATGAAACATGAAATGCAAAAGAATAATGCCAATATATGCCCCCACTATAAAAAAATTGTTAAACACCATGCTATGAGAAATTACTTTAAAGTAGCAAATGATCAATTCTAACAATAAAGAAAATGTGAGAGCTTATTTGGAAAGCCCTATGACAAGTCATATTTTTTCAAATAAAGTTGTCATGAGAAAAGGACAGGGTTTCCCCCAAAGTGAAATCCCAAAATCACACAAGGGGTCAATGGATTCAGGGTCAGCATGTTCTTGCTAGAATTTTTTTAGAGAGCTCAGAACTATCATCATTCCCCAAATACTCATAGAATAGGAAGAATGACACAAAGAGAGTGAGAACAAAGAAAATATTTTGGGTTAACATGGAAGAGACATGAATGTCTCAATGCCTTATGTCATCTCCCAAAGGAAATCACAAGATAGAAGAAAAGATGAAGGAAATTTTTTTGAGTCAACATGGAAGAGACATGAATGTCTCAATTTCTTGCATCATCCCCAAAAGGAAGATACAAGAAAAAATTAAATATTTATGAAATATAGAAGAATGTAAGTAAAAGTAGAGGAATTCCACAAAGAGAGAAAGATACATCAAATAGAACTATACCGGGAGATCACATTATGCACATGCAATCACACAATGAGAGATGAAAAAGAAACAATGCAAAAGACTAGTAAGGAACATGTGATTCAATCTATTAGCAAGTTGTATGCATCCCAATTATGTTCATCATATACAAAGGGTTCACCAAAATCAAATGAAGGAAAAAAGGTTGAGGTTTCATCCTTGTGGTAGGTAGAACACAAGGGACCTATTTTCACTCAAGTTTCACTCAATAAAACCCTAAAAATCTCAATCCAAAGATGAAATGAGGGAAATAGATTTAAAATAGGGTGCGATAGGGTATGTTTAGATACTAAAAGTGGGTTCACCACCAAGCTAGGGCTTGGAAAGACTAGTAACACACAATATCTAATGATGGAACTTAATGATGTGAAAAAACTAAGTAAATGGCCTAGAAATGAGTCCAAATCAACATAGTAAATTGAGAAAACATGGAGGTGCACCTAAAAACTTCAATGTTCTTGGAACAAGCTATGAAATCCTAAAAATGCAAACTTTAATGCACACTTGGAATCATATGTTAGGTTGGGTGATTAGTCCTATATTAGGGTTTCTAGGTAGGAATAAAAATATGGTAGTGATCATTCTAGAACTCTTTAAATCTAGAAAAATCCCTTTACTAACTCATATTCCACAAGTGGCATGTCAACCTTGTCTAGCTTTTTCAGGGGCTGAAAGTCCTAATCTACTCTTCTATCTTTGCTCTTACTTCCAATCCTAATTTCCAGATCCGAAATGCTAAATTATGCTCTATAGGTGTCTTTTAGTGATTTTGTAAATAAGATGACAACTTTGATAACTTTACAAACTTAAAAAAATATTCTAATCTTTCTATTCAATGCATCTTCAACCTAGATCTACAAATCATACACTAAATAGAGGGTAAAATGTTGTCTTTTTAGTAGAAAAGGGGTTTTCCTTGGTTAAACCCCATTTTGGTAATCAAACCTTGAAATGAAATGAAATAGAAAGAAGGAATGATGAATGAAAAAAATGTTATGTTGCAACACACCAAACCCTTGAATAAGATGTTGCAAACATTTATGAAATGGCTAGCATGAATGTGGATCTTGATTGTTGCTTGAATGTTGTAAATCTTGAATTGAATGATTGCTTGAATCATAAAACCCTACATCATAAATGTTAGCTCAAAAATAAACATGATGCATGATGAATTTGACATGATGCTTGATACTTGAATAATGCTCCAAAATGCTTCATAATCACTCTTGAATGCTCTTGTAAACTCTTTTATGTGCTCTTGATCACAAAATTTCTATAGTTCTTGAATACTTGAAAGCTTAGGAAAAAATATGTGAAATAACCTTGCATTTATACTTTTTTATGCCCAATTTCTCAAAATTACAACATTACAAGTTGACATCAGATCTATTGGTAGTAGCAATGTTTATCATTGATGTCAAAGATAGTTAAAAGGTTGCTCTATCAATTGTGTTGATGGCTATCACAAGGTTGTCACAAGGTTGCTTGATCATCTTATGATGTATGTTGATGAAGATTGGAGATTTCTTTCAAGGTGCATTCAAGGTGTATTTAGTTTAGATAGTTTTCAAGGGCTTTCATCATTCAAGGTGTATTTAAAGGTACTTTCAAGGTGCATTATGCTTCAAGTCACTAAGTCTTTTCATGATCATTCAAGTCATTAAATTTTTTGAATATCAAGGTATTAAAGGACATTCAACGCTTCAAAGTTTCAGGGTTTCAAGATTAGAGTGCTTAAAAGCTTTGAATCCTAGTCTAAAAAACCTAAATGTTTTTTGTTTTATAAAGATTGTATGCAAGTTTTAAATTAGGGTTTTTTGTTCTTTTAATTTAGAAGTGACTTGGTAGCACCAATTAAAGTCACTTAAGTTATAATATTAAGGGAGCTATCTTCATGGTTGACCACCCCCTATTCTCCATAACTGGCTGAGCAATTTTTAAAATATCTTTTTAATTTGAATTAAAATTGATAGAGGATATTTAAAGTTAGCAATGGCTATAAGTCTAGATCTAAGGCTTACATTTAAATCTTGGCAATGACTATTTCCAAAGTTATGAAATTTCATATTCACTTGGATTTCATCGGGCTTTTTAGTTATGCTTAGTATGATTTTCTATATAAATTAGAGTATAATGCATAAATTGTGATAAAAACGACAATGAGGGGGTTCAGTTGGTGTGTTGTGCACCATGTGAAAGTGACTGTATCACATTTTGTGATGAAATAATGAAAAGGAGAGGTTTGAATAACATATTATGAGAACTATCTTGTGGTTCCCATGAAATCTCTCTCTTTGCATAGACTAGTGTGACCAAAGTGAGATTAAAATGTGATCATGTCTTAATGCAATGAATAAGAGGTTTATAGTATGATTGTATCAATGAGATATGAAGCTTTGCTAATGTATTGTTGATGAGTTAGTAAATGTGTTATAAGTAGTGTCTTTGTTTAACTATATTGGAATAGAAATGCTTAAGTTTTTTTTTGCCAGTGCATTTGAACTAAAAAGTGAGTTTGAAGAGAGGCAATGAAAGACATTAATGGTGTGAGATGGTGAATTTCAATCAATGATAGAGGGATAATATTGTATGGAAGTTTGAATTCTTTTATTTGTATTTGCTTTGCACTAAAAAGTGTGCTACAACAAATTGATCAAAGTTTGACACACAAAATGAATTTGATTTATATTTCTCTGAATATGCAGATGGTTATATATTTTGAGTTATTGTCATAATAGCGTAATGATGTTGTAAAAGTCTTTGATTGTCATTCATGTTTCCATCTAGGACATTATGATGAATTTATATGATAGTGTTCTAAGTATGTAAAGGACAATATGGTGCAATGTAGTGAGATTGATTGAGTGCAATGGGATTTGTTGATACAAAGATAATACAGTAAATTATATTGCAACAATGTAACCCCCTTAAGTTATTTATTTTCTTTCATTGGAGATTGGTCACTAAGACCAAGGAGATTTTTTCAGTGAGGCAGTTGTATTTTCTAGTGAGGCATTTTGTGTAGCCAGTGAGGCTTTTCTAGTGAGGTATATTTTATAGCAAGTGATGCTTTTCTAGTGAGACATATTTTGTAGCTAGTGAGACATAAATTTTAGCTAGTGAGGCTTTTTCGGTGAGGCATAAAAAGTAGCTAGTCATGCTCTATAATCAATGGGATTTTATTAAGTGAGTGAGGAAATTATCCCAAGTGGTGTTTTGTCCCTATAAGTGGCATCTTCTTCCATAGAAAAAGCAAGGACCAAGACCACTATTGATGAAGAAGAAGGGGTAATGGAGAATATTAGTACATAGACAAGGTCCACATCTCAAAGAGCTGCAACATTATTCACTTCTCCCCATTCAGTTAATATGGCTAGTGTAAAACAAGCACTAGGAAAGACTCTTGTGCTTTTGGATGAAGCTTCTGAGGTCGATGAAGCCAAGATTAAGGAACAGATGGATAAGTGGGGAACCATGTGGGAGAGAGTAAAAGAAAATAAGTATAAACATAAATGCATGGTACAACCAATGGTGGAAGAAATTCCAAATATAGGGTCAATTCCTATGAACATTAAAGAAGAAAAATTCATAAAAGGAACACTTGCTTCAGAATTGGGGAACCCTGATGTTCTTGAAATGGAAACAGGTGAGACTACAAGATATACTCCTACTGATGAAATGGTTATTGAAGATACCTTTGATTCCCAACCTTCACCAAGTAATACTCAAAATGATAATGAGCAACCACAAGTCTTTGAAAAATAAAAAGAAGACCAGGTTGAAGTTGAGAATGAAGAACCTTCACAAGTTTTCGGTGATAAGGTTACAGATGAAGAAAACCCTGATTCAACAAGATATAAGGAAGGTAGCGTCCTAGAAACTAATGTTGAACACCTTGTTAGATAGGAAAATACAGGTCTTGAAACCAAAGAGACCGTGTCAAATCTTGATAATCTAGAATCTATTCCAGAGATCATTGAATAGGTTCCTATTACAAGGGACGTAATAGATAAAGTTGAAGAGTAATAGAAGAATTTCTTGAACAGACCATAAACTAGGAAAAAAGAAAAGTTATAGAGGTAGAGTGTGATGAAGATGCACCTGATTGGTTAAACAGGGAATTGACTTCCCCAACGGAAGTGGAATTAGTACCTCTGGATCTTAAAAATTTTATGCAAGAAGTGGAGACTCATAAGCCAAGGTGAAGAGCTAAAATGAAGCATGCCATATAGAAGAATGTAGATGGAGGCAAAACAATCCATATAGCTATCCCAGTAGAAGATAAAAATAGACATGAGATAACACCTAAGGAGTATAAGATAACAAGTATCAATGTTGGACACTCATCCTAGACACAAGAATTAGAAGAAATGACTTGATGAATTTGGATGCAACTGTTGGCAAGGTACAAAAGAATAAACAAAAGAAAAGAGAGTTAAAAGAATGGGTTGATAGCCTAGAAAATTTTGTAAAGTCATTAACCCAATCTATCCAAGCACAAAATGAATTACTGCAAAATCTAGTACTTATGTCACAAGAATAAGTGGATGCAATTGTAGAAATTTGCCTTAGGATGAATGCATTTGAAGAATTCTTTGACTATTGGGTAAGGAAAGGAGAATAATTTATTATAGATGTAATTGGGAAATACAAGGAAGTACACCATTGGTTGAAAAGTATAGAAGATTAGAAGGAGAATAAAAATTTTGCCAGAAATAGGTTGATGTTGAAAGGCGAAATATAGAAACTGTCATGCAAATAGATGTATAAGAATTGATAAGAGAAAATACAATTTCAAAACAAGAAATTCCATTATGTGAAAAATGGAAGAAACAGTTAAAATGGGAAGGTGACACATTGATACAATGTATAGAAGGATTCGAAAAGGTCATCGAGAAATGTAGTAAGTTGCTTGATAAAGATCAAGATTTTATCGAAGTGTTAACACATCAAGATTGCGATCCCTAGACACTAGGAAAAGAGGGTAAAGAAGAAAAAACTTTCAAGGAATGTATTGAGAGAATAAATAAAGACCTTGTTTAGTTGTTAAGCCGAGAAGTCATTGATAAGATCATACATTGCAAGAACACTATAGTTAGATATGAGACATAGAAAGTGAAAAGGAATGCCAATATACTCTAGATATCAGGGGATTACACCAGGCTTAAGTATAGTTGGAAGGCGATACATGGAATTTCAAAAGAATGTCTGCACCAAATATTATATACTTTCTGAGAATATCAGCTAAAGAAAAGTGAAGAAAGGATCCTAGAACCCGAGCACTAAGTGATATATGAAATACCAGATATTGTATACTAGAAGAGTCACAAAGGCATTTTGTTGAAATTGATTTTTGTAGGTTATTCCAGTCCCGATGGTGTTTCATGTCTAGTTTTCTAAAGAGTGTAGAACAAGTTACTTTTGTCTTGTTTTTTACCTCTTTGTTGATTTCTTCTTCTCTTCATTTTTTTTCATCCTCATCATTTTTTAATTGAAATGGTTAATGTGTATGTTAATCTCATATCAACTAGTTATTAGATAAGTTAGGAATTTTTTGTTAGTAATTTAAAGTACTTGATCAATCAATTTCTTCAAAAACCTTGGTTTACTTTCATCCTTTTCAAATTTAAAGGTGTTAATGGCATTAAATATTTGATTTATTATGAGGTCTCAAGTTACTGTAGAAAATCTGACATGCTTTCACACTTTAAATATATTCATAAGTTAGTCCACAGTAGATGTATTAGTCTTATTCCAAGTGAAATTTTTGAAGCTACATTCCTTTCATGATGACAATAGTGGTTCTCAACCTAGTATTTGGGCTTCATTGTTTGAAGATTGACGAATTTGAAAGAAAGAAAATATTTCAAAAATAAAAGATATCATCAAAGAAAAGAAAAGAAAAATTAAAAATGGTCAATCCTCAATTCCTTGGGTAATTCGAGTAACTCTACTAAGGATACATATTCTTGGCTAGAAATAGAGGTTTGCTTAAAGTAAACCAAAGGTAACTCTAGCAGGGCATGAACACCTGACTAGCAATAGAGCTATACACAAGACATCACTGCACATTAAGAATGTAGCAAAGCTTTTGGAATGAAATAAATCATTGCACATATATAAATTCCAACTTACATTTGAGTCTTTATGATTCTCATATCTTTACTCTAGTGTGTATTCTTATTGATTGGCTTAGATGAATTCAAACTAGATATTTTGGGTATTTGAAAGGTTAATTACTTTAAAATGATTAGATAATTTGCTACAATTGAGTCATCATTTTTTATTTCTAGCATGCACACCCCATAATTTTTTCTTACAAAGTGTGGGACCCCCTTTTATCATTTTATTTCACAATTGTTTCATGTCTATATTTTAGTTCATTTGTTTATTTATGTTAATTTTGGTCCTGGGTGCTGCCACAATAATGGGTTACACTATTTGGGACATCCTGATTTTTGCCTGAAATCACATATTTTTAGAAAATACAATGATTTATGACTTTAAAGGTTCCATTTAAATTATTTTAATTAAAGAGGGATTGATTAAACCCCCTTAGATCAAACCCCCTTGGATAGAACCTTGTTAGATTTAAACCATACCTGTGATCGAGTCTCCTCCACACCTATCAAAATGTTGATAAAAAACCACTTTTGATTTACCTTTTGGGTGATCAAATGAATTCATTTAAAATTTATGCTTTGTAATCTTGTAGCCCTTATTATCAGCTTCCTAAAAAGTATAATTTTAAATATGTTTAATTTGATTATTATATTTATTTTTTATTTCTTGTGAATGTAGGATTTTCAATGAACATCAAGTTCTTTATCTCACACATACGAAAAAATAGAAAATTAGAGAAAAAAAATTCTAAAAAATGCATGTGCCCTAGGTATTGATGTCCTTATTTGAACAAAAAAAGAATAAGTTTATTTAAATGAATACAAAAAAATTTATGCATGCCGAAGTACACCTCTATCCAAATTATAATTACGTTGACTTGGAAAATTAATTAAAAAAAAAAATATGTAACAAAAAATTATGAAAAAATATCCATCCCCTAGATATTGGTGTGAAAAATTTGCATTTTAAAAATCAGAATTGTATCCTATCTATAAAAAAATTTATGTGCGCCGAAGTGAACATCACTTTTTAAAAATGTTGATTAGTAGAAAAAATAAGTTATTAAAAATTACATAAAATGATTCACAATTTATTTTTTAATTTAAAATATATATATAATTAGAATCTACACAAAATATATAACAAATAACTAGCTTGATTCATCTTCAAAACCTTAATAGTTTAGCTGCTATAGGTGTAAGAAAGTGAATGTCTGGTGAAAAATCCTTATTTTAATGTCAAGTTTGGCCAAAAATTGTAACCCATTATTGTGGGATCACCCTCCTTCTCCTTGATTGTTTTCCCTTGACTAAAGGTTTTGAGACTTGTAAAATACCCAAAAACCCATCTTGTTCCTATTGATTCATAGGCTTTAGGTTCCTCTCATGACCTAACCCCTAATTCTCTTGATCTTGCTTCAAGGTTTGCACTAGCTAACAAGCCCCAACAAGGACCTAGAACCTAGTTCCAAGTCCTTCTCACTCATGACCCATGACTTAATGCTTACCTACTATCATTTTATGTGCATTTATGGTGCTCATGTGTTCTCTCTTGTCCACCCCCTTTATATTTCTTAATTTTCCTCTTTTCCACCTTATCATTCGATTTTTTGATATCTCCCTCTTTTAGATATTTCCTTTCATGATTTTATGATCATTGTGCTTTGTGAGTGGTGAATCTCAATTCCTTCCTTCGTTCTTCATTTACTCACATTTAGATTTGGTGGGATATGTGTTGGCTCATTGCTTGAGGCTTCATGTGTTCTCTCTCTCCTCCTTGAATATTCAATTGTGAGGTAGGTTGTTGTTGCTCTTCTTTTTTCATTACATTCTAGGTTTTATATGTCAATCCTTTTATTTTTGATTGATGTCATGTCATTTTGGTCTTTTCCTGAACCCTATGGTTTCATTTGTGCCCTAGGGTTTTGTTTATCCCACTATTGGATCCTTTCTTGTTTCTTTTATTGTGTATTGGTGTTGTCTTGATTTGCCTTATTTCTTTTCTAGGAAGTCTATGATTTTTATGAGTATTTGACCAACCAAGTTTTAACAAGTTTTGAACCCATGACTCCTTTCCCAATTTCCTATTGAATCTCAATCCCTGCTTAGGACTTGGAACTATGTCTCATGTTCCAAGTTCACTCTAACATTTGATCCTAATGCCTCCTCTTCTTAAAGAGAATTTGGTCTCAAGAACTGGACTTCATTGAGGTTTGGAACTAAGTTCCAACTCTATGTTTCCTTCCATGACTTGTGACCCACTCCTTTTCTCATTAAAAAATGTTTTCCACACATTCTCATTATCGAATATCATAACCTGATGAGACTTGGAACTAAGGTTCCAAGTTCTCATTTCCTCTTGGCACGTGTCTTCCTCCTAATTATTCTTAGCACTATACACGATTTCCCACCAAATATCAAGGCTTGATAGAAACCTAAAACCAATTTCTAAGTTCTTGATCTAGTACATGACTCAATTTCTACTTTATTTATAACTATGGTTCTAGGTTTTAGTTCTAACCGAACTCCTAAACCCAGCCAGAATATTAGAACACTCAAATTTTCTAGTGAAATAATATAACCCTCAAGAACCTTGGAGGATTTTTTAGTTGGTTTTCTAGGATTACTAAGAACTTTTTTAAATATTCATCACTCATAGAAGCCTAGGTAATAAGTATAACATTTTAAAGTGTAAAGAATTAACTAGGTTCTTGTTGTTTCATGTAGAGTGACTAAAAAGTGTATTGAGAAGTTAGAGAAGATCCATAAAACTAATAACCAATATATCCAAGCATCTAACTAGAGAAAATTTCTAATGTGAGATCAATAATATTATCACCTTATTGAATAGGGTTGTTGGGAAGCTTGAATACAAGACCTATCATACTTGAATGTACTAGTTTATCTACACAATTTTGAAATATGTTGAATATATTGATTGGACACAATTGGTCAATGATAACTTGCATCACCAATTAGTAAATTTCTTGGTAATCAATAAATTCTCTATGGCTTCTTATGTCATTTATATGCATGCAAGGAAAGATACCTTCATAGAACTTAAAACAAAAGGAATATTGGGTAAAGTGAATGTAGAATATAGGGTCTAGGAACACTATACCTAGCTCAAGATTCAAGAGTTCCAAAAGCTACAAAAGTGTTAATGTTGCATTTGTTTATCCTGTCATAAACAAACTATCTAGGGATGATTCAATAAGGATTTCAAATGAACAAAATAATTCAATCTTAGATTGAGGGAATTCTAGTTCATACAGTTCCCCAAGTCGAGTTATATTAGAATATCAATCTTTTCAAGATCTCCTTTCCTACTCCTATTTTTCCATGATAAGGTAATACTGCTAGAGTTTACTCAAAAAAAATTGAAATCTATAATAAATCCATAGAAAATAATAAGTTGAGGGTGCAATTTCCTTTTTTATTAGGTTATTGTACGTGTTCCAAGTATTTTGAAGAAGATCTCTCATTCCTAAAATGAATACATAAAAAACACATGTTGGATATGAATTGGATTATAGGATGAAGAAATTTTTTGGTCCTAAATATAGACATTGAGCAATAATGGAAGACTTTTGAGCAAATTACTATAGTGACTTTGATTTTAGGAAAATGGTTTTTGATAGGTTGAAATTAATCAAATGAAAGTTATAGGAATTGGAAAATACATTCCCAATGAACTAATAGGTGATGGAAACTTGTTAAATCCCACATATGATTTTCAAAATATAGATGGCGTGCCTTTTTCATTGGCCATTGGTCAATTGGGCAATAGAAGAAGATCATGACTTGAAGGTGATTAATCAAAAGGTGGAAAACTACACTTTGGGATGGTTGTGATTTTGGAAAGATCATATGGGAAAAGGTGAGGAAAAGAAGAGAAAGCATAAAGTGACCCTCCTAGACCACATACAAGAGGATTAGAACCAAGAAAACAAAATATCTTCAAGAAAAATTGTAGAAATCTTTTGACAAAGCTCAAAAGATGAAAGGAGATACTAAAGTAGGTGTAATGAAATGGTTTGGAGCAACCCCTTTACAATAAGCTCATCTTTACCAACCAAAAGCTTTCCTTACATCCTCTTCATTATATATAGATAAATCAGGGTGTTTTCATTTCAATTCAACTCCCCCTTCTGAAAGGACTTCTCCTCCTCCTACATGGTCACCGCCAAGGAAATCTAATTTCGCAACCCCATCAACAACAAAGGATCACAATGATGATATGGACAAGGATAAACTATTGAGGTCTTAAAGAAAGTGGAAGAGTGGTTGAAGAGAGGGGAAGGATTTTGTAGAGTCCTCAATATCTTCCAAGTAGGAATGAGTTTCATTATGTTGTTATCTCCATTGAAGATATAGAGGATGGAGATGGTAAGATTGATCAACAAGAAGCTCATTCCTGCCCCAAGAGTCCTCAACAAGATATGGTACAACCTCCTCTTCAAATTCCTTCAAAGAAAAAAACCCCATTTGGAATCCTCTTCCTTCACCTGCTCAGAAATAACAAACATAATGTCCTCCTATCCCACCATCATAGCAACAACAATCTACTATTTACATGATTATGTAGAATGTCCTTATTGGTCCAACTTTGCTTATGTTGGATTTTGTTGCCAAGGGGAGGAATGTACAAGTACAACCTTTGGATATAGCAACTATAATTATTATGGTAAGTAAAGAAAAATAGAAAAGAATCCTAGGGTTCATTGGGTAAGTTGAATTAATGACAACAAAGAAAGAATTTTTGAAATAGAAAATCTCATTATTGGAAAGGATTCTAAAAAAATGATTCCTCAAGATTACCAAGTAAACCAAATCAATTTGGTTAGACAAGCTAGGGAAGAGGAGGTGACCTCTCTAGACATAGTTGTGGATAATTTAAAGCTAATAATTTTGAAAGATCGAGAAACTAAAAGAGAATTAAAGAATAGTTGCAATATTTTGTTAAAATTTTGGTGACTCTAATGACTTATGTGCCCAATATGCCCACAAATGTTCTAGTTTTGATGTCCAAAATTGAAGTTGATAGCTTGCAGGAAATGGAAAATAAGGAAAATTCTTTAGAGTGTTGGATATATATTATTCTATATAAAGCTTGCAAACAAATATAATTTGGTTGTAAGTATTGTGAACAAGTTACTCATTTAGATCAGACCATGGGAAATTCAATAGACTTGATGAGAACAAAATATGAAATGTATGGGCATAAATTTCTAATACTTAAGGAAATAGGCAAGATACCTTTTTAGGTAATAGTTGATAATAATATTTTCCAATGAGATGATGAAAAAAATGTTGAGAATGCCATTAAGGCTATAGCTTTCAAAAAGGATTTGTTGATCTGGTATATGTAGAAAGTCCTAGACGAAATAGAAGGACTTCATAGGGTTAGGAACAATTTTAAATATTTTGTGAGTTAAGTGATCGATTAGGATTTAGTAGATATGATAGAACATACTATAAGTATAATACAAGAGATCCTACAACCAATAAAGAACAAAGTAGAATAGTTTCAAGAAAGGGTGGATGAAAATGCAATTGATCAATTGATGTAGATCTGATCAGAATGTAAAATTTTGGATAACAAACTACATGATATGAGCAACCAATTCGATTTCTCTAAGAAAATATGCAAAGATTCTAAGTTTCAAGTAGATTTTATGAATGGTCCCAACAATGAAAAGTTGACCAAGTTTTTAAATGACTACTTGGAATATAAGTGAAAAAGCCTATAGTGAATTTTGTATTTAAAATTTTGAATAAATTTTTGTACCAAGTGATAGGCCAAAACTGGGGTAAAGAATAAGAAAGATTTCAACTTGGTCTAAGTGTCGATTCGGGGATCGTAAGCTTACGAGAGGTGTTGCAGAAATATACCTAAAGGGAGGAAAGTAGCGAATCAAGTGGGGATGAAATGCATCTAGAACACACAAGAATTATCTAAATGCAAATTTGATTTGACTTTCCTATTCTATCTTTCTAATAAAAATGCAACAAGAACTATGATAGAAGTTGTCAACAATCTGTACAGTATAGCAGCAATTCCCTATGTAAATTCTAGATAATAGATTTACAATTTAAATTATTTCAGTAAATGAATGAGAACTCGTTAGAATACATAACTTAACCACCTCACTCAATAATAAATAATGCTAAATAAAATTGCAATAGTAATAATGTAACAACAAACACACTTGGCTACTAATTTGAAATGAAACATTATGCTATGAAAACTCAAACACACATTATTGAAACAATAAATTGCAAAGACCACCAGCATTTTGAGCAGTGGGCCTTGCCTCAGTCCACTGAATGATTAAATAAAAAGTGCTTCTCTTACACAGAATTGGTCATGCGAAGTATTGTTTTATTTATCAAAGATTTGATACAAAAGTCTCTACATTCCTTTAAATATAGACGTTGCTTGATAACAACTAAATACTAAAAATATTACATGTATTTTGGCCAATGGCCAAAAAACTAAAAGAGTCATTAACTTACATAACAGTTGGGTTACTATCCACAGATAAAAATGTGCTAGTTATAACAACAATTGAAAATAGAAGACGTGACTTCAGATCTGCAGAATTTTCTCCAACGATTTAGTGACAAATCTATAGCACGGGTTTCCTTCCCTAGTCCACAAGCATGGCACACATGGAAACTTGGTTTGTTGTATTTTTATGGTCATGAATTAAGCATTCATTTATTATAACAGATAGCAGAAATAGAAGGTTTTTGGTTTCTTCTACACAGCCAAAAATTGCATCTCTATTTAGATTTATTTAGCAACAACCACGAGTTCTTGTGCTTATTCAAATCTGGTACACAATTAGCACCATGGAAGTAACTAACACCACCTTGGAGGATGACATCATCTTTAGAAAGATGAAAAGAACAAGTTGTTGGTCAAAACTGATAAATAGAAGTTCTTGACTAGAAAGTGACATGAAGATTTTTTGCATAGAAAGTGATAGGAAGATCTATGATCTACATGTTGCAAGCTTTATTTTCCAAGGATTGAAATCATAATGTTTATTAGTAAAGATAGTAAATAATTAGTTCCCATATTTTATCCAAATCTATATTAAATACCACTTATATGTATTTAATCATATGCAACATAAAATGGTGAAATAGTATGATATGGAACGGAAATGGAATGTGGAAGTGGATATGAAGGTAGATGAAATAGGCTAAAATATGTCATAAAATGGGACATAATTGGCTCTCATCACCAAGCCAAGCATTCAATTATTGTTATTTTTATTCAAATAATTATTCTTTTATTCATTATTTTATTTATAATTGTGTGCAATGTTTTCTAGTCAAATAAAATGCAAGGAACAACTAAAACCAAGCAAAATTGAAAAACACAACAAACACTCAAGATAAGGGTGAGATAAAGCTCAAACCTATAACAAAATACATGAAAATGGAGTCCATGTTGAGCTTGATGATGTGATTTCCCCATGGATTGGATGTTATATGTTCTCATAGTTAGATTTTTGTAGTATAACCCCTTAGATTTGCTCGATTTGGTCACAAAAGGATTAGATTTTTAGCTATGGTTGCATGAAGGTTTAATGAGAGTGTGATAGCATGAATGTGGTTGTATTTGAATGAAAAATGACTTAAGTTTAGTCATTTACCAAGGGGGGAGAGGGATTTGTTGCAAGGTGTGTGCCCTTGGTCTCCTTGTGTTGTGCAGTGCAACACTCGAGTTCGTGAAATCGCTTAACCAACTCCTATGGATTCATTAAAACTCTAGCAGTTGTATCAGGCTTTAATAGGTCAATTTTTTGATGCAACAACAACCATCTTTCCCACAATTGGTATCAAATCCTAGGTCACGGGTTCAAACCCATCACTTGCGCTGGGGGGTCATTGCAAGGTGTGCACCCTTGGTATCCTTGTGTTGTGCATTGCAATGCTTAAGTTCGTGACATGGCATAACCGCCTCTCATAGATTCATTAACTCTGGCAGTTGTATCAGGCATTAACAGTTCAATATTTTGATGCAATGACAACCATCTTTCCAATAGCATAGACGACTAGGATTAGATCTTGGAGAAGATCAAAGGTTGAGATTCCTTGAGGCATCTCAACCACCATGGAGGTGACACTTGTTACCATGAGAGAAGGTGAGAGGAAAGGGTTGACAAAAGGAATTAAAAATTATTTTTAATGTGCATGGGAAGGATAAAAGGAATTAAAAATTCCTTAGGGACATGGGGAGAATAAAAAGGAATTAAAAAAGCCTTAAAGGCATGGGGAGAAATATAAAGGAATTAAAAATTCCTTGGGAAATGGAGATTACTTCTCCAAAAGGAGAAAGGATTTAATGAAGGTTGACTTAGAAACATGCCATAATTGGCATTAGAATTAGATTAGGATTAATTTTAATCAAAAGTTAATGTTGTGCAAAATTATTAATTAGGTTAATAAATTGGGATTAAGGCAACTTGCAAGTTATGGAGGATGTGACACTAATCCAAGATTAAAGGTGTGCATATCCTAATCAAGGGATTAGGCTAGCTTATCAGGATTAGAGGAAAATTATGGAGGATGTAACATTTGGAGAGAGAAAGCGGGTGAATTAAAATTAATTTTAGTTCATGTTGTCTAATTACTAAATTAAATAAACTGGTCTATTTATTTAATTTAGAGAAGAAAGGGATAAGTTACTAAAATATTTAGTTAAATAATCAAATACTTAGGGGACTTTAGGGATAGAAAAATATTTATTAAATAATATTATTATTATTTAATTAATTTGAATAGGATGATGAAATAGATGAAATAAGGGATAAATTCGACCAAGTGTAAATGGTAAAATTTAGATGTCTACATTTTTCCCCTCTTTGAGATAGTGTTACAGAGTAGTGTCATTTCAAAGAAGATTAAAAAATTAGTATCTAGAAGAAGATGATTAGATTAGGGAAGATGCCCCAGTCATTCAAAGGAGTGACTAAGAGGAAAGATGATGAGAGTGAAGATGAGGATTAGGATTGAGGATGCCCCCTCGAGAGGACATGTGGATTTGGGAGAACACGGGTGTGCTCTCGAAATGGATGAGATGATGCAAGATAAATGAGGAAGATGATGTAAGATGATGGATAGAATGTGAGATGTGGAGAGGGATAATGGAAAGAGAAGATGATAAGCAATCAAGCACAAAAGGATTCAAGGACAAACATGATATTTCCCTATTCAAGCTACAAGCCCAGATTGATTGTTGATCAATGGAGTGTTGTTGATGTGGGAACAATATATCTCGAAACAACACAAGGATTGGGAAGGATACAGCC
Organism: Sequoia sempervirens; assembly: GCA_007258455.2. Lineage (NCBI taxonomy): Eukaryota > Viridiplantae > Streptophyta > Pinopsida > Cupressales > Cupressaceae > Sequoia > Sequoia sempervirens. The sequence continues at coordinate 487,151,348 of VDFB02193867.1, read as the reverse complement.
TGATGATGATGAGGGGAGTTTTGTTGATGTGCAAATGATATATCCTGAAACAAAACAAGGATTGGGAAGGATAAATCCCAATGATGATGATGATTTTGGATCAAGGCTTGTAGAAAGGCTAGGAAAAAATACCAAAGATGTGATTGGATGATTTGTGCTAGATTGTATGAATGAGGATTTGCTAAAAGCAATGGGATTGATGAAATGGATGAATATGATAGAGAAAAAGATGCTTAGAATAACAAATCTATATTATCTTAAGAATATTGAATAGATGATGAAATGAGGAGGATGGGTGAAAAGATTCTTAGAATAACAAATCTATATTATCCTAAACAAAACGATAATGAAACGATGAAAAAGATTGATATATGATAGGAAAAGATGCCTAGAATAAAAAATCTATATTATTCTAAACAACTTAATGAAAATGAAATGATGGGAAAGATGGAAGGATGAATGAATGATAGGTAAATGGATGGGGGGAACTCACTTGCACAATCAAAATCCAATAATTAGGAAAGAAATGATAGGAATGGAAATAAAAATGATGAGGGTAAATGATAGATGGTAAGGTGGGGAATGATAGGATAGTGACCAAATCAAGCAATTTAATTATTATGCATTATGCTACCAGGTAGTGAGCACTTAATTTGATATGGCATGGGATACTATGCCCTAGGGTATGGGGAACCAAGGTAACTTCATATCGCATGCATAGAACTAACACAACAAACAAAAAGGTTTATCCAACATCTCGCAAAGTCGCAAAGGGCTTAGGTGGGGTCGATGTTAGAAAACCAAAAACACAAGAGGATGCCCCAATGTAACACAAGACCACAAGGGATCTTGGTGGGTACAACATGGGACAAGTAGGAAAACATGATCATGAAAAACCAAGATATGTCCCTATTTCTACTAGTCAAAGCACGCCATGATATGATGGATCATGGTGACGTTGAGTAGGTATAGTAGGTAGCTCAAAAGATAAACAAAATGCAAAAGCAAAAATTGCAATAAATCTCAAACATCCTTTGTCATGAGGACGATAGGTGGATAGATTGATGTGGTCTGATGTGAGGAACAATATATGTTGTGAATACCAAAGATGGATGGGATAGATTCTAGGATCAAAATGCCAACAAATAACCAAGATGAATTGAAACCTCAAAGGGTTGATGAACTTCATTGTAGAAATCAGCTAGATAGGGACTCTTGGTGACACAATGGACACAAAGACGAGACCTAGGCCTCGAGGCTCATCGAAGATGGCCTTGCCTACATTACGACATAGAGGCAATGTAGTTCGACTAACCTTGATGATGGATGATTTATGATGATGAAACCTAAGGATGAGTAGATACAACGATGAAACCTAGATGATGACACAAGACCAACCTTATATACAAGATAATTGTTAGATCAAATGTGGATTGCATGAAGCTCAGAAATGGGATAGTTATCCAAATCATCAAAAGATAAAATTGGAGGACAATGCAGTAGATAGATGAGTGATGAAAAGCAATAGAACATTACCAAGATATGGAGAATAAGTAGGAGTGATGATAGTGGGATAGATGGCATTGGATTTCTTGGGAGTAGCCTATATCTAGATAAAAATGACAAAGGATTATGGGATGTAATAAGGATAGGGATAAATGGATGGAGAGATAAAGATGGGGAGATGGAAAGATGATAGGATGGATGGATAAAGAGATAAGGATGGGGAGATGAGGGAGGTAGATGGGTAGACAAGGGATATGATAGTGTGTGTATGGAGGGAATATATGCCAAGAGGGGTATATATATATATATATATCTTCCCCTGCCTTTATCAAGATCATGAGGAGGGAGGATTGGGATAAATGGGATATGACAGGTAGGATGGGTATGATAGGTTGGATAAAGAAGATGGAGGATGGGGATGCTTAAAATAGAGTTGCTCCCAAGTGTGGAGAGAAAATAGATGCAGGATTGACACATGATGCTTGTTTGCTAGGTTTTCATCATGGTACTTGTCCAAGGCACCTATTTGCCAAGTTTTCACCATTGAACGATTTTTTTTGGATTTTCTGATTCTTTTTTTTTTGTTTTGGAAAGTGTTTGGATGGAGATGGATGAGGAAAAGGATGTCTATAAGTGGATTTGGAAGATGGGTGATAAGGATATGGAGAAAGGACTCAAACATAAAGTTCAATAATGAGATAATAAGAGCCCATGTTTGAAGTGATTGTTGGATATTGGTACAACCTTAATATGATGGATGGGTTATTCAAGGGAATGAATTAAAGGTGCTTGATGGGGGAGATACATGTGATAATGGATGGTATGTTGGAAAGTGTATGGATGGAAGGATGGAAGAGGATTGTGATGGGAGGATGTGTTCAGAACAAATATTGGCACATATTATGGTGGATATGGAATGATGGGAGGATTATTGGATGGAGAATGTTGAAAGGGTGGAGGAGTTGGGATAGTGAATTTTGGGAAATAGTGACCCAAAATAGATTTAAAATAGGGAGGGTGGGGATACATAGCTTTTGGATTAGAAACTTTGGATGCCATTATGGATTTTTCGTTTGAATGTGCGGTATCTTTTTTCTTTGGGATCCACATGAGTTTGATTTTTTATTTAGTGGGCCTTCGTAACCTTTGCGGTTGATTTCACTTTTGGATTGGATATTTCTTTTCTTCATCATGTATGTTTAAGGGGACATGGTGATCTTTAGATCCATGTGGATGTTTGAATTTATGCATTTTTACATTGGCATCCAAAGTGCTTCCAACAACAATGGGATGGTTGTGAGGAGATGGATGATGTGGATGGAAAATGAATGGAGTGATGGAGGTATGATTTTACATATGGTGAATAGATGGAGGATGTGGGAAAAATTTTATGGAGGTGTGCCTTTCTTGATCCTAATTGGGGATTATGTGAGTGGGATGTTTATGATGGGTGATGGGGATATATGCTTGATGGATGAAGGGATGAGTGGGATAAGATGGAGGATGGAATTTTGGGATATAAGGGCCAAAAATAGATTTAGTAGATGGAAGATGTGTGATGGAGGATGGTGGAACATAAGGACACAAAATGGATTTGGAGAATGAAGGAGGCATATGGATAGTTGTTTGGAGTTGATATGATGGAGGAGGGGGGATGGAAACAAATGGTTTGGTGGAGTGATGGGAAGAGCCTATTGTTTTTTTGGAAGAGTCTAGCTTAAGATGGACAAAGGTTGTACCAACATTTTTAGATTCTGAGCCTTAAGATATGTAGCCACTTGGCCTTGTGCATGTGGATTTTCTTGGACATGGATGTGCTCCAATATATCTTGCTCATGAAGGCCTAATACTTTTCCTTGATAGTTCATGGTCTTGAGCATTCAATTTATAGTAGGATGCTTATTATTTTGAAAGTAGCATGCAAGTCCATTATTAGGTGGAGGAGGATGGGTGGTGTATGTGCTTTGTTCTTCTGTTGCAAGAGAACCACAGTGGATGAATCTAAGAGGACCAAGGGGATATGGAGGTTGTGTTGGGAGGGTTTGGGTAGGCGATGAAAAAGGATCATGATATGGAGATGATGGGATGGTAGGATCTTGATTTGGAGGAGTGGGTGATAAGGGATCGGGAGAGGGATTAGGTGGGATGGTAGGTGTTGGGTTAAACTAGCTCTTGGGTTAGAGTTAGTGGATTAACCATAAGTGGTTTTGAGCTGATAGTTTTGCATGTATGGAAGTCTACAAATGGCTTGGTGACTCCATTGTATGTGTGGTTGGTTGAAGCCTCCAGGCTTAGCCCAGTTGGGGCTGAGGGTTAATATGAAGATCTTCATTGCTAGTTTTTCCCCAGTTTGGGGTTTTCTAGGGTAGATCACTGTGTTGTGATTATGTTCTTGTTACATGTTTGATTTATGTTTCTATTTTTTTCTTCATCTAGTTCCTAACAAGTGGTATTAGAGCAAGGTTTGGGATTTGCTTTTTGCTTGCATGTGCAGGTTTGTGAGTTGCATGTACTTGCATGTGTGTTGCATGTACTTGCATGGACTCCCATGTGGCTTGCATGTGCTTGCACGTTGATGCAAGTAAGATTTCCTGGTGTTTAAGGTTTTGGGTATTTCTTCTTTGAAGATTTCTTAGCCTAACAAGCTTGAAGAAGTCTGAAGGAATCAACTGAAGATTGAGCCTTGGAGAATGGGAGAAGTTCGAGCATGTGTGCAGTTGGAATGTTAACGAAGCGACGCAGTGAATGCGCTCATTCTAGTTGTGATGGAGGTCTTGTTTGGCTTTCAAGATGAAATTGGATTTCTCTCGATTGTGCATAATTGGCCGTGGTTGCTGCTCTAGGCATGTTGCCTGGTTAAAATCATTGTATGTAGGTGCCCGTAGCCAAGGCTGGCTGTAGCAAGAACAAAATTGTAATGGAGTTGTATGTAAAATTTAATACATGTATTTGGGTTGATGGCTGTAAGACCTTGTATGGCTTGCTCGATCCCTGAAAGGAAAGGTCTAGTATGTGCTTGTGGAAGGGGGGTTTGGTGTTAACCCCAAGACCAAGTTTAAAGGGGGGATTGTTGGGTTAAACTAGCTCTTGGGTTAGAGTTAGTGGATTAACCATAAGTGGTTTTGAGCCCATAGTTTTGCATGTATGGAAGTCTATATAATGGCTTGGTGACTCCATTGTATGTGTGGCTGGTTGAAGCCTCCAGGCTTAGCCCAGTTGGGGTTGAGGGTTAATATGAAGATCTTCATTGCTGGTTTTTCCCCAGTTTGAGGTTTTCCAGGGTAGATCATTGTGTTTTGATTGTGTTCTTATTACATGTTTGATTTATGTTTATGTTTTTTTCTTCATCTAGTTCCTAATAGTAGGATCTTGATTTGGAGGAGCGGGTGATAGGGATCATGAGAGGGATTAGGTGGAATGGTAGGATCTTGATTTGGATGAGGGGATGATAAAGGATCATGGGATGGAGTCGAGGAGGTACTCTGATCTTGATATGTCTAGTAGATGGTATGGTAGGATCTTGATTTAGATGAGGTGATGATAGGGGATCATGAGGGGGGCTAGGTGGGATGGTAGCATCTTGATTTGAATGAGGGCATGTATTGATATGCTTTTGAACAAGCTCTTGGCATGTTTCAACTTGTGTGGATGGTAGGGTGGTGAAGGAGTGTTGGATGGACTCCTCAGATGGGGTGGATGAAAGAATAGAGGATACATGAAGTTCATGGGATTGGATTTGTGTAATGCTAGGAGTAGGAGAAGGAGATTGGAATTGAGTATCTTGGATGGGTTGGGTGTTTTCAATGGTTTGGAGGGTTTTACGAGTGGTAAGAGGAATGATAGGTGTAGGATGAAGAAGGGCCTTATCACTAGTGACTGTATATGGTGGAGTGGGGTGAAGTGACTCCATAACTTTGGGATGTGGATTTGGTGATGAATTCTTGACAATGAGTCCTTGGATGACATCTGGGGTGAGATACTTGTGTATTTAAGGCTTAGATAGATGGTTGGGACTAGATGAAGGATTATGAATGGGTGGCGGACTAGGATTATGGATTGGGGGATTATGATTAGATGAAGGAGGAGAGTGTGATGGATGGGATGGAATATTAAGGTATGAGGGAGTGGAAGGTGGAGTGACAAAGGAGGGAATGGATGGTGGATTAATGTAAGAGGAAGTAGATTGTGGGTTGAGATAAGAATATTTGGAAGGTGGATTCAGATAGGAGGATGTGGATGATGGGTTGATAAAGGAAGATGTGGATGGTGGATTGGGATCATGGATGGGAGAAGTAGGATTATGCATTGGGAGATGGTTTGGAGAATACTGGAATTGTGGATTTGGACTAGGGATGAGGGTGATAGGGTTGTTGTGTGAAGATGGGGGTTGAGATATGGCTAAAGGGGAAGATGGAGATATGGATATTGGATGAGAGGGATATGTGAGTGATGGATAAGAGGAGGATATGGATGGAAAATAAGATGGATGTGTGGATGGAGGGGCTAATAGATTTCCTTTTTCAAAGGTAGCATAAGAATTGTGAATGGGTGTGGATGGAGGCATGATGGGATAGCTTGGATGGGTGATTGGATTTTGGATGACACTTAGGGAAAGTATGATAAAATGATAGCATCAAAGAGATCTATTGCATACTCATCTTGATCAACATGAATTTCAATGTTGTCTTCAATGTAATTGGGATCTCCCTTGATCATTATTTTTGGTTGTGTTGATGGAGCATTAGGATTCATGATGTTGGATTAGATGGATATGGATGGAAGAGATGGGAAGAGATGATTAGAAGGGTAAATGGAATGGATTAGAAGAATGTTGAAGAAGCAATCCTAAGATTTGTTTCGATATCAAAAGATCCTAGATATGTATGGAATAAAGCTCAGGTTGGGATTTAGATTAAACTAATATTAGGATTTTACTTAAACTTAGATTAGGATGATTTGGGAGGGATGGTGGGAGGAATATCCTATGTTCAAGGACGCAACCAAACTAATGGGATGATTGTTGGTTGGATGGATGATGGTATCCTCTCAACTATGGTCAAGATCCTATGTCAAAGTTTGATTGGATGGGTTTCCTAATTGAGATAGGCTAAATTATCAAGCAAGAGAATATATCAATGTAAACTATACCTTTGGCTCAAGGTGAAATAGTTTGAACGAGGGATTATTGGCTTGGAATAGGCTAAGTTCCCAAGAAAGCATTATGATGGATGATTTGATATAAGATGTAGGATATCAATTAAGTGTTTGAGGTTGGATTTTAGATTGTGGATGATTTGGATGTTGATAGGATGGGCTTAGCTGACTCCTTGCTCAAAGGGGATGATGTGTTGGATAGAATGATGATGGTCGATGAGATGAAAGTATTTTTTTGGAGATGGATATGAAGAGGAAAAATGATTGGATTATGGTTTTGGACTTAGGAAGACATAGGCTATCCATGACAAAAAGGATTGACTCTCTATATTTTGTATGGGAAGCGTATTCACCCAAGAATAAAGCGCATACACCTCTAAAGGTATCACAAACACCTATATGGATTTGCCTCTATGTCTAACACAACTGCCTACAGAAGATGACTAGTGGATAGTGTATACGCCTATGACCAAAGAAAAATTGCCTATGGGAAGATCAAATCCGCCTATTGGAGATGAACAATGGGAAAGATCGACAAGAAAATGTAGCCACCCCTAAGAAGAGCATGGTCGTTTATGGACAAAAATGTATTCACCTATGAACATAGCAGATCTGCCTATGGGGGTGACCGACTGGATAGACTGGACACAAGATACACAACCACTTGTGAAAAGGCACAACCGCCTATGGACAGAGCACATCTTCCTCTAAAGAAAGTGAATCCGCCCAAGGATTGGGAAATGACTTGATGGAAAAGGACGACACAAGAAAGACAGATAGATGGATGAAAACTAGGATAGACTCAAGATAGTCACTGGTATTGCATAGGAAAACATGCTAAGCAACATAAACCTAGATAAACCGAGTAGGATTATAGACTTATTGTAAGCCCACCACCCAATTTCTTGGGTTAATACTTCATGATACTCAGGTGGAACACCCTTTCTTATGAAGGTGGATAGGTAGAGATCCGATGACACTGGCTCAATGGTACGAGCACAACTTCTCTCTCTCTTTGGGAACTATCAAAGTTCACCCAAAGATCTCTATCTCAACCTAAGGGGGTACATGGTGAATAACTTTAGGGTACGATACACATCCCCTGTACTATACTAATCTATGACTGATAGGTCTTATGCTAGGCTAAAACAAGCTCTCTAAGAGTCCTCTAAACACCAGGAGGGTGTGTGAAGCGTGTCAGTGAACACCAACCTGTCATAAGCATGGGTCAAAAACTTTCAACAGGAAAGCTCAAACCAACCCGGTACGCCTAGCTTGGAATCACACAAGTATCAATGCTTCGCTAAACATGACATGATTGGATTAGGGTACAACTTTTGTTCCTCCCCTTTATATACCCTATCGGTTCATGTGGTTGAGGATGTCTCTTGGGATGATGAAATCCCCAAGAAAACCTCCTAAAGGGAAGGATATGCTAGGAATTTCTAATCCTTAGGCTCATACACAACACAAGGGGAGAGCATATGTGTAGGCTAGCACTCCTGGGTGGACTCATACATGGACTTAGATCAATTCAGGGTTTCTAATCCCTAGGCTTGCATGTAGCACAAGGGAAGAGCATATGCTAATGAATCAATCTCAAAAATGACAAACAAGGTAAATTGAGCCTTTAAGAAATTGAAGTGTGCCTAGCTAGTATGAAAAATACATACACAAGTCTTCGATCAATCATCCTGCAAAAAATACATTAGTAGTTTTATCCACTAATCTTGGACAAACGATAACAAGTTGCACTAAGAAGATGATTAGATGCCAAAAGTGATGAAAAGAAAATGATTGTTAGCCGAAGGGGGTTAGAACACCTAACCCAACGATAAAGGAAAACTATAAAGCGTTGTAAAAAATTCTATCAAAAATTATTTTTTATACCTTTTGTTGTTGTTGATGTACAAAGCAGAATCACCCAAGAATAAAGCAGATCCACCCTTGAAGTTTGCATAGCTACCCTTGAAGAAAGTGGTCACTTAACCAAGCAGGTCCGCCTCTATAGAAACGGATTTTCCCAAGGAGATTGTAGGATCACCTCTGAAGATCGTGTATACGCCTTTGAAGAACTGTGACTAAGTCGGTGTGCATAGACGTATAAGTAGAAGTGTATATGCCCATGTAACTATCACAATTGCCTGTCAATTATCGAATTTTCCTTTGAAAGTGTGATTCTAAATATGAATCGTAGACGCATGTCTGAAGCCACAACTACCTCTGAAATTCATCGTATATGCCCATCCACAAATGAGTTTTCCTCTAAAGATTTAGGTTTAAACGTGCAATGAAAATGCCCGTCTGAAGTCGCAGTTGCCTCTGAAAGTTCATGCAAATGCATGTGTACACACGCAAATGCCTCAAAAACTAGTGAAGATTAGGAGTTGTGCAAACGCCTATCTAGAACTATGCAGATGCCCCAATGTCTGGTGTATCCACTTATGAAGTGGATTCACCTCTGTCTAAAACCTGTAACTTTCAAAATATGAAAACTTACAACAGATTAGTTGACCTGTGACGTGGGTCCCACTAGGCATGTCAGAAATGTGTGCAATGAATTTATCTTACTAAAAATGCAAGAAAATGTGAAAATCAAGCAAAAGATAAATCACAACAAAACACTCAAGAATAGGGCTAAAGTTGAAGCTCAAACCTACAAATGAAGACACAAAATATCTCTAATGTTGAGCTGGATGGTTAGTTTTCCCCTTCGATTGATTGCTTTGTGTGCTCCTTTCTTCAATCCAACAGCATAACACCTTGATTTTAGCTTGATTTGGTCATGAAAATGGTTGCAAGATGAGTGTAAATGGCTATGGTTGTAAAGATTTAGCTATGGTGAGTGTGAGAAAGTTTGGTTGCATGCATGAAGTTGAATGTGGTGGTAATTAAAAATGACTAAGTTATTAGATAGTCATTAGAAGGGGAGAAGGAAATGGATGGCCAAAATTGATTCTTGGAAGAAGATCAAGGGTTGACATCTATCACCACTTGGGAAAGTGTCACCACTTGGGAAAGTGTGAGGGTGATGTGGAGATGAGGTGGAGATACTTGCAACCCACAAGGAGATGACATATGCCACCACTTGGAAAAGTGTGAGGGTGATGTGGAGATGAGGTGGAGATACTTGCAAGTACCTTAGGAAGGGTCAAAACTCAACCCACAAGGAGATGGCATCTGTCACCCACTTGGGAAAGTGTGAGGGTGATGTGGAGATGAGGTGGAGATACTTGCAAGTACCTTGGGAAGGGTCAAAAGGGATTACTTGCCCCATCCTCCCAAATCATGGGAAGGATGTGACAAGGGGGAATTTAAAATTCCCTTTATAATCCCTATGGGGATCAAAGAGGAATTAAAAATTCCTCTAGAAACTTTGGGAAGATGAAATGGAATTTAAAATTCCATTTGTGGATGTTGGAAGAATAAAAAGAATTAAAAATTCCTTGGGAGATGGGGATAGCTTCTCCGAAAGGAGAAAGCTTTTAATGAGGGTTTACTTAGGGACATGTCATAATTGGCATTAGGCTTAGATTAGGATAATTAACATTGGACTAAGGTTGTGCAAATGGTTTAATTAGGCTAATGAGACGATTAGGATCAACTTGCAAGTTATGGAGGATGTGACAAGTGGAGAGAGAAAAGGAAGATGGATTAAAAATTAATTTTAATCCACATAGGCTAAATGACTAGATTAAATAAATGGGTCTATTTATTTAATCTAGAGCTCAGAAATATTAAAGGATGAAACATTTAATTAAACAATTAAATACTTTGGGTAGCATTAGGAAAGGGACAAATATTAATCAAATAAAAAATGTTATTTAATTAATGTGAATGAGGGGGTGGAATGGACAAGATAAGGGATAAATTTCACCAAATGTGAATGGTCAAATTTAGATGTCTATAGTAATGCAATAAATAATTGCTAGAAAGTGAGCCCCATCCAATAAATAAAGTGGTCCTTATTTTTAGGCAATTAATTGGTAGATTAAAGTTTACTTCTAACGAACATGCAAAACTTATGGAAATGATGCACGTGTTACTTTTGGAAAGTTGTGGTTAGGTTACTATTTTTAGATGAATTATGCAATTAAGAATATTTGCATGGAATTTCTATAGTTATTGGTTAGTGTTAGTTGGATTAGGTCCTATTTTTCTCTATAAAAGGATGCATCATAGGTTATACAAGGGTTGCCTATTTTGATATTTTTTTAGAAAGATAGTGACTAGTTAGATTTTTTTTAGTAGTTAGAGAAAGAACTCAAGAAGGAGAAGGTCAAGATTTTGATGGTGTATTCTTGTTGAAGTTAATAAATTTTTGGCTTCTTCGATTGTTTCTTGTCTCTAGAATGGTAAGAGTGCACTTGTTGATTCATTATGTTTTAAATTATGTGGGAATTTAAGAACATTTGAATTAAAAATGTGTTTTAATGAGTCATTGAGATTATTATTGAATCTGCATGTGTAATATGTTGGTTTAATGAGTACTTGTTCTAATTAACTCTAAAACTCCTTTGAAGATTGCATTCATTTTATTTAAGATTAGGCAATTGTTGATCTTAGTAAAGTAAGTTTCAAACCAATTCCCTTTAGATTTTGTGATATAAAGATCAAAATTATTAAGATTAAATCATTCCTCCTTTTGTTTACTTCTTGTTAACCCTATCTCTTTTGTATTTTCTTTAAAATCTAGTTGAGTAGATTAAAACACAAATTGAAAGAAGAAAACAAAAATAGAATAAAATTATTTTGGGAAGGAAACTCATTTCCAAGTTTAAAAGGACCATAAAGACCCCTTGAACAAATTGTCCACAATCACATTGAGCTATCCAACATTGTTGGGTAATTAGAAGCTCGTACTATGAGACTTTGTTTAGACTTTATGCCTCCCCATTTTTTAACTCTAACAATGTAACTATCACATCCAAAAATGCATCTATGTTGTGTCACCAATGTTTGGATCACATTGATGAAAGTTTCTTCAAACCCTTATTAATAAAAAGATGGTCTCTACTTTTTTATTTACTCAACATTTTGAAAAAGGCCTTTGGACCTCACTTCTATAGATATAATTTTTTCTTAAAGGCAGTTTCATGACTCCCCTTGAACCTATTATATAATGTTCCATTTGAATTTTTAATATTTGGAAGGAAATATTTCATAATACCTAATCAAGTTTAATTTTTAATTTATTTTACAATAATATATACAATAGAAATTATAATTTTTCAATTGGTATTTTTGATAATTAATCAAATTTGCACAATTAAATATCTCTTTTAAAAATAGCAATCAAATTTGTTAATAAACGACAAATGTTATTAACTTAAAATTTGAATAATGTCTAGTAAAAAATCAATCAACTTAGCATAATGATGATTTCTATGTAAAATCAGTCTAAAAAATTAAGGGTTTTTGTCCTCCAATTCTTGCCATTAGAAGTTTAACCTCAAATTAAATGAATTGTAGTTTCATACTCCAAAGGAGTCATAATTAGATAATAAAAGATGTATTCCTTGCATGTTGATTACTTCTACTTGTTCAATGTCTTATATATCTTTTTCCTTCAATGGTCTTGATTCTTTACATGCCCCTCAACTTTTGATAAAATTAAACTTTAATTTTATATTTTTATATTTTGATATATTATTTTATTATTAATATTATTATCCCATTTCAAAAAGGGACATCACACATGATACTACTAAATTGGGTCTATTGTTTTTGGAGTTGGACATTCATTTTCCATATTGATCCATTTGTTTCGATGCATCTTAGTTATGGTCAAATTGCATAAGGGAGTTGGGAGAGAGAATTGTTCTACCCCCTATTAAATCCTAAAGTGTTGCCCTGCATCCAATGAAAAGAGATAGACTAGCATGGCGAGCAAAAGATAGTCAAGCCCAAATCATCAACCACTATCTATACTAATATCCAATATCACCACTATTAGTGGCCATCCAACCACCATTAACATCTACATTCTATGTGGACAACCTCTTATTTGTGTGATTAGCATGGACTTTTATCAAGACCCATTCTCTAGTTCGCACTAAAATTGGATAAGTCGTAGGGTATGCAATATAAGTTGCATGCCATCTTCTATGTTCAGAGGGTAATCAAATAGATGGTTTTGATTGACTACACAACTAGGCAGATTAGAAACTGAGCACAAATTGTGTAATCTTATGATAATGGTTCTTCCTTCATTCCTCCAAAGGTGTTGTTAAATTAGAAATTCATACAGGTATTTAAACAATAGGCAAATGACATGTGCTATTCTGAACTCTAATGCTTTTTACATTGGTTTACATCAGGGTTACCCGGGGACGCGTCCCCCCTCCAAAATCCCCCGTCCCGGTTCCGGGGACGTCCCGGGTACTGGGGGACGGCTAGGGGACGGCAGGGGACCGTCCCCCTTTTTTGAAAAAACTCAGGAAACGTCCCGGGGACGGGGGGACGGCGTTGACCAAATAGGGACGGCTGACCAGTCCCGGGGACAGAAGGGGGACGGCTGAGCCGTCCCTCAACCATCTCGGGGACGGCCGGCCGTCCCCTACGCTTTGAAAGCCAAAA
>VDFB02193867.1:487028732-487138009 GCA_007258455.2 Sequoia sempervirens | reverse complement strand
CCGGGCTACTAGCCTGGTGAGGTACCCATGTACAATGCAATCTCTCTAAAAAAACAAAGTAAGATAGAAAACCCAGTGGGAAAAAACTATCCTCCAAAAAGAGAGAAGATGTGGAGAAGACTAGAAATACCCCCCAAGGATGTTGATGATGTTGATATAGATAGCACACCAAGAAGAGATCATAGATGAATGAACTTGCTCTTAGTGAAGGTTTTGGTGAAGATGTCAACAATCTGCTCTGAAGACTGGCAAAAGACTAAGTTGATGATTTGACCATGAATCAACTCTCGAATATAATGCATATGGATCTCTATGTGTTTAGTTCTTTGATGCTGAACCAGATTCCTGCATATCTGAATAGTACTTTAGTTGTCACAATAGATGACTAAAGGTTGCCTGAAAGGAGTACCAAACTCAAAAAAAATACCTTGAAGCCATATAGCCTTTGTAGTTGAGTTAACAGCCCCCTAAACTCTGCCTCTGTGGATGATATAGCAATAGCATTTTGCTTCTTGCTAGACCAACTGATAGGACCTAAACCAAGTAAAAAGCTATAACCTAAAGTGGACTTATGATGCTCAATGTCACTAGCACAATTTGAATCTGTATAATCAACCAAGTCAAGTGATGAACCAACTTTGTAGTGAATCCCAAACCCAAGAGTACCATGAAGATAGTGAAGGATCCTCTTAGCTTCTTTCCAATGCAGCTCATGAGGTTTCTACATGAATCTCGAAACCATGCCTACTGCATAGGCAATGTCTGGCCTGGTATGAGTCAAGTATATAAGACTACCAACAAGTTGTCGATACAATGTAGCATCAACCAATGGTGTAGTACATGAAGTCTCAAGCTTGAACTCCAAAAAGAAAGGGAGTCATAGATGGTTTGCAAGTAGTCATATGAAACTGTGCAAGTAGATCAAGAGTATACTTGGGTTGTGCAAGAGTAATCCCTGAAGTTGACTGTGAAATCTTGATTCCAAGGAAGTAGTGCAATAAACCCAAGTTTGTCATGTCAAATCTATCCTGAAGTGATGTCTTCACTACTACAATGGTAGATGAAGTACTCCTAGTAATTAAAAGATCATCAACATATAGAACAGTATCAAAAGTGAATCATCCTACCATAGTAGATACACATTAGGATCAAAATGACATCTAGTAAAACCTGAAGATAGGAGGTAGGAGTCCATCTTAGCATACCAAGCTCTAGGAGCTTGTTTAAGGCCATAGAGAGATTTCTTAAGTCTACAAACTAAGGATGAATCCTAAACAAAACCTGGTGGTTGTTCCATGTAGATTTCCTCCTTAAGGTCTCCGTGAAGAAAAGCACTCTTCACATCCATCTGATGTACATTCCATCCATGTGATGTGGCTATAGCAAGTGTGAGTCTGATGGAATTCATCTTAGCAACTGGTGCAAAGGTTTTTGTATAGTCAATCCTACAACTTGTGAAAAACCTTTGGCTACCAATCGTGCTTTGTACTTATCAACTAACCCATTTGCTGCAAATTTAGTTTGATATATCCACCTACATCAAACTATCTTCCTTCCCTTAGGAAGTGAAGTCAAATCCAAGTGTGATTTCTAATCAAGGAATCATATTCCTCATCCATAGCAATATCCCACTCTGGTATGCCTGATGCCTCTTTGAATGTTTGTGGATAAAACTAAGCAAAGAAGGCATGTGGCCCCCCTGAAAATCTACTTGAATCAGTCTATCATCTATTGAATCATGTACCCCTATATTTGTCCTATGTATAGTGTAAGATGTGGGTGAGTCTAGTGCAAATATATCAACTTCTAATGCAATCCCTGAACTAGATGAAGATGAACCCTCATCATTGTGAGAACTAGAAGAAGAAGATACTACACTAGGAATTTGCTAAGAATGATCTGAATCATCAGTATTGTAATCAAGATCTGAAGAGTCCACAATATGTTGAGAAGTGTCAAGTATAGTTTAGGAGATGTTTCTTGAAACTTAACACTTCTCTCAATAAAAAACTCATGTGTGGTAGGGTGGAGTAGGCGATAGCCTTTTACACCATCTAGATATCCCACAAAGATGCAAGGTTTGGATTGAGGATCCATAGCCTTGCGTTGCTCTTTTGGAATGTGTGCCATGGCATGCGAGCCAAAAACTCTGAAATGATCAACTAAAAGTTTCCATCCTTTCCAAGCTTCAAAGGGAGTGATACCCTTTAAGGCTTTATGTGGAACTCTATTTTGTATGTAACATGCATAGTTGATTGCTTCTACCCAATATGATGGTGTGAGGCCCTTAGAGTGAATCATACAATTAGCCATCTCTTTTAAAGATCTATTTTTACATTCTGCAACACCATTTTGTTGTGGGGTATAAGGAATTATGCACTGCAATCTATCCCCTTTGATATACAAAACTGCTCAAAACTATTGTTGACATATTCTCTCCCATTATCTGTTCAAAGAACCTTGATGACTTTCCCTGATTATTTTTCGACAAGAGCTTTGAAATCTTGAAAAGACTCAAACACTTTCTGATTTTTGTCTAAGAAAGTAGACCCATGTAAAATGTGAGAAATCATCAATGAAGGTGAGAACATATCTAGCCTTTGTAAAAGATGGATGGGGAAAAGCCCCTGAAACATCACTATGAACAAGTTCTAAAACTTGTGTTGCCCTCCATGATTTACCTTTGTCAAATTTTCTTTTGGATGCTTGCCAAGTGCACAACCCTCACAAAGCCCTTTAGAAAATTTAACCTTAGGTAATCCCTTAACCATATTCTGTTGACATAGTTGTTCAAGATAGCGGTAGTTAAGATGGCCAAACCACTCATGCCATAGTTTGCTAACTTCATCTGAATGAGTTAGTAGTGCTTTTGGAGAAATATTATGGAAAAATTGGAGAAGGCATATAATCTGGATTGGTGATTTTCCTCTCCTATTGCTACCAAATTGTTGCTTTGTAATTCTCTTATCTCAACTGATTCTGGAGAGAACTGTACTCTCATGCCCTTCCCTAAATGAGTTATTTGATACACTAAAAGGAGATTAGTTGAGAGTGAAGGTACACTTAGAACATTGGAAAATGTTCCTCCTTCAACTTCAACAGACCCTCTCCCTTTTACCAATGTTGGAGTATCATCACCTAAGGTGATTGTGGACATACTTGATGGTTCTAAGGATGAAAAACAACCTATGAAGAACCCATATGGTGTGAAGCACCAGAGTCTAGAATCCATGATGGAGATAAAGATGCTTTAGCAACTAAGGCTTTTCCCTTTGATTTCTCTTTGTCCTTAGTATTATCTTGATTTGATGAAGATTCCTTGATAGAATCAGGTAGCCCTATATTATTCTTTTTGAGAATTTGTTGTAGAACTTCAATTTTTTCTTCATGCAGTGATGTTCATCATGTCCAAGATTTTTACAAAAGGTGCATGCAACTCTCTTTTTACCTTGAGAGTCCTTTTTGGAGTTGTCAATTTTGCTTTCTTTCTTAACTTCCTTGTCCTTTTTAGTGTTCTTCTTCTCCCCTTTTGAAGTTTGATGTGTTTCATTCCCTACAAGTAGGGCTTGAGGTTTCGTAAACTTCAAAGTACCCATTTGAATTAACTTTTCTTGCTCCCTTGTGAGGTCAATAATGAAGTTATCAAGTGTGGGCATTGACCATGAGGCTCCAAGAGCCCTTTTAGTAGAGTAGAAAGTTGATACAAACACAAAAAATTCAAGACCTAGCTTGGAAAGTACATAAAGGATTAATTGATCCTCTTTCTTGTCAATTCCACAATCTTTTAAGTGCAACTTCAAGGATTTAAACTTAGTAAAAAAGTCTTGTAAAGTTGAAAAATTCCTAGGACTAAGACCTAAGAGTTGATTTTCCAACTCATGGCTTCTAAGTTCATCTATTTTCCCAAATAGTTTGTCAAGACCTTCCCAAACTTGGTTGGGTGTTTTCAAGTTCTCAACATGGAACAACAAATCATGAGATAAATTTAAACATAGGAAACCAAATTCTTGATCACACTTATTGAAAAAAAATTCTTTATCTTTAGGTACATTAGGTTCTTTCTTCGTTCCCATAGTTACCCTATATAAGCCTTTTCTCTTAAGTACCAGAATTAATTTCATCTTGCAATCATGATAATTGAAAGGTGTTAAGGTAAATATAATAACATTAGATTCCATATTTCTTTGACTTAGATAGTTACTTGTAGAAATGCGGAAATGAAGAACCAAGAAATACATGTAAAACTGAAAAAACACAACAAACATAAGCACTTCTTGAGGAAGTGTGAAAATAAACAACACACAACACCCCCCTTGATTATTTATTTCCCCCTTAATTTAGCACTGTATAGAACGAGTGCTTGTAACTAACCCAAAAAAGACACAAATAGGCACTTTATAAGATGAGTGTGATTTTGTGCTCCATGAATTCGTGGCAAAAAAAATGTACTTTCCAAAAAATGGAACTCAAGCTGAGTTAACATATAGAAGTTAGCACACTTTGAAGATTTTGTCCTATTACAAAAAACTATTTCCTCCTTACAAAAATAAATTCAAATTTCTTTCAAAAAAAATTATGCAAAATTTCATAAAGTAGGGGAAAAAGATATTTAAATCATGGGAAAAATGCTGAGATAAGCAAATCAAGATCTTTGGAGAATGACACCTCCACTTGCAATTTGGAATTCCTTCCACACAGGTAAAGGAATAATTTGTAACTCTTTTCAAAGTGAAGGGGAAGCCAAATCATGGGTCTGCAAGCTGCAATCATAGGTCAAACACAAACAGGATGAAAATACTTGCAAAATCAACAAATAGTGCCTCTATCTTGTGGTCCTTTGAGGCCAGATTGAGCACCTATTGATGAGAATGTCACTTTGTGAATGGATATCATGGGCTCTATACAGGGATATCATGAGATCTTGAGAGCCAGACATGACTCTCTTTGAAAAAAAGTCACTAGTCTTGGTGGTGTATTCACTCCTTGGTGGCATATTCACTTCATAAAGGTGACTTTAGAGATACCATATCTCTCTACAAGCTGAGCAAAGCTAGAGCTTGGTAGCATATTGAAACATTTGTTGTTCTTTGCTTAGAAATACACCTAACTCGCAAACTACCCTCATAGCAATTATGGCCTGCAAGGAGTATTTCACATCTTCTAATTATGTCAGTGTATTCATTAATGGCTTGCATACTCATAGGCTAACCTAAGCCTACTTCGGCATTCATTGTTGTATGACTCATTGGCATAGACTAGACATTTTCCTCATGAGTTTCCCAACTAGTTTATAGACTAGAGAGGTGTTGATACACATCAACACCTCATGCTTGGATATTTCTCCTTTATAAGTTGACCCCATGTTGTCTAATACTACAGGTTGAGTTTATGTATTCTATCTCCATTGTTCTTGTTCAAAATATCTATCTTTCATGGTTCTTTCAGTTTTTTCATATTCAAAATTGTAACTTATTATCCCTCAATGCAACCTCATTTAATCTATCTACTCACAAACCCTCAACACTCACTAGTGTTTGACTCCTCCAAAAATTTTCTACTCCCCTTTCTAATGATGGCACCCTCATATTTTTTTCCATGCCTCTATGAGGCATTTCCCCTACATCATGTATCCCTTCAAATTCTATGTGGCCCTTTGTATTTTTCACACCTTTAACATGAGGCATCCCCAAAACATGGAAAATATGAAAAATGTAAATTAAACCATTTTCTCTATTTTATGGTTTGTACTATGCATTCATGTTGTTCCCTTAATGCACATGACAAAAAAATATATGATGCCAATTTTCTTTGTATAGAAACCATACATTTGAAACAACACATAGCATTATACTTGCATCCTCATTAGATGACCATCCACATAAATATCATTGAATGAAACAAATATGTTGGCTACATGAAATAGTATCATTCATCCATCAACTAATGAAGTTGAAAAATGACTATGATTAAATTGCCATTCAACTCTTGCAAAACAAAAAAATGCCAAAAATCAACCAAACTAAAAAAAAAACTTGGAATGAAACAGTTTTTGGTTGATAAGGATTTCATATTCACTTGGAACGCTCTTGCTTCGCTATTTTAGACATTTTGCATAGTGAACCATTAATTTAACAAATTTTTCATACATTTGAACTAATTACCTTGAACCTCACATTCTTGTCATTCATGACCATGCTAAGGTTAGATTACAAGCTAGTGAACTATTACCATTCAAATTGTAGGGTTTCAAATAATTTTTGGGTGTTGCACCAAACCCTTGATGTACCATTAATGTTACTACCATCATTGTCAAAAAGGGATTTCCAATAGGGAAGACACACAATTTCAATAAAGGATTCAATGTGAAGTTTATCTCATTGTATTACATTTTTTTTGAAAAATAATTATTAATTTCTAACACTTGTATTCAATTATTTTCACCTTAAATATTTTTTATTTTCTCCTCCTCTTATTATATGGTTAATTTATTTTTTCTTAGATTATGCCTCTAAGGAGAATAAAATAACTCTTATATAAAAATAATCATTTTTCATAAATAAAAAATAGCTTTTCAAGTAAAAGAATAAAATAAATTTTTAGATAGATGTAATTTTAGACTTCAAATAAATTTAAAAATTAAAAAAATCACTTATAAAAGATAACCAAACAATATTGAAAAAAATATATTTAAATAAATGTAGGGAAAAAAATAGCATATCTAAAGGGGCTAGGGCCTAGGTTGATTGGCTAGAGAATTTTGTTGTAGGCAAGTGGTCACAAGGTCATATAGTCTAAAAAAACTATAGCATATCTAATGATATTGAGAAAGACTATTTTTCAAGCAACAATTTCATTAAAACTAAGTCAATAATGTCTAAATTTCTTTTACATAGATTTTTCTAAAGATATGTGTGATAGTTTATTTACTATATATTCAACTATATTTTTTAATTGTGTGATGTATTATATAAAGAGAGAGAAAATCAAATATTTTTCATGTCAGGAAAGAAAGTTTTTCAACATAAAATAAATTATTTGATTAATAAATAAAGGTTAAGTAAATAAAATTGGCATTTCAAATAAAAACAAAATAAATCATGTAAGTATAATAAATTAACTTTTAAATCAATTAAAAAACTCTAAATTGTTATATAGGTAATTTTAGATAGATCAATCCTAATGTAACCACCAACTCGTGATTAATTATTATTCTTTTCCTTCACATTTATTATAATTTTCCAATGTCCTAGCCAACATTATTTTTCACAATAACTCCCCTTCTTTCTCGCCTAATTGAATAATTTTAATTATTTGATTATTTTCTAAGATCATATTCTAAATAATTTTAATTATTTAATTAATTCATTTCCCCTTTTTATTCATTTTCCATTTTTCTTCTTCTAGTAAATAATTATTTTAAATTATTTATTAATTTCTCCTTTTCCTCCAAATTTTAATTAAATATTGTTTCCAATTCTTTTAAGTAAAAGTCAACTTTTCCCTCTTATTGTATAATAAAATAATTGTCTTTATTATTTAATTATTCACTTTCCCTCCTAAATTAAACAATTTTTAATAATTATTATTTAATTCTTCACTTTCCCTCCTAAATTAAGTAATTACTGCAAACCTCTTTTTTTGTGCCAATCTTCTCTTTTATCTCAATTATTTTACACCCTTGATAAGGTTTTATTGCTTTTTAATCTCCACCGTCCATCCTTAACTAAACCTTATTTTTGCCCTAACCCTAATTCCTTTCTTTTCAAATCAATCTCATCCATTGATCTTCATCACTTAATCTTGGCCCTTCATTCAAATTTGATTTTCTATAAAAGAGACCTATCCCTTTCATTTCAATTGTACAACTACTATCTTTGATATTTTGTATTCACTATCATTAGGCTTGTTCTTGCATACTATAAATCTGAGGGAAAGCTAGCATATAAAGCAAAATAGAGAAGAGCAATGAAAGTGATTCAATCATGACATAGGAATTATGGTATTATTGCTTTATTGTCTATGTTTTTATGTTCATTTGTACTTTATTGTTGGATTAGAACCTTTAAAACTTGAGTTTTAGATAATTGATAGTTATTATTGTTGATTTATGCTTCGTACCTTAATTTTACCCTATTCTAAGCCAGCAATCAATTTGCAGATGGTCACAATATTCCAACGGTTTCCCCAGATGTAAAGAAGGTGAAGGCAATTTCATCCCCATCCATCCTATTTAAGCCCAACAATCTAGACTAGCAATACAACGATTCAGTCCAATAGCTGCAGGCAATGGCTATGCATAAGCAAGCATTACCTTTTGCTCTTTGCTTTTTACTTTTATTGTTTTCTCTGCTCTCCTGCCTGTGAATGTGGTTCACCAGAAGAAAACTACTACATTGTTGGAGTCAATACATTTCTTATTGAAGAGGGGAGGGATTTTAATGCTTCGAATAGGAGCCCAAGCGAGGTAGTGGCGCTCCAAAAGCTAGGAAGAGGAGGGGCGGATCTGCTCATTAATCATCTCAACGTAGCCTCCGATTCAAGTTGGAGGGATATGTTGATGCAAGGCCTGGAAAGGGATAAGTATTTTGTTAATCGCATTTTTTCCCATTTTCGTAACAGTAACAATGTAACATCTTCTCCTTGAGGGACAACTGCCTTCAGCACTCCTGTTACATCCGGGAGGGAAATGCAGGGTCCAGAATATACTGTAGCAGCTTTGATTGGAACACCACCTCGGAAGCAACTGATGGGAATTGATACGCTCAACTCCCTATCATGGATTCAGTGTAAACCCTGTAAAGGTTGTACTTCTAATGTGAAGTTCCCCATGTATGTCCCTAAGCAATCCTCCTCCTTTAGGACAGTGGCTTGTAAGCTCTCAAAATGTCCACCACTGGGATCAGATCCCAAGGACTTTCAGTCAACGTGTGACAATTGGGGTACCTGCACTTACAGAGACACTAATGGTCTCGCCCAAGGATCCGAGGGAGATTATATCACAGAGACCCTGAAGCTGGGTACCAATACATTCAACGAACTACACATGGGATGCGCCTATAGCTTCATACCACCAAGGCAGTTTGCAACATCCGGGCGTTTAGGGTTGAGCAGGGGTTCCCTTTCCCTAGTTTCCCAGAAGGGAGGTGGGCAGTTCTCCTACTGTCTTCCCAATTACCTGTCTGTGCGCGCAACAGGGTCGCTGAGGTTAGGGAAGTATTCCATTCCGTCCTCTGTGAAAGTCTTCACTCCCATGCAAAAAGAGCCTCAGTTTGCTTCAAGTGCATACCTCTTGGGACTGGAAGGTATCAGCGTGGGAGGCCAACGCTTACGCGTGAACATGCAGGTTCCTGGTGCTCTGCCAACAATAACATATATTGACACTACAGTAATGGCTACCCGACTGGTGAGTCCTGTCTACAATGCTTTGAAAGCTTCCTTTGAGCAAAAGATGAAGACATACGCGCCAACTGTTAAGCTCGCCTCGCCATTTGAAGAGTTTCAACCGTGCTACCAGTTATCCAGCATAACATCTGTGAAAATCCCAATTGTTACTCTTCATTTCAGAGGCAATACCAACCTCGATATCCCCGCTGTGGGAACTCTGCTTCAAGTTGCAAGTAATGTGGCATGCTTCCCCTTTTTAGCATCTGAAAATGACGCTGTGAACATCATCGGGAATGTCCAGCAGCAGGGTATTACAGTAGCTTTCGACAATGTAAACAACAGAGTTGGTTTTGGCCGTGGGTCTTGCTGAGAATCTATTGATACAGTGTAATATTTCCCAGCTCTTTTAACAAAATAGTAATAATATTGAATACTGCTTTATTGCACTCAGAAGGTCAAGAGTCGAGAAATTAGTTATAACGGTTGTTTTGTTACATGATGAAATGGGGTATTTGGAAGCACGAGAACATACTTAAACTTAGATTTGAAAACGCATGACAGGAAATTCAACATGAGCATATACCAGAGTAAACAATTTTATAATAATACAAATTTTAACATTTTACAGAAAAATTCTAAAGTGTTCATGCTTATAAGCAATTAGTTATTAATTTTAGAACATTCTATCAAGCTGGGCTCATCGACGGACAGGCTTATTCTATAAATTTTTAGAAAATAAATGTCATTTTTTTTCAATACACGGCAGGAAGCTCTTTTTCCCACCGTAGTGACTTAGTTATGGATGAATAGATGTTGGGTTTTTTTCCATACTGATTATAAATTGTGAGGAACAGAAGACTGAAGTCTCGGAGTATATTGTTTCCTTTGCAAATCGAAACCCTAGTTGGGAATGAATACCTATATAATTTTAAATATTTATATTTGCGAGAGCCTAAAGAGCAATCTGATTTTGAAGCTAACATTATTGAAGATTGTTACAAGATTGTGACAAATCCCATTTCCAACTTTGACACTCTAGAAATCTCTAAGAAAAAATATTAATTTTGTGAAGGATTATTTTACAAAAACTCTACGTGATGACCTTGTTTCGCGTTAAAACAGACGCAACATCGTCTGTATTTTTAACGGCCATTTCTTTTTTAAAACTATCCCTGTATTTTTAAAGCATCCGTGTATTAAAACTAACTTTTTCATTTTCAAAACTATTATTATTTATAATTTTAAAAATTAATTTAAAATATTTTTAACTATAAATTTAAATATTATTATTTTTTAATTAAATTCTATATAACTAACTAGTCTTAAATGCATCACTTCCAGAAGGTAAATTTCAATTATTTAAGTTCATATTTATTGTATTTTATTTATATTTATTTAGTATGTTTTTATTAAAGAATTTTTAAGATTCACTTTATTTTCATATGTTTAAAAGATATTTTACAATTTTACATTACCTATTCATTATATGATGCCTCTAAATATTATTAATTTTATATGTAGAATTTTCAAATAAAATTTATATATTGATTTGTGATATCTAGACATGATAAATAATCATTGATTACTATATTTTTTTAATTATAACTTATTAACTACTTGTGTTCAAGAAATGTACATAGACCTAAAATATAATGGTCTATGGACCATTTTTAATTTTAAACTCCATTTTATAATTTATAATTTATTAGGTCATATTATTTAACGTGATATATTTTTATCTAACCATGTATGCTACTCCTTGATAGCTATAAACATTAAAATTTTACTAATACCATCCTAACACAATACAAAAACCTATGGAATTAAAATTATTACTCAATTAATCTACTTCATCAAGTTAAATTAATTAAATGGTTCTTATTATTTAATTATATGCAACATATAGTAGTATTTTTGTTCAATATATTCTTTAAATAGAATTATAAAATTCCACAAATAAAAGTGAATTTTCTTATCTTCACTAATAGATACATAGAGGTTTCTATTTGTCCATGATGTTTTATAAATTTTTATTAGCCTTTAGGTTTAAAATAAGCTGAGAATATTAGAAACACTCAAGGACTTAAGTTCTCAAAATCACCTACAAAATCAAAACATCTCATTTTCACATATTAATTTACTAAAGCATACATCATTTATACATTAGATTAATAGATAATATACATATCATTGGTACAAATAGTGACTAGCTAAAGAATACATCACATATACACATTGTAAATGGTTCATGTGTAACTCACATATACATAATATGATAACTTATGCATGTACCACATATAAATATTATTTCTAGATCATGCACCTATCATATACACAATGTGAATAACCTAAAGATTTAATGTTCAAATAAAGACCAACAAGAAAAATAAAAGTGGATGCAACCTATTCACTCATACTTGAAGAATTATCTGTCCAATTCATTTCAATTTAACATCAATTTATTTTATGAGATATATAATTAATAATTTGAACATAGCAAACTACGTATTTCCAATAGTTTAATTAATAATTTCACCTAGAATCTTCAAAGCATGTATTAATTCACTCGCATATTTGACAATACTATTAAAATGAAATTATGTAATAGAACACACTTTTCCTATAATGTTAAATGTTGAATAGGTGTGATGACCCATTTGGCTAATAGAGTTTAAACATAATTACGTATAATGAAAAATTTAATCAGTAACATTAAAAAGTAAAAATGTATGAGGGTATATTTCTCTACTAATATTAAAAATGATTGTGTATGAGGACCTACTTAACCAATACTATGATAATTCCATGTTAACTGTTAGAACTTAATCTTTAAATAGGTGAAAATTATTTATTATTTGTTTTATTTAATTACTTGTAAGAATATTCCAAGGGAATCCCTACAATTATTTTGTTTTATTTTAGTATGGGCTCACAGATGTGTGAGGAATCCCTACAAGTATTTTTGGAGGAATATTAAGGCTTAGGTCTAGCCTCCTCTTAATGACAATCTTGACACCTTGCATGCACATAGAATGAAAGGTGGTGTACATATACATGGGATTTTCATAAGCAACTTCTTTCTCACCTCTATTTATTTAGGCACTTCTCTCCTTCACTAAGAAATATTCTAAGCTTAACTTCTCTCTCTCATTCTCTCATTGTGATATTCCAAGGCTTTATGCCATTTTCGTAATAGTGGGAGATGTTTATTTTCTTTTTCCCCCTTATAAATTCTTGTGTAACCTCTTGGATGTTGGGGTGATTGCTCTTGGTTTTTATCTTTATGGTAATATTTTCCTTCAAAAAAGTGCTCTTGGATTACTACTTTTTTTTATTTCAATATATTATTTACTTTCACTAATCCTAGGCCCAAAATCACCTTGACAATTATGATGTGTGTGATTTTTTGAGGTTTGATTTGCTCAACATTTAATTATATAGTTCCACAATTATATGATATTCAACAATTTTTTCTTATACCATTTAAAAATCCCGTAAAATTTTCCAAAGATAGATTGACATTTATACAATTGAAACTTTAATTTATTTTTAGATATTTTTTTTTCAAATATGAACTTTTGTGCTCTCAATTTAGATCATAGGAAACTTATATAATTAAATTAGGGAATCGAGAGTCAATTAAAACATAAAGGTAATTGATCACTTCTTCATAGTGTTACAATAAATTATTTATCTCTTTACCATTCTTGGTTTATTCCAATAGATGATATTGAGTAGGGAATCATTTACATCTAGGACCCAAGAATCTATATTCTTTGATTTTGATCTAAATAACAATAATTTTTTGGAATATTTTGTTTCATGATAGTTGTCAAGTAGGAAGAATAGTAAGAGTCCTCAAGGTGGTGAAGGGAGGCCATCAAAATAAACAACACTTAAAGTTACCATAAACAAATCAAGATGGAACTACATCATCAACACTTGCAAAAAATATTAGCAAAGAAGGAAATACCTCAAAGAAATATCAAAATGAGTTAATTGAGTCATATTAAGATAGGACTAACCTTATTAACATCAAAGTTTATTTAACATTCTAGGCTAATCATTCCAATATAGCACTTCTATGACAATGTGATAAATGATATTCCAATGGATATCCAAGGTATCTAGAGTGGGTTTATTGACTTGGATGAAAATGCTAGTGTCATAGATGATGTTGCTCCAAGTGGACACCATCAATCAAACTCTTTTTATAGGAGTGTAACTACCTGGGTCAAATTTTTAAAAAAAAATTAGAATATAATGGGAAAAAAAATAAGGAATTATAAATTGAACTAAGATTAGATAGAAACATGATAATTTTGTAATAATTATGTTTGAAACATTGACTTCTTCGAGAATACCATGTAAGTGGGATCAATAAAAAGGATCTAGGAAGCCTTAGGTTAGAGTGAAATATTGTTTGTTTCATTATCCAAATATTTCAAACTTGATAATTTATGTCAAAAAATGATATTGGGGTTGGTGAAGGATGAGATATTTTTTAGTGCACTGATAAGAAACAAACTAGACAATAATATAGAAAATTGCATGAGGATGTTATGGTGTAAAATTACACCCTTATGCAATTTACCTTAGCATCATCCTTTATGATGAAGATGCACATTTTTTCTCCTTTCTCTTGTCTCAAACCCAACTTTAAAAAAATAACAAATGACAAATTTCCCTTCAATTTCACTACTTCGCATTCTATTCACATTTAAATTGACAGTTGTAATTGTTAATTTATCTCAATTTAAATTGAAAAACCTGTAGAAACAAATTCAATTGAAGCTCTCAAATTTACTTAGTGTTTAACTCTATCAATACCAAAACTTAATAACTTCAAATTACATTCAAAATTTTATTTATTCCACAAACAAAACACATTATTTATTATGCCAGCCACAATTCGATTCTACACTCAATTATCCTTACTTTTATACATTTATTTGATTCAATGCTCAACTTAATGATACATTATTTCCTCTAATAACTAATGGTTGCTTGCTTGCCCATTCCACATTAAATTTTATTTTGTCAATTTCTCCTCCCAAGTGTGACTTGTACTCTTCTTTCAAGAACATGTTTGTCATTTTAATTTCCAACTCCCATTTTATATGGAGCAACTTTTGTTTCTAATTGGTGTAATTTTCCTTACTCAAAAAATCCTCTCCTCTCAACACTCTATAAGCATTTAGCATATTAATTAATTTATGATCTACTCTCTATGATGGATTAGTCTCTTTATATTATCATTCCTCCTTCACTCTCCTTTCTAGGTGTGTGGATATCCTTCCTACACAGCCCCTTAGTTCTCTTCCCCACTATAGGCTGATATGATCCCTTCCCCTGTGACTATCCTCCCTTTTATTTACTATTTCTTCTTGCAATTTTAAAAAATTGTCCTTATTATATTGTACCCACTATTCTTTCTCATTTTATTATCTTTCTGTAATTTAAAGGCTAACATAACTAGGTGTAGTAACCCCTCTTCCATATGGAGCAACCCATCCTATACATTTAAATATACATTCAACTTTTATATATTTGACTGTGCCCATTCACCTTCCTCTCCTATGTGTTAGCCTTATATATTCTTTTGATTTTTATCTTTTTAAATCTTTCCATTTCCTTTATTCACAACCTTTATATCTTTTGTTTGCAAAACAAAAAATTATTTCCTTTGTTGTGCTTGAACGTTCCTCTCCCTACACTACCTTTTCATCTCCTTTACATTCATTTAAAATGCTATTTTATCCCCTTATTACAGCTTGTGTGGTAATACAAATCGACTATTATTGATTTGTGTTTCTCTAACATAACTTTCATTCTCCTATTTTTTATTTCATATAATTTCTTGTAATGCAACATGATTTTTTTCTCAACTCCTTCACACTGCCATTTTTTTACACTTATTTGGATTTTGATTTCTTAGTTAAATTTTTACATACCATTTGAACACATCCACTTAAGTATTATTGAAAGAAACAAATATGTGGGCTATACAAAACTATACCATTCATCCGCTAGTTAATGAAGCTTAAAACCACCAACTGATGAAAATCATATGTTGTCAATGCTATGAGAGGTCAAAACAAACCAAAACAAATCAAAGCCGAAAATTATACGACAAATATATTTGGTTTATGTGAATAACTTATTTTCTCATAATCCTCCTTTATCACTTTAATGGATCAAGTCTTAGTTATTTATCCAAAAAACTACTCTAAAGTGGAAACCCACTATTTACTATACAAATAAAATATACTCACATGGTCCAGTGAAATCCATTGTCAATAGGTGTGCCCCAAAAAATGGTGGTTGATGGGAAATTCATGCTAGGTCTACAAGCTCGCATATGCCAACCATACCAAAAGCTATACCTCTTGATAAATTTTACAAGGCACCACAAAAAATAGTTCCAAAAGGCTAGCAAGCTACATTATGCTAGATACTCATGAAAACAAAAAAGGCTCCATTGGAAAGCAATTTTTTTTATGCTTGGTGGCCATGAAAAAAATTTAAATACAATAGGATAAGATATTCAAAATGGTTTTGCTTAATTAATGAAAGCTCACACCTTAGGGAACATCATGCTTAATGTCGCCAAGAGAGAACTATTCAAGGATAAAATATTTGTAGCTTAGGGAGTGCAAGCCATTTCATTACCACTAAGAGGAATGTCATATTCCAAAAAGGTCACACTCTTGAAAGACATCAATCCCAATGTCACCACCGAAAAGACATATCACACAAAGTAAGAAGACCACACTTTGAAGATAACAATGATCCGGGATGTGTATTCCCCCACTTTAAAGGAATTTCTAAACTCCATACTATGAGAAATTACTTTAAAGTAGATCACAATAAATGTCAATACATGAGAGATTTATTTGGAAAGCCCTATGTAAAAAATACATTTCCAAGTAGAGCTACATAATGGAAAGGAGGTCGACCCCCTTATACAATCTTACAATAACAAATAAGAAATTTGTGGATCTTGGGTCAATGTATGTCTTTGATGTAGTGATATAATTGAGCTTGAAATTTTCATCATTCCACAAATAACTCATTTAACAATGAGCACAAAGGAACAATGACATATATATAGCAAAAATAAAGGAAAATTTTTGGGTCAACATGGAAGAGACCTAAGTGGCTCAACACCTTGTGTCATTCCTAAAATGAAAACACAAGCCAAAAGAAAAGATAAATTATTATGATAGATAGAAGAATATAGATGCAAATAGAATAATTTCATGACATATTTTCTTCCTTTGTACCCTTGCACCAACAAATTAACAAGGGTCATCCAAAGTAGGCTTACAAACATATAAAGACATGTGAAGTAGCACTATACATGGGATCACATTATGCATATTCAATCACAAAGAACATGAAAAGAAAAAAAAGACAACACTAGTATGGGACATTTGATTCAACCTATAGTAGGTCATTTGCATCCCAATATTTTTCATATATAGAAACAAGACAACTAGCCAAAGGGACAACAACAGGTGTTGTAGTAGGAATATCACTAGGTGCAAGATGTAGTGAGTCATTCTTTTTTGGAGGATTATCATGGTTGTTATCATCTAAGCTCATGGAAGAAGAAAACAATAAGTCTTGCTCATTATGCACTTCCTTATTAGTATTGGAAATATCATCATCATCATCCAAGTTAATAATGTTACATGAGGCCTAATGATGATATACATTGAAGTTTCATGTTGTTGTTGTGGTGAAGGTGGAGAATCAACATTATTTGTTTCAACTGGTGTTTGATCTTGATTTTTAATTTTGTTCTTTTCTTCTAAATGACAAGCAATAGCATGACATCTATGCCTATGCTCTGTGGAATTTTTTTCTTATTGTATGATTTTCAAGTTGTGATTATGTAGGATTAGGCTTATCAACCATTAGTTTCTTTTCTTCTTGTAAGGGAGGAATAGAAGGAACCATTGAAGGTTTTTCAACCACTTTATCTTTACCTTTGTAAACTTGTTTTATCGTTGGATGCACCACAAGACTTATATCGTTATCTCTTAGTCTTTTATAATAAATAGGTGAAGGGTTTTTCATGAGTTGGTATTGGTTACTTGGGAGGGATTTTGGTTCAATCATGGTTTGATCAATGATAGGAGGCTCACTCATGGGTTGAGGCATGTTTTTAAGGGATAATTTTCTATTATCTTTTCCTTAAAATTTTGATAAGATTTGAAAAAGATGCCCTCACGGGGTTTCATAGGTTCCATAGGTTCAAGCCAAAATAAATCCAATGAGAAATTCTGGTAGGAAGACACAGTATTAAAGACATTATGATGCACAATAAAAATTTCATTACCAAATGGAAACATTAGGAATTTATACACTACTGATGGGATATTATCCATGGAGCATAGCCATGGATAACCAAGCTTCACATAGAATTGGTATGAGGATAGGATAATGGAGAATGAGACATTCAATTGTTTTGGTCCAACTTTTAATGGAAGAGTGATCAAATTTATTATAGAGAAAGCAAAACTATTATGTTTTTTGATCCATGATTTAGGTTATTCATAAGAATATTGGTAAATTTTATCCACAAATAAGAATTACTCGATGATCACATTCTCTACACACATGAGATCAATTAATATCCCATTAGTAATCTTGTCATTGATTCTTCTGGTGATGTAAAGAGGACCATTAGGTACGTGTTTAATTATGATATTTTTTGTGAAAAAAAAATTCAAGAGACATTTTAGTTTGGCCCTAAAATGAAGGAATATAGGTTGAGGTTTTATCCTTGTGAGAGGTAGAACACAAGTGACCTATTTTCACTCAAGTTTCACTCAAGGAAACCCTAGAGATCTCAATGCAAAAGAAGTCAATAAAGGAAAGAGATCTGAAATAGGGTGTCCTAGGGTATTTTTAAACACTAAAAGGGGGTTCACCACCAAGCTAGGGCTTAGAAAGACAAGTAACATGCAAGATCTAATGACAAAACTTAATGATGTGCAAACCTTAAGTAAATAACCCAGAAATGAGTGCAAATTATCACAATAAACTAAGAAAAGGTGGCTCGGTGCACCTAGAAACTTGAATATTCTCAAAACAAGCTCTAAAGTATTAAAAATGCAAACTTTGATGCACACAGGGACTCATATGCTAGGTTGGGCAATTTAGTCCTAGAGTAGGGTTTGTGGGTAGGAACATAAATTTGACAGCGATTAGTCTAGAACTCCTAAAATTTGGAAAAATCCATGTACTAGGACTCATACACCACAGGTGGCATGTTAGTCGTGTCTAGGGTATGTGCAGGATCATCATGGGAAAAATAGGCCCTTAAGAGGAAAAAAATTCAAAAAAATTCAAAAAAATTAGAGTTAAGCAACTTGACATAAAAATTTGAACAAGTTATCTATATTATTTAAAAAATATGTAAGAATGGAATTTGTAGCAAATTGAATGTAGTTTCTAAACTACTAGGTTTTTTAAAAAAGGAAAAAATCTATTTGGTTTAAATTTGAAATTTTAATGCAGTGGTACTTAAATTTCAGGGAAAAAATAAGAAGTATGTGTTTTGACCACCCTAACCACAATAAAATGATAATATTATTTTATAAGATTTTAGATATAAGTAGAGGAATCATTCCCGATATGATGCTTGTTTTTTTTTGTTTTTTCCAATTAAATAATTAATTATGAATTTTTATTACAAATTTTTAAAAATATAAAAACTCATATGTCTGACCACCTTAACTTGGTCAAAACTTCATGAAATCCAATTTTTCTTTTTTTAATCCTATAGTATGCAAAGCATAGAATGTGATGCATGTTTTGGATTCAAAAAATGTGATACTATTTGAAGGCTATAGATGTTTTTCAATCAACCTATCAATCAGGACTTTAGTCATAATTTGAATAGAAAAATAATAATAATTACTTATTAAATTCAAAGTAAAGTATAATTTATATCAGTGGAAAGTTGAGAATCTCCTTTAAAAACCCTTTTCATTTCATCAATTTTGGGTAAAAAAATAGTCGCCAGCCACATACCCATCATATTGCCACTTTTTGGCCCATCATGATCCTACACATACCCTCCAACATTTTCAAGGGGTCAAAGTCTAAATTTTCTCTTCTATCTTCTTCGTTACTTCCAATCCTGATTTTCGGATATGAAACGCTAAATTCTACTTTATAGGTGTCTTTTAGTGATCTTGTAAACAATGTGACAACTTTGACAACTTTGCAAACTTGACAACTTCTTCCAATCTTTCTCTTCAATGTATCTTGGTTTTTCCTTGGTTAAATGCTATTTTGGTAATCAAACCTTGAAATGAAATGAAATAGAAAGGAGGAATGATGAATTAACAAAATGCTATGTTGCAACTCACCAAACCCTTGAATAATGTGTTGCAAACATGTATGAAATGGCTAGCATGAATGGGGATCTTGAATCTTGCTTGAATTTTGTAGATCTTGAGTTGAATTCTTGCTTGAATAATAAAACCCTACATCCCAAATGTTAGCTCAAAAACAAACATGATGCATGATGACTTTGGAATGATGTTTGATACTTGATTAATGTTCCAAAACTATTTATAATCACTCTTGAATGCTCTTGTAAACTCTTATAAGTTCTCTTGATAAAAAAATGCTATAGTGCTTTGAATACTTGAAAGATTAAGAGAAAATATGTGAAATAATCTTGTATTTATACTTATTTATGCCAAATTTCCCAAAATTACAGCACTACAAGTTGACATATGATCTAAGACAATAAAATGCCACCAAGAATTTAAATTTAATTTAGGTCTAAGATAAGCGAGACTCATACACCAACTGTGGCATATGAGTCAAGTTAGGCTAAGCTTGGGACACATTTCTCAAGAAATGTTTGGCTTAATGCAAAATTTAGATCTGGGCCCCGAAACCTAGGTGGGACCCATATGCCCAAGGTGGTGTATGAGTCCTAACCATACAATCCAAAAACACATGAATTATGATTGGATATTTGATATGTGTTGGGATTAATCTCAAAAAGATGCATTAATTAAGGCTTGTGAATGCAAAATAAGGCCACTTTAAAGCATAAAGAAGCCCAATTAATTAATAAAACCCTAGGCCAATGTGAAATTGTAAGAAAATACATTAAAAAACTCTAAATAAGGCACAATAAAGTTCATTTTGTTCACAAGGGCTCGAACAAGTGTGAAACTGTAAATGGCTACATTTTTACATAGTACATTTAGCCCCCAATTTAGGGAGAGGAGGAACTTGCTTCAAATTCAAGAGGGTTCCAAGTGTACCGATGCTAGTAGGATAGGATGAAAATGATCAAGAGTGGTAATCAAGCCCCCAAGGATCAATATTCTATGACAAACCAACATAAGAAAAAAATAACACACATGAAAATAATACAAGGAGAAATAATAAGGCACAAGAATACACTACCAAAGACATGAAGAATAAAGAAAAATAAAAATAAAAATAGTGGGTGGATAAAGATTTAAATTTTTTTCCCACATATTGTGGATCAGATCTAAGTTTTTTGTAAAAAAATGCATGCTCACTTCGAGGAAACGAAACTTTAGGCTATCCACTAGGTGAATATCCAAAAGGGGTGAGCACATAAGTAGCAAGTATGAAATCACAAGCAAGTGGCTATGGGAAAGTCACACCTAAGTTTGGATCCAATGCATACAACCATACCAAAGTTATACCTCCTGATAACTTTAATAAGGTGTCACACAACAATGAAGTTCAAGCGTCATCAGGCAAGAAAAGCTTTGTAAGCTTGATACTCATGAATAAAAAAGATGGCATCATAGGCAAGAAAAGTGTGTTATGCAAGGTGGCCATATATTAGTTATTGCAAAAGAATGTAATTGATGTTCAAAGGAATTTTTCTTCATTTATGTAAGGTCTTTACTTAGGGAAAATTCTGCCTAATGTCTCAAAGAGAGGGAAAATCAAAGAATAACTTAGGGGATGCACTGTGTCACATCAAGCCACTAAGAGGAATGTAATATGCTAAGAGGGATCACACTCTTGAGGGGCATCACACCCAATTCACCACAAATATAAATATGCATTGCATAAAGTAAGAAGACTACACAATGAAGCATGAAATGCAAAAGAATAATGCCAATATATGCCCCCACTTTAAAAAAATTGTTAAACACTAGGCTATGAGAAATTACTTTAAAGTAGCAAATTTGATCAATTATGAAAATAAAGAAAATGTGAGAGCTTATTTGGAAAGCCCTATGACAAGTCATATTTTTCCAAATAAAGCTATGTCATGAGAAAAGGACGGGGTTTCCCTCAAAATCACACAAGGGGTCCATTGATTTGGGGTCAGTATGTTCTTGCTAGGATTTTCTTCGAGAGCTTAGAACTATCATCATTCCCCAAATACTCATAAAATAGGAAGAATGACACAAAGAGAGTGAGAACAAAGAAAATATTTTAGGTTAACATGGAAGAGACATGAATGTCTCAATGCCTTGCATTATCTCCAAAATGAAATCACAAGACAAAAGAAAAAATGAAGGAAATTTTTTTGGGTCAACATGGAAGAGACATGAATGTCTCAATTTCTTGTGTCATCCCCATAAGGAAGATACAAGAAAAAAATAAATATTTATGAAATATACAAGAATGTAAGTAAAAGTAGAGGAATGTCACAAAGAGAGAGAGGTACATCAAATAGAACTATACCGAGAGATCACATTATGCACATGCAATCACACAAAGAGATGAAAAATAAACAATGCAAAAAACTAGTAAGGCACATGCAAGTCAATTTATTAATAGGTTTTCTGCATTCCAATTGTGTTCATCATAGACAAAGGGTTCACCAAAATGAAATGAAGGAAAATAGGTTGAGGTTTCATCCTTGTGGGAGGTAGAACACAAGGGACCTATTTTCACTCAAGAAAACCCTAAACATTAAATCTAATAATGAAATGAGGGAAATAGATCTACAATATGGTGCGATAGGGTATGTTTAGATACTAAAAATGGGTTCACCACCAAGCTAGGGCTTCGAAAGACTAGTAACACACAAGATCTAATGATGGAACTTAATGATGTCCAAAACCTAAGTAAATGGCCTAGAAATGAGTCCAAATCAAAATAGTAAAATGAGAAAACATGGAGGTGCACCTAGAAACTTGAATGTGCTTGGAACAAGCTATGAAATCTTGAAAATGCAGACTTTAATGCACACTAGGACTCATATGTCAAGTTGGGGGATTATTCCTAGATTAGGGTTTCTGGGTAGGAATAAAAATATGGTAGTGATCATTCTAGAACTATTTAAATCTAGAAAAATACCTTTACTAACTCATATGCCACAAGTGGCATATCAATCCTATCTAGCTTTTTCAGGGGTTCAAAGTCCTAATCTACTCTTCTATCTTAGCTCTTACTTCCAATCCTAATTTCCAGATCCAAAATGCTAAATTGTGCTTTGTGGGTGTCTTTTAGTGATTTTGTAAATAAGATGACAACTTTGATAACTTTACAAACTTAAAAAAGTATTCTAATCTTTCTCTTCAATGCATCTTCAACCTGGACCTACAAATCATACACTAAAGAGAGAGAAAAATGTTGTTTTTTTAGTAGAAAAGAGGTTTTCCTTGGTCAAATGCCATTTTGGTAATCAAACCTTGAAATGAAATGAAATGAAATAGAAAGGAGGAATGATGAATGAACAAAATGTTATGTTTCAACTCACCAAATGATTGAATAATATGTTGCAAACATTTATGAAATGGCTAGCATGAATGTGGATCTTGATTGTTGCTTGAATGTTGTAAATCTTGAATTGAATGCTTGTTTGAATCATAAAACCCTACATCATAAATATTAGCTCAAAAATAAACATGATGCATGATGAATTTGACATGATGCTTGATACTTGAATAATGATCCAAAATGCTTCATAATCACTCTTGAATGCTCTTGTAAACTCTTGTATGTGCTCTTGATAAAAAAATTGCTATATTTTTTGAATACTTGAAAGCTTAGGAAAAAATATGTGAAATAACCTTGCATTTATACTTTTTTATGCCCAATTTCTCAAAATGAAAACACTACAAGTTGAGATCAAATCTATTAATAGTAGCAGTATTTATCATTGATGTCAAAGATAGTTGCTAGGTTGCTCTATTAATTGTGTTGATGGCTATCACAAGGCTATCACAAGGTAGCTTGATCATCTTATGATGTATGTTGATGAAGATTGGAGATTGCTTTCAAGGTGCATTAAAGGTGTATTTAGTTCAAATAGTTTTCAAGGGCTTTCATCATTCAAGGTGTATTGAAAGGTGCTTTCAAGGTGCACTATGCTTCAAGTCACTAAGTCTTTTTATGATCATTCAAGCAGTTAAAGTTTTTGAATATCAAGGTATTAAAGTACATTCAAAGCTTCAAAGTTTCAAGGTTTCAAGATTAGAGTGCTTAAAAACTTTGAATCCTAGTCTAAAAATCCTAAATGTTTTTTGTTTTATAAAGATTGTATGCAAGTTTTAAATTAGGGTTTTTTGTTCTTTTAATTTAGAAGTGACTTGGTAGCATTGGTTTAAAGTCACTTAAGTCATAATATTAATGGATTTATCTTCATGGTTGACCACCCCCCTATTCTCCATAATTAGCTGAGCAAGTTTTAAAGTATCTTATTTCATTTGAATTAAAATTGATAGGGATATTTAAAGTTAGCAATGATGGTAAGTCAAGATATAAGGCTTACATTTAAATCTTGGCAGTGACTATTTACAAAGTTATGAAATTTGACACCCGCTTGGATTTCATTGGGCTTTTTAGTTATACATAGTATGATTAACTATATAAATGAGAATATAATGCATAAATTGTGACAAAAAGGACAATGAGGGGGTTCAGTTGGTGTGTTGTGCACTATGTGAAAGTGATTGTATCACATTTTGTGATGAAATAATGAAAAGGAGAGGTTTGAATAACATATTATGAGAACTATCTTGTGGTTCCCATGAAATTTCTCTCTTTGCATAGACTAGCGTGACCAAAGTGAGATTAAAATGTGATTATGTCTTAATGCAGTGAATAAGAGGTTTATAGTATGAGTGTATCTATGAGATATGAAGCTTTGCTAATGTATTGTTGATGAGTTAGTCATGTGTGTTATAAGTAGTGCCTTTGTTTAACTATATTGGAATAAAAATGCTTAAGTTTTTTTTGCCAGTGCATTTGACCTAAAAAGTGAGTTTGAAGAGAGGCAATGAAAGACATTTATGGTGTGAGATAGTGAGGTTCAGTCAATGATAGAGGGATAATAGTGTATGGAAGTTTGAATTATTTTATCCATATATACTTTGCACTAAAGAGTGTGATACAACAAATTGATCAAAGTTTGACACATAAAGAATGGGTTTGATTTATATTTCTCTGAATATGCAGAAGGTTATATGTTTTGAGTTATTGTCATAATAGTGTAATGATGTTTTAAAATTATTTGATTGTCATTCATGTTTTCATCTAGGATAATACAATGAATTTATATGATAGTGTTCTAAGTATGTAAAGCACAATATGGTGCAGTGTAGTGAGATTGATTGAGTGCAATGGGATTTTTTGATACAAAGATAATACAATAAATTATATTATGACAATGTAACCCCCTTAAGTTGTGTCTTTTCTTTCATTGGAGATTGGTCACTAGGACCAAGGAGATTTTTAAGTGAGGAAGTTGTATTTTCTAGTGAGGCATTTTGTGTAGCCAGTGAGGCTTTTCGAGTGAGATATATTTTATATCAAGTGATGATTTTCTAGTGAGACATATTTTGTAGCTAGTGAGGCATAAATTTTATCTAGTGAGGCTTCGTCGGTGAGGCACAAAAAGTAGCTAGTCAGGCTCTATAATTAATGGTATTTTATTAAGCGAGTGAGGCAATTATCCCAAGAGGTGTTTTATCCCTATAAGTGGCATCTTCTTCCATAGAAAAACCAAGGACCAAGCCTTCCATTGATGAAGAAGAAGGGGAAATGAAGAATATTGGTACATAGACAAGGTTCGCATCTCAAAGAGTTGCAACATTATTCACTTCTCCCCATCCAATTAATATGGCCAGTGTAAAACAAGCACCAGGAAAGACTCCAGTGGTTTTGGATGAATTTTTTGAGGTCGATGAAGCCAAGATTAAGGAACATATGGATAAGTGGGGCACCATGTGGGAGAGAGTAAAAGAAAAGAAGTCCAAAGATAAACACATGCTACAACCAATGGTGGAAGAAATTCCAGATATAGGGTCAATTCCTATGAACATTAAGGAAGAAAATTCATAAAACGAATACTTGCTTTAGAAGTGGGGAACCTTAATGTTCTTGAAATGGAAACAAGTCAGACTATAAGATATAATCCTACTAATGAAATGGTTATTGAAGATACTTTTGATTCCT
Organism: Sequoia sempervirens; assembly: GCA_007258455.2. NCBI lineage: Eukaryota > Viridiplantae > Streptophyta > Pinopsida > Cupressales > Cupressaceae > Sequoia > Sequoia sempervirens. The sequence goes on along the minus strand of VDFB02193867.1, from coordinate 487,112,188 downwards.
AGCCTTCACCAAGGAATACTCAAAATGATAATGAGCAACTGCAAGTCTTTGAAAAATAAAAAGAAGACCAGGTTGAAGTTGAGAATGATGAACCTTGACAAGTTTTAGGTGATAAGGTTAGAGATGAAGAAAACCCTGATGCAATAGGATATAAAGAAGGTAATGTCCTAGAAACTAATGTTGAACACCTTGTTAGATAGGAAAATATAGGTCTTGAAACCAAAGAGAAAATGTCAAATCTTGATAATCTAGAATCTATTCAAGAGATTACTAAATAGGTTCCTATTACAAAGGATGTAAAAGATAAAGTTGAAGATGTAATAGAAGAATTTCCTAAATAGACCAGAAGCTAGGAAAAAAGAAATGTTATAGAGGTAGAGGGTGATGAAGATGCACCTAATTGGTTAATCAGAGAATTGACTTCCCTAATGGGAGTGGAATTAGTACCTCTGGATCTTAAAAAATTTATGCAAGAAGTGAAGACTCATAAGCCAAGGTGAAGAGCTAAAACGAAGCATATCATATAGAAGAATGTAGGTGGAGGCAAAAAAATCCATATAGCTATCCCAATAGAAGATAAAAATAGACATGAGATAACTCCTGAGGAGTATAAGATAACAAGTATCAATGTTGGACACTCATCCTAGACACAAGAATTAGAAGAAATGAAGATGAATTTGGATGCAACTATTGGCAAGGTACAAAAGAATAAATAGAAGTAAAGAGAGTTAAAAGAATGGGTTGCTAGCTTAGAAAATTTTGTAAAGTCATTAACCCAATATGGCCAAGCACAAAGTGAATTGTTGCAGAATCCAGTACTTATCTCACAAGAATAAGTGGATGCAATTGTAGCAATTTTCCATAGGATGAATGTATTTGAAGAATGGATTGACTATTGGGTAAGGAAAGGAGAAGAATTTATCATAGATGCAATTGGGAAATACAAGGAAGCACACCGTTGGTTTGAAAAGTATAGAAGATTAGAAGGAGAATGTAAATTTCACCAAAAATAGGTTGATGTTGAAATGCGAAATATAGAAATTGTCATGCAAATAGATGTATAAGAATTGATAAGAGAAAATATATTTTCAAAACAAGAAATTCCATTATGTGAAAAATGGAAGAAACGGTTAAAATGGGAAGGTGACACATTGATACAATGTATAGAAGGATTTGAAAAAGTAATCAAGAAATGCAATAAGTTGCTTCATAAAGATCAAGATTTTATTGAAGTGTTAACATGTCAAGATTGTGATCCCTAGACACTAGGACAAAAGGGTAAAGAAGCAAAAGCTTTGAAGGAATGGATTGAGAGAATAAATAAAGACCTTGTTCAGTTGTTAACCCAAGAAGTCATTAATGAGATCATTCATTGCAGGAACACTATAGTTAGATTTGAGACATAGAAAGTGCAAGGAATGTCAATATACTTTGGATATTAGGGGATTACACTAGGCTCAAGTATAGTTGGAAGGCGATACATGGAATTTCAAAAGAATATTTGTGCCAAATATTAAATACTTTTTGAGAATATTAGCTGAAGAAAAGTGAAGAAAGGATCCTATAACCCAAGCTCTAAGTGATATATGAAGTACCAGATATCATATACTAGAAGTGTCAAAGGCATTTTGTTGAAATTAATTTTTCCAGGTTATTCCCAGTCGTGGTGGGTGTTTCATGTCTATTTTTTTATAAAGAATGTCAGTAGCCTTGTTTTATGTGGAGTATTGTGCACCAAAGTTTGAAGGTGAAGAGTGTTGCTACTGAAGAATTCAAAGCTTTGACTTCATCTAGAAGATTTTGTTGATAGTTGGCGTATGCCACGTGCTACATTTTGATTTGATATTTCTAATTCTCTCAATAGAGTTTAATTTTGAACTATTGAGGTCTTGTTCCTATAAAAGGTCATTTATTGCTTTACTTTTATTTGAAGTTCAAAATTTGTGGATGTCGGAAGAGCTAAAAATTCTCTAACTTTTGGTCTTTTTTCCTATTTTTTGAATCATTCCAAATTAAAAACTTGTATGCACATAGAATTTAATCAATATCAAATCCAATTTGATAGCTACTTATCTCATGTATTTTGTTAGTTTGTTTTATTAGTTTAGCCAAACAAGACTATATGTTACATCATTTAAGGGTGCATATAGAACCTACTTTGTGTCCAAACTAAAACACCCTTCTTTAAAAGCACACACCATTTTATGCCTAGCTATGAAGTAATCTAGTGACATATAAAGCAATTTTCTTTGATTTGATTAACTCTTGGGGCATGCATGGAGAATAACTTGGAGAAATTTTATTTTTGAGTATTTTTAATGCTTTATTTTAGATTAGATGTTTAAATTCTTGAAAATGTTTCAAAAAATAGATGAATGATTGGAAATTTATAGAAAATCTTGTGTTTCCTATGAAATTGTTGAATGCTTAAAGCTAAATCTACTTAAGTGATAGCAAAATTATTTGATGTTCATGAAATATTATTGCAGATCTTTTGATTTTATGAAATCATTTTATGATTGAACTCAAAATCCTATATCTAATGCTTATGATTCTTAATGAAACTGGAGATGTTCTTGGTGAACTAAACATAACCATAGAGCCATTAAGATTAACAACAACATTACAGCATACCCTAGAGTGAGACTAGTATAGTCAAGACCTAACTACCGGAGCCTTGGGATTAAGCTAAGTCAACCTTTTCCTATTACACAGACAACTTAGGTTGTCGTGGTTCAATCTTTCAAGTAAAGATAGGTTCTTTGCGGTTTGCCTATGAGGATTTTATCTACACTATTGTTGCTAGTGACATTGTTGTCAACACTTACCATGGAGACACTATTTTATACCTATTTCTAGAGGTGACCATCCATTTTTTAGTTGATCATGGTTCTTAAAACTATTGGTACCTATATATTTGATTGTCAAAAAATTTCCTTTTCTTCCATTTGATCATTTTTTTAGAAATGTCATTGGGGGCACTAATGAAAATTCTTCTCTTCTTGATCTTCATCATCAAATTTTTAGAGAATTTTCTTCATTTTGGCACTATAAGAGTCATCTTTCAATAGTTTCTATAGTTTTTTACACTTTAGGAATGTTCTTCATGTTCCTGTTATATATGAGAAATTACTTTTTTTGGCTTCTTAGTCCATCATTTACCTTTCTCTTTTTTGGAGAATATTTTCCTAAGGTTTTCTCCTTTTCTCCATTTATGAGAGATTAAATTGTTTTTACGTGGGTACCTCGAGCCTTGTTGTTGCAACCCATTCATGCAATATTTTCTTTTCAAGCATTCATTTTTAAATTTTCTTAACTACTCTCTAATTTGCATTTAAAGTGAGGTGTTAGAGTAATAATTCATCAACTAATAGTTAATTAATATTTGATTAATTATTAGACTAATTTTACTTTATTAATTTAAGCTAAAATTAGGATTGTTGTTTTATTTTATAAGATGGAGCTATTATTAGATCATTATGTCTCATCACATAAGATAACAGTACTTGTAATTATCTTAATCCATTTCACATTTAGGATTTTATCTTATAAACTTCTTTCTTTTTTGTATTAGTCAATTCTATAAAAAAAAATTCTTAAGAAATAGAAAAACATAACTCTTGTAAATAAAAGATTTTTTATTTGTTGTTTCATCTTGCATTGTATGCATTTCACAATTTCAACAATCTATAAAACTAAATAATTTAATTAAACAATTCTAAATTTTCCATCTCAAAACCTTATATTATACCTCAAGTAACCACTTCTATTAAGAAAAAGACATTGAATTCTGAAAATGAAGATTAGATATGAGAGATGTTTTTTTTATAACACAAAAAATGGCGCTTGCATCGTTTACATCAAAACAAATTTTAAAAGAGTTCAAGCACCACATCATATGCATCACATTCCACATGTTCATGCTATATGCAGCTTTTAAGGAAATAAGCTGTAATTTTTGTTTTTGTTTTTTTTGTTTTTTTAATGGTGAACACATCGGAAGATGACATGAACTCATGAAATTCGTTTCGTGAATAGATTCATGAGAAAATATGTGATTCTTGGTGCTTTACATTAGATTGTTTTTCAAATAAACTATCAATGGATTTTAATGTAGGGAAATTAAACAATCGCCACACCCATGACATCAAGCATAGTGAAGACTTATTTTCTTTCTTCCTATGATTTGGCATCAAGGAATATAAGTAAATTAACTATAATAGAAGTTGGTATTGTCTTTTAAATGATTGTTAGTATGGTTCTTTTAGATTTGATATTTACGAATCATAATGCGTGTATTACCTAGATTTTAAATAAAGGTCAAATATGTTGTGAGAGGTGAAATAATATTTGTAAGATGATTTTATTTATTTAATTTATTACACTCTTTTAAAATCATGTGTAGAGATAATAAAATTAAATAAAGTTTTAAAATTGTATTAATGTGTTATTAATTTTAATTTAATTTGATGAATTTTTATATTGTTAGCAGTTCTAGTGAGATCTTCTGTTGTAAGAAGTCCCACCTCTTAAAATTAGGAGTGGAGTCCAATCCAAGACCAATGGAGAGAAAACCCACTACCTAAACAAACTCAACTACCCATTCAGACTATTAGCAAATAATTTATTACTATGCAATTCAAATACACTTCTTAGTGTGAGTCAATGATGGTGGAAAAAACATAGATTTGATTTAAATAAGTTAAATCATTTTTTTCAATTTTAAAAAGTGGGTAATAGAATGTAAATTGGTAGACTTTTTAGATTGTCATTGGTATTGATTAAAAGGTGAAGAAAACATTATTCTATTTTATAAGTGAAATATTCCTCAATGTAAACCTTATTTCTTAAGTGATGTGCATACATTATAAGAAATTTAAAATGTTTTTAATATAAATATTGGATTGAATATTTTTATTTGTATCTATTATACTATTTATAAAATGAAAGTTTTAAATTATTTTATTTACATAAGATTTATTTTATAATTATTTTATTTTACTATAAAATTATTTATTATTCATTCACATTGAATTTTCTTTTTTTCAAAATGTGGACAATGTAAAGTTTTTAAAATTTCATAACATGTTCTTTCTTATAAAGGAAAATGGACTCTCAAGATAAATAAAATAACTTTTTTTTCCTAAAATTAATATTAGGCAAATTAAAATAACTTACTTTTAAATAGTAAAATAACTTTTAAGTGAATAAAATAATTCAAAATCAAAATATTGATATTTTTAGTTATATTTAAGATATTTATATTAGACCTCTTTCTTGCAATAGATGTTTTAGCCAATCGAGCTAGTCCCACCGTCCCATCTATTTAAATTGTATTTCACATTTGGAGTAAATTAAAAATAATAGAATAAATTAAGAAAAAATGAAAAACTTGGATACATTTAATTTTAGTTATCATGTCTATAATAGTAAAAATATTGAAGTGTAATTTTGTGAGAGAAAAAAATTATAGATACATTTTCTAATTTTAATACTTTTGAATTCATAGTAAGAGGGTGACTTAATATAAATTACATATTGACAAATACTGCAATGTTATGTTAAACTAGACTTAACCCAATTCTTGACAAACCCCAATCTTTGACATTTATTATGCAATATTATCATTTATTTTATTTTTAGATTATGTGAACTTCTTTCAGGGGATAGGTAACGTTGGCACCCCTCGTGACCTCTTGCCATATAGATAGTGGGGAGACTAAACCCCTCGTGACCTCTTGCCTGCAACAGGATGTTTCAGCCAATCACCCTAGGGCCACTGCCCATATTATCATTTATTTAATATAAGAGTCTGCTTTCATTTAATTATCTGATGATCTACATTTAATATTTGGGGACAAGAGGATACTTTACCTAATAGAACTAGGTCCGCCGCCCATTTTTTCATTTATTTAATATAACAGTCTGCTGTCATTTAATTACCTCCTCATCTGCATTTAATATTTGGGTACAAAATATATAATTTGTCAACAATCAATATATAAATGGTGACAATATTCGAACCTTGTTCATTTAATATTTGGGGACAAAATATATTATTTTTCACTAATCAATGCATAGATGGTGACAATATTCTAACCATGTTCATCAGATGTGAAGGCGGTTTCTTTGGCAGCCATCCTATTTAAACCCAGCAATCTAGAGTAGCAAAACATCGATTCAATCTCCTAGCAGCAGGCAATGGCGATGAATAAGCAAGCTTTACATTTTGCACTTTGTTTTCTCCTTTACTGTTTTCTCCGCTCTCCCAGCTGCGAATGCAGTTCTACAGAAGAAAGGTACTACATAGTTGGAGTGAATACTTTTCTTATTGAAGGGGGTATGGACTTTAATGTCTCGAGTAGGAGCCCAAGCGAGGAGTGGCCAGCAGGAAGAGGAGGGGCAGATCTGCTCATTAATCATCTCAACGTAGCCTCCAGATCAAGTTGGAGGGACATGTTGATGCAAGGGCTGGAAAGAGATAAGTATTTTGTTAATCGCATCTTCTCCAATCTTCCTAACAGTAAGAATGTTACATCCTCTCCTTTAGGGACAACTGCCTTCGATACTCCCATTACGTCCGGGAGCGAAATGCAAGGTCCAGAATATACTGTAACAGTTTCCATTGGAACACCAGCTCTGAATCAACTGATGGGAATTGATACCCTCAACTCCCTATCATGGATTCAGTGCAACCCCTGCAAGGGTTGTACTTCTAATGTGAAGTTCCCCATGTATGTCCCCAAGCAATCCTCCCCCTTTAGGTCAGTGGCTTGTAAGTTATCAAAATGTCCACCCCTGGGATCAGATCCCAAGGACTTTCAGTCAACCTGTGACAAATGGGGTACCTGCACTTACATAGACACTAATGGTCTCGCCCAAGGATCCGAGGGAGATTATATCACAGAGACCCTGAAGCTGGGTACCAATACATTCAACGAACTACACATGGGATGCGCCTATAGCTTCAGACAACCAAGGCAGTTTGCAACATCCGGGCATTTGGGGTTGGGCAGGGGTCCTCTTTCCCTAGTTTCCCAGAAATTAGGCGGAGAGTTCTCCTACTGTCTTCCCAACTACCTGTCTGTGCGCGCAACAGGGTCGCTGAAGTTAGGGAAGGGCTCCATTCCAGCCTCTGTGAAAGTCTTCACGCCCATGCAGAAAGAGCCCCAGTTTGCTTCAAGTGCATACATCTTGGGACTGGAAGGTATCAGCGTGGGAGGCCAACGTTTACGAGTGAACATGCAGGTTCCTGGTGCTTTGCCAACGATAACATATATTGATACTACAGTAATGGCTACCCGACTGGTGAGTCCTGTCTACAATACTTTGAGAGCTTCCTTTGAGCAAAAGATGAAGACATATGCGCCAACTGTTAAGCTTGCCTCGCCATTTAGAAATTTTCAACCGTGCTACCAGCTATCCAGCATAACATCTGTAAAAATCCCAATTGTTACTCTTCATTTCAAAGGCAATACCAACCTCGATATCCCCGCTGTGGGAACTCTGCTTCAAGTTGCAAGTAATAAGGCGTGCTTCCCCTTTTTACCCTCTGAAAATGACGCTGTGAACATCATTGGGAATGTCCAGCAACAGGGTATTACAGTGGCTTTCGACAATGTAAACAACAGAATTGGCTTTGGCCGTGGATCTTGCTGAAAACCTCCTGATATAATGTAATACTTCCCAGCACTTTTGACAAAATAATAATAGTATTGACTACTGTTTGATTGCATTCATAAGGTTAAGAGTCGAGAAATTAGTTATAATGATTGTTTTGTTACATGATGAAATGCGGTATTTGGAAGCACGAGAACACACTACAACTTAGATTTCAAAATGCATGACAGGAAATTCAACATGAGCATATACCAGAGTAAATAATTTTTATAGCAATACAATTTTTTAACATTTTCCATAAATATTTCTAAAGTATTCATGCTTAAGCATTTAGTTATTAATTTTAGAACTTTCTATGAAGCTGGGGTCCTCGACAGACAGGCGTATTTTATAAAAATTTAAATTAAAGAGATTATTTTTCAATACAGCAGGAAGCTCCTTTTTCCACTGTAATAACTTAGTTATGGATGAATTGAGCCATATGTCAGGGACAATGTTTCAAGCTGCCCGCTAAACGTTTGCTGAATATATTGGCTTCTTTTCCATAGTGATTATAAATTGTGATGAAGAGAAAACTATGTCTCCGAGTATATTGTTTCCTATGCCAATTGAAACCCTAGTTGGGAATGAATATAGATATTTAAATACTTATATGACAAAACAAAGTAGAGCCTGCCAAAAAATTGAAAGATATAATTCTAAAGCTGAGATTAACAAAACTATAAACTTGCTAAACTGTTTCATAAACTCATCATTTTCAGAGAATTGAACTGAAAACTGAAAAATAAAAATAGCAGACTGGAAATAACAATATTCGGCTATATATTATTTCTGTTATTCAAAAACTGTATATTAGTTATTACAGGATGAAGTCTCTATATAGAGAGTTTGAGAAACAGTGCATAGAATTAAGAAAGGAATAAAGCAAAACAAAGCTTAAAAAAGAAAGCTTATAACAAAACCTACACCGGACAGCTTTAAAGCTGGAAAAGCTAAAACTAAAACAATGAAGAAATACGCAGTATGAACTGCTTTTAAAAGCTGCTTTAAAAACTGTTTTAAAACTAAAAAACTATTGACTTATTCATATCTTCAATCTCCCCATGAATGATCAATAGGGGTGAGTCCCAACTGATTTCTCAAGGCCACAAAACTTGGTGTAGTAAGAGCCTTGGTAAAGATATCAGCAACTTGCTTAGATGTAGGACAGAACTGCAACTCCACTTGTCCATCTTGAACCAAGTCATGGATGTAATGATGTCGGATCTCTATGTGTTTCATTCTGACATGAAACACAGGATTCTTTGTCATGGAAATAGTGCTATTGTTATCACAATAAATGGTGGTTGGATGCTCTTGAACCAAATGTAGATCTGCCAATATTCTTCTAATCCATACTGCTTGAGAACTTGCTGATGACGCTGCCATGTATTCTGCTTTTGCTGAAGAAAGAGCCACCATTGCCTGTTTTTTACTACTTCAAGAAACAACTCCAGAACCAAGTGAAAAAACATATCTAGATGTAGACTTTCTATCATCCACTGAACCAACCCAATCAGAATCTATGTAACCAACTAACTCAAACTATTTAGTGGGAGAATAATGAATTCCAAAATTTTGTGTACCACTCACATACCTCAAAATTCTTTTAGCAAATTGCCAATGAGACTCATGTGGATCTTGCATGAACCGAGAGGTGAGGCTCACAGCATACATTATATCGGGTCTAGTGGTTGTGAGGTACATGAGACTACCAACCAAACTTCTATATAAAGTAGCATCAACCTTGGGACTAACATCCTCCTTGGTTAATTTCTCACCAATTGCTATGGGGGTTGCAAGTGCTTTGCAGTCCACCAATCTAAACTTCTTCAACAAATCAGCAACATTCTTGGTTTGAGAAATATATATACCTTTTGATGTTTGTAGTACCTCCACACCAAGAAAATAGTGCATGAGTCCAGATCTGACATTTCAAATTCTTGTTTCATTTCTGCTTGAAACTTCTCTATGAGAGCTTTGTTGTTACCTGTATAAATAAGATCATCAACATAAAGGAAAACTATGAGAATATCATTACCAATACGTTGGACATACAAGGTTGGCTCTGAGTGGCTTCTGTTGAATCCCTTCTTCATGAAATAACTGTCAATTCTAGCATACCAGGCACGAGGAGCTTGCTTCAACCCATAAAGAGCTTTCTTCAACTTGTAGACTAAGTGTTCTTTTCCTTGAACTTCATAACCCATAGGTTGTTCCACATAAACTTCCTCATCTATATAACCATTAAGGAATGCTGATTTCACATCCATTTGAAATATTGGCCACTTGTATTGTGCAGCTACAGACAATATAATCTTTACTGTATCAAGTCTAGCCACAGGAGCAAAAGTTTCGCATAATCCACTCCAAGGAGTTTGTGCAAATCCTTTGGCAACTAATCTTGCCTTATGTCGTTCCACTGAACCATCGGCATGATATTTGACTTTGTAGATCCATTTCACACCAATCACCTATTTATCTTTGGGAAGTTGCACTAATTCCCAAGTATTATTCTTATGAATGGAATTCATCTCATCATTCATAGCATTAACCCATACTGGTTCTTTCACTGCTTCTTCATACATAGAGGGTTCAACTTGAATTGTACTAAATAAAGCAAAATTAACAACTGGAACTATATTTGCACTCCTCTGATAAATATCAACCAAACTTCGTACCTTTCTTGGAACTGATGGTGGAGGTGATGGTGGAGGTGAATCACTATCTGAATTTGTGCTACTAGAAGAACTGGGTGAACTTGGAGGACTGGAACTTGAGCTTGAACTTCCACTTGAGCTTGTGGGGAGAGGAGGAACAAATTTTATCTTCCATGTTTATGATTATTGATGGATTTTGCTGCACAACATCTTTCCACTGCCATACTCCCCCTTCATCAAAAATCACATCCCGACTAACAATCCATTGATTTGTGTTAGGATTATAGAATCTATATCTCTTAGTTGCAGTAGAATATCCCACAAAGATACAAAGTTGGGATTTGGCATCCAACTTCTTCCGCTTTTGAACTGGAATGTGCAAATATTCCAAACATCCAAAGACTTGAAGATGAGCCACTGAAGGCTTGTGACCACTCCAGGCTTCCTTTGGAGTGATGTTTTGAATAGCTTTCGTGGGACTTCTATTCAAAATATAAACTATAGTGGCAACTGCTTCTCCCCAAAGACTATTTGGAATATTTTTTGTCTGCAACATGCTTTGTGCCATTTCCATGATGGTACAGTTCTTTCTTTCAGCAATACCATTCTGTTGAGGTGTATATGTAGCAGTAAACTATCTATGTATCCCATTCTTGATACAAAAATCAGCAAACTCATTAGAGGTAAACTCTCTCCCTCTATCTGTTCTGAGTATCTTTACATGATACCCACTATATTTTTCAGCTATAGCTTTAAAATTCTTGAAGCATGTAAAGGCTTCAGATTTCTGCTTAAGAAAATAAACCCAAGTGTGGTGTGAGTAATCATCAAAGAAAGTCAAAAAATAAAGGTTCTTATCCAATGATTCCTCTTGCATGTCACCACAAATGTCAGCATGCACAAGCTCTAGAGGAGATTTTGCTCTCCAAGATTTATTCACCGGAAAACTATCTCGATGATGCTTTCCAAATGCACACCCTGAACAAAATTCTTCTTTTTCCTTCATTGGAGGAAGACCTCTTACCATATTCTTTTTATTGAGCAAAGATAACCCTTGAAAATTCAGATGACCATATCATTGATGCCATAACCACAAATCATCTGTAGTTGATTTGAATGCATGCAACTGACTAGAAACAAATGTGAGAGGAAACAATCTATTCTCTATCATACAAGTCTTTGCTACAAGATGATGATTGTTAGATTTATCAAATATCTTGCAACAGTTACCTTCAAACACTACTTTATAATTTTTTCCTACAACAAGCTGCCCAATACTCAAAAGATTATGTTGTAACTGTGGCACAAACAAAGTATCATGAATATGAGTAGTTTCTCCTTGCTTAGTCTTGACTGCAAGGGTACCTTTTCCCATTACATCAACCTCCTTATCATCTCCAAATTTAACTTGACTTCGTACTGAATTATCTAACTTGACAAAGAGATCAGATTTACCTATCATGTGATTGGAGCAGCCGCTGTCCAAGAACCAGACATCCTCTTGGTGTTCTTTTGCCAAATTGCATGTGAAGAAGGTGGAATGTTTTGTATCTACAGAAGAATCTTCTGTATAATTGGCTCTTGACTTATTCAAGTCAGATTTCTTCTTTCTGCACTTAGATTCATAATGACCATACGTTTCGCAATATCGGCACTGGATACTCCTCCAATCTACAAAACTTCATCCTCGTCCTCTATTATTAGAAGAAGATTCACCTTGATATTTAGTGGTGTGAGAGGAAGGAGACTTTTCTTCAAGTTTTATAGAATACTGGAAAGCTTGCACCAAACTTTTTGTAGAACGTTGCATATGCTCTTCATGAGATTGCAAAGAACCTGTCAACTCTGCAACTTTGAAAGTAGTTAAATCTTTACTTTCTTCAATGGCTATCACCACTGGATCAAATTTTGGTGGAAGGGATCTTAGAATTTTTCTACAATTGTTTGTTCAGTTATTGTTTCCCCTTGAATCCTAAGCTGATTCACAACACCTTGAGCTCTAGTAATAAATTCATGAATAGACTCAGTTTCCTTCATCATCAAATTTGAAAATTCTCTTCAAAAAGTTTGAAGTCTTACCAATCTGATTTTGTCTATACCTTGATATGCAATTTGTAAAGCCTCCCATGCATCCTTTGATTTTGTCATACCAGCAATTCGGGCGAAAATTGAAACATCCAATGCAGATTGAATGGTAAAAAGAGCTTTGTTATCCTTCTTTTTGTCTTCTTTGAGCTAATTTCGTTGTTGTTGTGTCAAGGCATTTAATGCAGTATGATCTGCAGGTTTTGGGTATCCTACTTCCACTAATTCCCAGAGTTCTTGGGATAATAGTAGGGTCTTCATTTTGATACTCCAATAATCATAGTTATCTCCAAAAAACAATGGAAGCTTAAATGGTAAACTATTGCTATTGGCCATTTGGAGATAACTGCTTCTCTAGCCTTACTACCTGCACAATCAAAAAATTCTGCAACCTGCTCTGATACCAAATGAAAGATATAATTCTAAAGCTGAGATTAACAAAACTATAAACTTGATAAACTATTTCATAAACTCATCATTTTCAGAGAATTGAACTGAAAACTGAAAAATAAAAATAGTAGACTAGAAATAACAATATTCAGCTATATATTATTTATGTTATTCAAAAACTGTATATATTAGTTATTACAAGATGAAGTCTCTATATAAAGAGTTTGAGAAATAGTGCATAGAATTAAGAAAGGAATAAAGCAAAACAAAGCTTATAACAAAACCTACACCGAATAGCTTTAAAGCTGGAAAAGCTAAAACTAAAACAATGAAGAAATACGCAGTATGAACTGCTTTTAAAAGTTACTTTAAAATTTGTTTTAAAACTAAAAAGCTATTGACTTATTCATATCTTCAAAAATGGGGTCAGTGTTCAGAAAACAAACGGATCTTTGCAAGAGCCTAAAGAGCAATTTCATGGAAAAGATATGTGTAAGGTTTCATCTGCTTTTGAAGCTATGATTATTGAAGACCTTGTTTCGCATTAAAATAGACACAACATCGTCTGTATTTTTAACGGCCATTTCTGAGCTTGTTTTTTAAAAGTATTCATGTTTTTCATCTCAACACAAACATCTGTCTGGTTTTTCCATTTTTCTAGTTTTTGTAAAAGGTTCTTTATATTTTGACCTTATAAATTTATATAGGATATGTTTGTCCTTTCGAAGTTGGTTTTTCCAAAAACATTTAAACATATTTTTTCTTTTTCAAAATTATTATTATTTATTATTTTAAAAATTAATTTTAAAAAAATTTAATTATAATTTAAATATTTTTATTTTTAATTAAATTCTATATAATTAGTATTAAATACATCATTTCGAAACTTAAATTATTTTATTAAATATTTATTGTAATTTATTTATATTTATTTAAAAATGTGTTTTGATTATAGAATTTTAAGGGTCACTTTTATTCATATATTTAAAAGATATTTAATAATTTTAATTTATACATTCATTGCATGATTCCGAACAATTTTCTTTTATTTTTTTTATACTACAGGGGTATCCCTAGCGACCTAGCCCAGTGGCTCAGTAGCCCATACCTTGAGTACCTGAGGCAAGCTAGGGTGAGACTAGTCCCCTGCGAGTGTGATCTGCCGACCACAAGAAGTCCCACCTCTTAAACTTAGGAGTGGAGTCGAACCCGAGACCAATAAGGAGCAAACCCACTGCCTAAGCCAAAGCAACTACCCGTTCAAGCCAATTTCCAAACAATATTAATATATTATATCTTTTTATATAAAATTGATATAAATAACACACACACACACACACACACACACACACACACACCACCCTTTATATGTGAAATTTTCAAATAGGCTATTGTTAATGTTACCACTCGAGTGGACACTGTTGCTCAGATTTTGGACAAAGCTATTCTTGTTGCTATGCGTGTTGCTTCCCCTAAGGCCCGTGTTTCTCCCATTCTAGATAATGTTGTCTCTTCAATAGTTTTGGCTAGTTTTGCTTCGAGGTTGGATGTTCCACCAATTGTTGTTTTCTTTTCTAAAGGGACTTTTCTCCCTTCTTGTTGAATAGTTTGAAACCTTGATTTTGCTTCTTCTTGGACTGAGGTGCATCACAAGAAGAAACATACTCCTAAGTTGAAACTTATCTCGATTGACAAGCCTTTGGGGGAAATTTTGTTGGGTTCAAGCTCAGGTGCTTGAACTGTTCTGTTGGTAGCCTATAGACCTAGTTTTGGTCTATCTTGTTGGCTACTTTGTTTCTGTTGGGTTGGTGTCCTATTTGTAGCTCAATGGGTGGTATGTAGACTTGTTCTATTGGCTGGAAAGTTTGTTCTACCTTTTCTATTTTGTTTTGGTTTGATTTGTTGGCTGTGAAGCTAGTTTCACATTGTTGTATGGATCAAGGCCCTTTAACCCTTTTTTTTTAATCAAAAACATCTTCAAATAAAATCTATATTTGGATGTCTCACACCTAGACATGAAAAATAGTTATTGATTATTATATTTTTCTTATTATAAATTATTAACTAGTTGTGTTCAAGAAATATGCATAGACCTAAAATTTAATGGTCTATGGAGCATTTTTTATTTTGATTCCCATTTTACATTTTATAATTTATTAGGTCATATTATTTAACTTGCTATATTTTTATCTAACCATGTATGCTACTCCTTGATAGCTATAGACATGTAAATCTCAATAATACCATCTTAACACAAAACAAAAACCCATTGAATTAAAATTATTAATTAAAAGTATTAACTTATTTATCAATAAAAATAATTTATCAATTAATCAAATTAACTAAATGATTCTTATAATTTGATTGTATGCAACATATAGTAGTTTCCTTCTTCAATATATTCTTTAAATAGAAGTATAAAAATCCTCTAAGAAAAGTGATTTTTCTTATCTTCACTAATAGATACATAGAGGTGTTGAACACACAAGATATTGAGAGGGGGAGTGAATCAGTATCTGCAAAAATTTAAACCCCTCCAAAAGTTAAACCTATCAACACAAACTCAAAACCTTTCAACAGATAAAAAACAATGAAAGATATAATTGTTTATTACTTTAATTAGTTCAACAACCTTCACCAAAATACAATAATTTTATCCTTAACCAAATTAGTAGCAATAAAAGGGGAACAAGAAACACACATTCACAAGATGACACTAGATTTACATTAAAAACCCAACGAGAGAAAATCCACAGTGAGAATTAACTCACTATATAAAATATCAAACTAAGGTACATTACCTTAGAGAAAGATACAATGGACTTGAAATGTTGAGGTGAACAACCCTAGGGGCAAGATACAAAGGACCTGATAAGATTCACTATCTCACAGTAGGATACAAAATGATTTAGAGAATTTACAATATTTTTTAACACAACACTCTACTGACTAAGGTGTTATAGCACTTTTGATTCTATCTTCCACATACTTACACACTACTATTGTGAGATCTTAAAATAAAATCCTCACTCTTTCACACTTGCTTGTTCACACACTGGTGCCCTTACATTACTCTCCCAATTGCATCTAAAATGCTCTTGCATTTATATCCACCGCAAGATTTCAAAACAATAATTAGGTCAACCACGAAAGAGTAAAAGCAATAATTTTAACAAGTTGATCACCACAATCATAATGAATTCCTATCCAAAGGATAAAGAGGACAAAAGAATAGTTAATAAATATTTCAAATTGATCCAAAATAATTCACATGTTGGTGCACATCAATTTAAGTCAGCAACAAGGAAACATGTAGATGAAACATGTAGCACATAACCAGTTGGCCAAAAAAAATATTTGAATTGAATATACTCAATGTGTTCCTCAATGGGATACATTAAGACCCAAATCTACCTTAAAAAAACTTCAATTCCTAGTGCAAACCTCCATGCACACGATGCAAGAAAGAGAAGAAGTTGTATTTGCTAGATATCCACAAATTGCCTAGAAATTAGACTCAAGACACAATGCATCATCTAGGAGATCAACAACCAATGTGTGGATCAAAAAGAGATGTTTATTGAACATCAAACAATACTTCCAAAACCTTCTTTCATAATGGCATGCCATCAATAGCCACTATAGATCAAACAAGAACAATATTCTTCAACTTGGAAGCATAAAATGCATAACCAAAAGATATAACATTAATAGATCAACTTACAGGCCACTTTAACACATGAAATTAGAACCAAGAAACTACAAAGACACTGAGAGGGCATTTACCAATCCATGGGAGAAGAGACATTAATGTTGAGAAATGTGCAAAAAATTTTGGACCAATGCAAGTTACAACTAACAACACTGTCAACCTTCTGCAGTTCACAAAAACCTACTCAGCAATACTAGTGACCTAAAATGCTTGGAGTGAAATGTCCATAAAGCAAAACCATTGAATCCCAAATTGTAAGACCAAATCTTCAGTAGCAAAGGAATACAGAGCATTCTCCCAAATAATCTTCACAATAGGTTCCTAAAGCAAACAACTTGCAGAGGCTAGAACTTTATTTCAGCAATACATGCTTCAATAGGAACAACATGAGAGATTGTAAGACATGCTCAATTCCTTCAATAACATCTCTCCACCATAAAAGATACTTCTAAACCTCATCTTAATGCTTTCAATCCTTATCTGAATATATCATAATGAAATCAACTTTGTTGACAACAACTATATTTATTACAACTTCAAATGTCATCAGACAAGGCATGACACCAAACCATGAACATCAACAACACAAAATCATATATCAATTATAGCAGAAACTGAATGTTGACACCACAACAATCTCCTAAAGAATATGCAACAATATCATCAAGATTTGACATCAAAGACAAACAACAACCAATATTGACATCAATGACAACTAATTCCAACAATCTCCCCCTTTGGCATTGATGACAAAACACATTGCTCACTCTTTCCCTTTCAAATCAAGGACAAAGGGCCATATATACTTGCATGTTGAAAACAAAAGCACATTCTCTAACTTCAAGGACAAAAGGGAAAAATATCTTCAATTGAAGAAGCAACACATTCTCCCCCTTTGATGAAAAAAATTCTTATTTAAGTAGTTATACATGCACCACATTAAAAAAAAAAACATACTAGCTCCCCCTATCAACAACAATCAATCAACTACCTACTCCTTCTAAGAGACCATAGGATAATATCTCATGCCAAATAAGACTTCTATAAAAAAAATTCCTAGTACCTATGTAAACTTAACATATGAATAGTCCTTACTAGGTGAACTAGTTAGGTGAACCATCATATTCACACTAACACCACCCCTTAAGTGAAACTTAGGGAGGGATAGACAAACGCAAATGATGCAAAAATGGGCCACAACTACAAGGCCGTATTAGATACCCATGTACAAATACAATCTCTCACAAATGAAGAAAAGAAGAAAACTTAGTTGGAAAAAACTCTTGCTCAAAAGAGATGAAAACAAATTTCTCTCACTAATAAATGGGAATGATAAAACCCCATGTGAGGAAGAATTTGATAGGATCATGATAAGTGTCTTAATCCTATGACATGGGACAACAAGAATTAAGTTACCTAGGACACAAGAAGTATGATGAAATGACCCCTTGTTTTTTATATCAGATTTGAATAATTTTATAAGATTTTTATTAATGAAAAGAAACCCAAAATTAATTTGCAATCTTTTGAAAAAAAAGGTGAAATCGGGTACAACAAAAAGTGCTCCAAATTAATCCAAAACCCATAGAAGCTTTGCTGCATTCAAATAGAGGATCCAAAAAAAAATTGCAGCATAACATCCTATAACATTTATGTTTTTTGATATTCTACAGTTCTTCCCTTTTACAAATCAAATCGGCACCCAAAATGAGGCTCAAAATGCACACCAAACTCAACCAAACTACTGTAAACACTTCTAAACTCACACCCAAGACCAAAAATGACCCAATATAGATTATGAATGTATTTATAATAGTAAAATTGCTGAATTACAGCAGCACATAAAGTGTAATAGAAGACCTCTAGCTAATCTTACCAAAAACTCACAAAAACCCCTACAAAACAACACACAAAGCACCACAAACTTATTTGTTCAACACAAAGGAAAACTTTGTATGAGCTTGCACCTGGAAGAGCCTCAAACTCCCATCCTTAGCCTTCCTAGAAACCTGAAAACTCTCATTATTCAGTATCCTTCTTCTTTGGTTTCCTAGCCTCAGAAGAATACAAAAGCCTGTGAAGGAAAATATGCAAGAATTTATCCAAAAAGTAGGAAATTGCATTTTATATTTGTTGCCTTCTTCATGAAGCTTCTACCAAACATTGGATTCACGTCCAAATATTCCTCCCCAAATTTAGGCACTTAAAAAAGCCATAAAATGCATTATAACACCTCCAAACTTAGCCTTTCTTATTATACCACTTACAAGGAATCTTTTGACAACTCAAAATACATTTCTTTTTAGGCACTTACATGAGGTTAAAGTGACTTTTTCGAAAAATCATGACCCACCTTTGTTGGAACCACTAAATAATTAATAGTTATTTATCCAAAAGATAAATATTTCACTAGGACAATATAAATATTAAATAAATAATATTTTTAAAAGTATTTGGAAACCCCTAAATTACTATTTCTGGATAGTGGAAACTTGCTATTTTTAGTAAGTGTTATTTTTGGAAAAAGGGACATGACAAGTCCTCCCTTCCAAAAATTTATTGTCCTCAAGCAATTACAACCACAATGCTCAAGAAACCTTTTTCCAAAATGATAAAACAATTCAAACTACATCAAAAACCTTTATCGTGTACCTCTAAACATCAAGTGCAAACTTGAAAATCAGATTCTTGTGTGACAATGCTATAAAACCAATAGGAATATCCATGAAAATATTTGATACATTCACTACAATTTCAAATCTGACCCACATCTTCAAAAAGGAATTCTACAAACTCACCAAATGCCTCCCAATGTATATAAGCACTAGCATGTGATGAATCAAACTTGAAACTCTTGCAACCTCTCCCAATGATATAGATCTGATTTTTGCAGCCAGTAGGACTATTAAAACATTGATTGTATCCTATGTAATAGAAAGTACATCTTTGGGGAAAAACAACCATTTCTACTTTCAAAACATTGAAATATACATAGTTGAATTGCACACTAGTAAGCCCAAACATTACCTTTACTCGAGGGATGTTACCTTCAACTCCATGAGCTGATCTATAACAGGAAAATATCTGTAGAGGTACATCAAGTATAATCATGTAAAAACAACATTTACACCACCATTTTTCAAAGACTAGATTTGCAAGCAAAAGTCTATTCTGTTTCCATTGTATTTATGCACTAGCACTAGGTAGTTTGTACCAGAAATATGATCTGAAACTTCTTATCCTATCACAAATCTGATTTTTATGTCCCATAGGGCTGATATGACAGTAAATACATTCATCACAATAGAAAATACACAAATGAGAATCAATTACCCTTTTTACAAGTTTGTGATGTAGAGATAGGCCCTATTGAAAACAACACTAATTGTTCTATACTTTGCCTCAATTCGGAGGTTGTTAAATGAAACTTTAGGAACTTCTCTAGAACAAAAATTGTATAGTTTAGGAACAACAATAATCTTCATATAATAACAAAAAATAATCCACCAAACTTTGGATCTCAAATCTACAAACAAAGACTCATTCAGATGGAAGACTATGCACCCTTTGAGTCCATCCAATAGCACATACTAATAACTTCTCAACATTTCTGAAATATTAGTGGAAAATACATTTATCACATGTTCTACCATGTTAGAAAACTTCCCAACTTCATGAATTTCAAAAAAATGAAAAGGCATTTTGGTAGAATCATCAGTTCAATTACCTCTTTTCTAGCCTTCAAGCAAACTATATCAAAATCATTAAATTGGATTTTACTTACCCCTTTTTGCTTCTCATCATTCAAATCATGTTTATCCAAGAATAAATCCAACAACTTGTGATTATTCTCTACCACATATATACCATAACTTGAATGATCACTGAAGTCTTCAAAAGTAGACATGGTAGAAGTTACCTTCTCATCTTCATAGTGAAGCTCTCTTCAAAATATTTGGATTTTATGCTATCAATTTTCATTTGTTTCCACCTTTGTATTGTCACCATAGCAACTCCATTTCCTGAATCATCACACCCTATAAAGAATTCTTGTGGGAAATATGAAGTGTCAAGTACATAACATGCGTTAGTTACCTAAACAAAATCCATCAATGCTTCTTGTGCTGCAACTTCCCATATGCATTGAGTACTCATGACTTAACCCATAGGCTATAACATTTGAACCATATAGCTCTTTGCACCATTCTTCTTATGTTCTTGTATGTACAATTTGAATTTTCTTGCATAAATTGCTGATCTGAAAATTTTGATAGGCTGAAATTCATCATTAGTAGCTAGTAAGGAATCATTTTCATGATCATGCCTTCCAATATAGCTACTTTGGGATTCCTCCTCAAATCTCCTCCATGATAATCCCTCATGGCGTAAATCAACTTGCATGTAGGCTAAAAACACATCATAGAATGGATACCAATCATCCCTTGTGCAAGTACACATGTATGCAATTATCCATTCAAAGTTAGGAAATATCAAATTAAGTAATGTTTGCAAGGTGGAGGCTATGATAAACCACATAATGATAGGAAATGTGTTCACCCTACATACTTCTGAGGCCCTTCAAAAACAACAACCTATTCTTTCTCATAATAATTTATGATGTCAATCTCCTCTATAGATACTTTGGAATAATGATTACGTTGTTGAAATGTACTCCTAACCACATTCAATTGCTCCCAAATATCTTCCCAAGTATGGATGATGATTAAAATATTATCAACATTAAAGAAATTAAGATTTCTTACCATGTCACTCAAAACTTTACCATTTGCAAAATGGTTTGGATTAGATGGTATGTGGGATGAAAATTGTTTGTAACACTCCATTCCTTCAAAGCACATAAATAAGAAGTCCTTATACATCTCTTGTTCACCCACCAGGATGACCCAATGCCATGCCTCCATGATTCCACCAATTTTTAGTGTCTCCTCCATGAAAACCTCTATACAAAAAATGGTAGAAAATTTGCATGTACCTTGATCCCACAAATATCATGCCATATTTAGTAATGAAATTGACAACACAAAATTGACACCTTTCCTTACCACATTCCCATGATAAACATTTCACTATTCCTATCTCCATTTGACCATTACCCAAAATCTTGTTTTCAAGTGTCGTACTTGGCTTGCATAAGTGACTCATCAAATGTGAACATTGATCCTTCATAATAAGGTTAGAAAGAAAAACACACTCTATATGAATCCTCATAAACTTCCTTTTATTCCAAATGAAAAAGATGGAGAACTCAATAGTGCCTCTAACTATTTTAGTCCTCAAGAGATCACTTGGATCCCATATGAAAACACAAGTTTGGACTTGAATCAAAGAGGCTACATACCCTATACTGGAAATTGTATCCTTCCTCCTTATGCCATTCCTTTGATGCTTTTCATGATAAAAATAGCTTTTTTAGTGAGATAGAAGAAAACAAATATTAAATACTTTCATACCTTGGGCCGCAAATAAAATTCTTGTCCATATTTTCCAAATGATATTTCATTGAGATATCCTCAATAGCAGCATTTATGTGACTCAAAACTCCTAAATTAGAGCTAACCAAAATATTCTTCTCAAAATAATACCCATCCACACAACTAATTTGCAGGTCAAACAATGGCTTACCAAATGGAAGTTTAGAAGACAATTTATGTATTGATGCATCTTCATTTATCTTGTGCTCTCCATATCTAACAAGTGTCACCTTTCTCTCTTTGTCTTCATTAACCTTTTCTTGGAACATGCAATCTTTAAAAATAAAAATATCTTTAACAAATAAAGGTTCCCTTTATTCACCTTCCATAGCAGATTTATTCCAATTTTGCACAATGGTATCCTTTTTTTCATCATCCTCAACTGGGTGGATACAATCTTTCTATTCTTGGTTTTTAGTGTTTGCATGCGTTTTCATATTAACTACTTCCTTTTCATTTTTCTCCTTAACATATGCAAAATCTTCTTCCTTAGCAATATTTCATTGCTCCGATTCTAGCTTACTAATCTCCTCCTTCCTCCTACAATATTTGTCAAATGGATCTATAGCTTGGAAAGGTTCTAGTTTTTCCTGGTATTCATCAAAAATATTGATAATTTCTTTTTCCACTAGTATAAATTTTCCTGTCTCACTTAAATATTCTTGGAATTTTAGAATATTATTAATATTTTTATATTCTTCATACCATCTATCAATTTTGGAGGCTACAATTTCATTGTCCCTTTCTCTCATTCCCTTAAATAGAGGTTCAATGAAACCCATGACTCACCTCAACAACTTAATTCACCCTACAGGTTGGGAAGATTAGGCTCTGATACTACTGAAATGTCCCCTTGATTTTTTTATGTCAGATTTGAATAATTTTATTAGATTTTCATTAAGGAAAACAAATCCATAATTAATTTGTAATCTTTTGAAAAAAATAGCAAAATTGGGTACAACAAAAAGTGCTCCAAATTAATCCAAAACTCATAGAAGCTTTGTTGCATTCAATTAGAGGATCCTATAGAAATTTTTTGTAGCATAGCATCATATAACATTGTTTTTTTTTTACATTCTATAGATCTTCCCTTTTACAAATCAAATAGGCACCCAAAACGGGGCTCAAAAAGCACATCAAACTCAACCAAACTGCTATAAACACTTTTGAACTCACACCCAAGACCAAAAACGACCCAATATAGATTATGAATGTATTTATAATAGTAAAATTGCTGCATTACAGCAGCACACAAACTATAATAGAAAATCTCTAGTTGATCATACCAAAAATTCACAAAAAAACCCTGCAAAACAACACACCAAAGCACCACAAACTTCTTTGTTCAACGCAAAGGAAAACTCTATATGAGCTTGCACTTGGAAGAGCCTCAAACTCCCTCCCATACCCTTCCCAGAAACCTAAAAACTCTTTTTATTTAGACTCCTTCTTCTTTAGTTTCCCAACCTTAGAAGAATACAATAGCCTGTGAAGGAAAATATGCTAGAATGAATCCAAAAAGAAAGAAATTGCATTTTATATTTGTTTCCTTATTCATGAAGCTTCTACCAAACATTGGATTCATGTCCAAATATTTCTCCCCAAATTTAGGCACTTAAAAAAATCATAAAATGCATTATAACACCTCCAAAATTAGCCTTTCTTATTATACCACTTACAAGGCATCTTTTGACAACTCAAAATGCATATTTTTGAGACACTTACATCAAGTTAAAGTGATTTTTTCCAAAACTCATAACTCACCCGTGTTGGCACCACTAAAGAAATAATATTTATTTTTCCAAAATATAAATATTTCACTAGGACAATATAAATATTAAATAAATAGTATTTTTAAATGTATTTGGAAACCTCTAACTTACTATTTCTAGATAGTGGAAACTTGCTTTTTTTAGTAAGTGTTATTTTTGGAAAAAGGGACATGGCATATGACATAAGATAATATAAGATCTCATGCCAACTAAGACTTATAGAAAGATTCTTATGAACTAAATAAAATTAACATGTGAATAAGACCTACTAGGTGAATTAGTTAGGTGATACACTATATTCACACCAACACCTTATTTTACCAATTTTATTATTTACATATAATAAATTGTGTAGATTTATAGCAGTTTCATTGTTTCTCTCTTTTTTGGAATGTTTTTTTGTTGTAGGTGATCCTTAGCCTATTATGGGATTGATAAAAAAACTTTTACAGTAATAGATGTAATGATTTGATTTGTACTTTTAGACTACAAGAATCAAGTAGCCCCCTTATAAATTGCAATGTGCCTAGTAAAAAAATTTCACATGATTAGCGATGTTGGTGCAACACACCCTTTGGTACCATAGGGACAAGAGGATACTAGACCTCATGACTTCTTTCCTGCAACACGGTTTCAAGTTATCCAGGGGTTACTAAATCTAAGAGGTAGTTGAAT
The DNA here is from genome assembly GCA_007258455.2 of Sequoia sempervirens. Taxonomy (NCBI): domain Eukaryota; kingdom Viridiplantae; phylum Streptophyta; class Pinopsida; order Cupressales; family Cupressaceae; genus Sequoia; species Sequoia sempervirens. The sequence continues at coordinate 487,087,743 of VDFB02193867.1, read as the reverse complement.
TTTCTAAGCACTTTGAGCATAAATCACCCCTATTATCGCATTCAAAAGGCCCAAAACCCCCAAAGATTAGTTTTCAATTTTCCAAAATTAGATCACTTAACCCCAACCATCAAAGAAAAAATTCATCTAGTTCAGTCATGCAACCAATCATACATCCATACAATTGTACTGCTTTGTCACAAAAAAAATAGCAAATTCAACATAAATTATGGTTGTAGGTCTAAATTTTTTGGGGGTTTTTTAAATTTTGAAAAATACTTACAATTTTTTTTTTGTTTTAAAAATATATTCTTTGTAAAAAAACAAGGAAGGAAAAGTGTTTTTTCTACACATTTTATAGTTTCAAGTACCTGTACACCTATGTAGAGTACTCATGCTTGTATGACCACCATGTAGTGTGGCTATAGCTTGCCATGCAAGCCCCTCATCCACATTGCTCCTATTTTTTGCTAGCTAATGACCTGAATATTCTAGATTCCATTGAAGACCTTATCATTAACCAATGAATATTCTAGAGAATCTAGAATATTTTATCTCTAAGATTCCCCACAAGATTCCAGCAATTAAATATTTTGGTACATAATATTTTGCTAGAGGAGAATATTCTGATTCGAAAACCAAGTGACTATCAATTTCAATATTGTCATCTATTGACATCAATAGTGCACTAGCATTAACATCAATAGGGCTTTGAAAATTTTGACCCCCTCTTCCTTGATAGGTTTCATTTTGCAATATAATTTTTGAAGCCATAACTTGGTCATACAGACTCCTTTTCTCAAGAAATTTATTTTATTTGAGGTAGAATTTCATGATCTTCACAAATTGAGGCAATTGATTTTCTATTTTGGTGCTTGGTTTTTCCAAAAATTGTAGATTCTCATAGGTGTTGTTGAATGATTCTCTTTTTGGTAATTTCTAAGGCTTCATTATTTCTCCTATTGTAACATTTGTGGGTGAAATTTTTTTGAAAATGAATAATTTTTTATGTACTTTCTAGTGGTGGGATCAAATTTATCTCATCTTATGTAAAAATATTACTATGATCTTATGGTTAAATTTGAAAGTTTGTAAGAACTAAGATCAAGTCCAACTTTGCTATTGTTGGAAAGTGACACCTATACCACACTAATTATAAAGTACCACAAATCATATATTACTTGGGGGTTTCATGATTGATTAATTTGGGAGGGGGGTGTAATATTTTTCTTTTGTTAGATTTTATCTCTTGATTGGTCTATTGTGTGACTAAATTTAAGGAGTTTAATATAGGTATCCAAATTCATCCTATTATAATTAGGTTAAATCAATGGAACTTTAAGTCTTGACAAAATAGAATCCTAACACATTTTAGTGGCTTAATCCTTTTCCATATCTCTTTGGACTAGTTCCTAAACCTTCATCTAATGGAAGAAAGTTGTGTAGAACATAAAAATAAACATATCCTATGAGAAATTGGTTGAAGTTATGATATTGACACTCAAATGGTTATTGATGATATTGAGATCCCTTGTGACTTTATGACTATACTTTGGGAGATGTATGGAGACTAGAATGAACCTCCATCCAAAACTTATCCTTTTGTGGATTGTCTTGTTCCACTTCTTGAGTTTCAACCAATTGGTGATAAAAAAAACTATTGAGATCTTGCTCATTGGGAAAGGTATGGTTGTTTTGATAACACATAACCTTCTCCTTCTCCTCCTAATAAGACTTCTATTGAGACCTTAGTTTCTATGGATCGTAATCTAGATTTAGAGGCTTTATCTTCTTCATCTATGAGTCAACATCTTGAGACTGAAGATTCTTGTAATCTAACATTGCAAAAATCATCCAGTGTTTTTATTTCATCATATTTTGAGGACACAATGGGGGATGATAAGTGGAGTCAAATATCATTCACTGAGATCTCATCTCCTTCTTCTACTGTTGTAATCGATGATGCTTGTGATTCATTGCAACAAGACATACATTATCTTAAATGGCTACTTAAGATGAGTAATTGATAGACGTTCGTTGTTTATTTTGTGAGTTCCACATTTTAGATTTGGGAGACATCATTGATTTCATACATCTTATGTTTGATGGAGATTATCTTTATTCAGTTGTTGTGAGGTAACACTCTGACCCTCTTATTCATTCTCCACATTATTAACATTTGTAGTTTGACATGAGTGTGGATTCTCTTAGAAAGAATTTGGAAGAGGCTTCTTTGTCTTCAGAGGAGGTATCATTGTCTTTGGATTATGTTCTACAATCATTTCTTGGAGTTTTTGGATTGTCTTCTTTGGTAGTGTGGCCTAGAATGCCTATTTGGAGTGTGACACTTTTCAGCATCAATATGAAGACACTTGAGCATTCTTCAAACACATCACACATCACCCTTCTTCGCAAATCTTTCTTTCAGGAATGGGAAGACATTCTACATACTATCTTAGTCTTGTTTTTTCCTGAGGGGAGGAAAATTGTTTGACTCCCTTGGATCATCTTCAACATTCATTGTCAAAGATCTAGCATATTTGTAGAAGACACTACATTGAGGGGTTGCATGGTCTCTCTTCTTTAGTCTTATAGGGGTATTTTCCCTCGAGTGAGGTTTTATCCTTCTCATACATCATTGAGAGCATCTTGTATTTGATCTCTCTTTTAAGGAGGAGGTTTATCCCATTGGGTTTTCTCCTTTTCTTTGTTTGTGATAGATTGCATTTACATTTATATGCGGGTACCTAACATGGCCTCATAACAAGAACCCATTTATTTGAGTTGTAAATAAGTATTTTTATCTGTGAAGGAGACTCCAACAGTTTGGGCACTCCTCCATTTGGTTGTCCAACAACCAAGTCAAAAGACCCCTCGCATCTATCCCAACCATACCATCCTGACAATGCCTTTAATTTGGGATCCCTAGGAAGGTTTTTGAGGTGCTCATTGTGGCTTTGTGTTTCTCCATTCCTCAACAACATCCTATGCAACTGTGATCTCTATAGAAAGGTGCAACTGGGAAAGGATCTACACTTTGGAGGTGACAAAATATTGTCTATTTGTTGGGATTCAATCCATACATTAAAGGGTTTTGATCCAATAGCCTTTTGTTTGTACCTTTTACCCGTGTGACCTATGTTGTTTCTGTATTATGGAGCTCAATTTGCAAGCTTTGGAGGGTGTGATTCTCCTATTTTGATCATTGTTTTAATTTTATTTTAGTTTTATTTTGAAGATTTAAATACCAGAGAAGACATCTTAATTTCTTTGGAAGAGGCATTCTGCCAATTCTTATTGTTGTAAAGTTCAATTTTCTTGTTAGCTGTGAGAATTTTTTTTTGCCGTATCTTTTGTAGGATTTAGACAATTTTGGGCCTATCTTTAAATAGTTAAATCTAGATTTATGTTTGGATATTTCTTCATGCATGCATAGTACCCACGCGACCTCTCTCCTACATGTTCAATATGACTTTGATTGATTTCATTGTGGGCCTAAGGGGGTGGAAGGTAGGAAAACTTGGTTGAATGCAGGCAAGGCTATAAAAAAGCACATGTGTTAAGCCCATGCCAGGAATGCTCGCTTCTACCACAGTATCATTGAATGCATGGCCATGGAAAATCCTTAATCTCTGAAAATGCAGTTGCATTACTATTATTAACTCAGTAGCATGCACGGTCAGTAGTAGTAATGGAATGGCAGCTACGTTGATTCATGAAATACGTTTTTATACAGAATACTGATTGTTTTAGTGCTCCTTAGCTGTCTGTTATTTCTGAGTCAAATGTCAATAAATGCAGAATTTAGATTAGGACTGCTATTCAACTTTTCCTTCTGCTTGTAAAACCTGATAGTTGTGTCTGCAATAGGTTATTGCACATGAAATATTGGTTACAGCGGCATACCCAGGTATTTTTTCGTTCTTTCATGTGGGTATTTTATTATTTCCTTGTCTCCACGTCCAGGTCATTTGGTTTGTTATGTGTTGATCTGAACTGCTACTTAGTTTGTTGGTTTACAAAATTTTGCTAGGGCATGTTTTTGAATTTACCTACTGTGTTCTGATGTTGGTCTAACTGTGCATGTAATGCATACAAAATCTTTTTCTATCTATTTAACTCACTTTTCCTCTGCAATCCTGTAATTGACAATCTCCACCTATCGGACTAACAAAATGGCTTGTGTAACCTTTACTCATGCTTATCATATCATGTGACTATTGATAACATTCTGAACCATTTCTAGTCCTCGATCAGCATGGAAAGAAGAAAATAGATTAACTGTCCTTAGTTGTGAGTACCTTCTCAGTTACAGTTTGTCAGACAATGGTAGGTCCTAATTTTCTCGTGAAGGCTAACATTGTAGTAGGATTGATGGCATTCTTATTGAAGAGATATTCACAATAGAAGACCATGTAGACCAAACTTTAGAGTTGCTAGTTTTCATTTCTGCAAAGCTTCTTTTGTCAAAAGCAGCATAATATCTAAAAATTTAGAAGAAAATGAAAGCAAGCATTCTCTAGAGTTATACTACGCAGTTCCACAGTCCTATTTGTTTGTTTCTATGTTTCAGCTGACATATCTAAATGTCACCCGCTTTGCTAACAAGGGAACTACAACATGCCACATTGCTATGGTATTTGTGCATTTGTGATAAAACTTTTATGTCACTAATAAATATTTATATTTAGACTATTCTTGTGAGATAGCAGGCAAATGAAAATTATAAGAAAACAATATTTTCTAATGTGAAATAGATTTATATGATAGAACGTTGATTTGTGTAATATCAAACAGTGTGTGATATCAAGTTAACTTCAGTTTTTGTTGACATAATTTTTTATTTTTCTTTTAGCAGGGTTATCAGAAAATATTTCTACCAATGATATTATTTTCTAGTGCCAAGCACGAGCAGCAAGGATATCTAGTCAAGAATAAGTACATACAGTCTCCTCAATGAATGAAGTAGCGTATACAATAATTCACGAGATTAATAGACCTTGTCATCTACTGGGTGGATACCATGTCAATGTTACAGCCATTGGAAGCTTCTATTAACTTAGACAGTGGAGGTTTTCTTTATGTTGGACGAAGCAACACAAACCGAACACCTCCATTAGAGAACTCACTAAGCTCAACAGGATTATACTGGAAACCAGAACATGCTGGCACTGCTTCACATGTTCCATGTCAAATTGATTCTCTAACATCAGATATCCACTTCCAAACAACGAACATGCTCTCTAAGAGGTCATTGTGTAAGATAGAAAGGAAAACTATGTGTAGGGTCGTAAGACAAAAGACTCATAATTTGCCAATGTTATCTGACATAAAAAGGCACAAGCTGCAAGAGTTGGAGAGAGAGTTGTTAAGTGACAGTGATGATTCAGTTAAAACGGTTGAAGAAGAAGAAAGCATCTTGCACATGATGCAAGATTTGGAGACATATCTTTTAAGCGACTCCCATGACTTACTCCTGAAGAAAGTAATAACCAGGAGTGGGATGCTAACATATGGACCCTTGTATAATAGGATGCACCATGTTTAATTTGAATGTTAGTCATGATGAAGTTTATTAATTTAATAGTAAATTATTGTTTCATCATTCAAGAGTTTAATTTGAAGCTTAGTCATGATGAAGTTTATAAATTTATTATTAAATTATTATTTCTTCTTTCTAGAGTTCAATCGTTGTAAAAGTATATAAAAAATGAATGTTGTGGTTTATTTATTGAAGTTTGTTGCTGTTTAATTATATATAAAAATAAAAACAATATTATAATAAAATTTTATTTTTCAAAAGATAAAAAAGGTAAACCTGAGGATTATAGTTTTCAATGTCGAACTGCAATATATTCATTGTAGTTAATATACTCTTCTTTGATTAATAAAGTTATATATATAGTGAAAAGTAAGGAAAAATAAATTTACAAAAGATTTAGAGAGATAAAAAATAAAGGGCATACTCATTCATGTGCAAGAGAAAAAAAATTAAAATGATGTTTTGATATTAAATATTTAAAAAAAAAAAATCAATTTTAATTAAAAAAATGGAAGCATTGATACGAGAATAAAAGTAGATATTCAAAGGAGTTTTTTATTATTGTACATTTCTTAATACAAGTAAATATATATTTTATGGTGTTTTAATATTGCAACTAAAGATTAAACAAAAATTAAAAAGAGAAAAAACTTCATAGATAATTCAAGTGATATATATATATAGGGAATTGAGTAAATACAATTTCTAGCCAATACTGGCATGGTATGATGGTTGAGTCGTTGTGCTGTTATTTTTGCCATCAAGGTTCAAACCCCATTGGGTGTAATTGGTGAAAATTTATATTGGGGATGAAGTCCCCATTACCCCTCTAAAAAAAAATTAAGTATTTTAGCTATTGTTCATGTCTTCTTTATTTTATTTTCTATTCTTTGTCTTTGTCTTTTACTCTTAGAAGAACCTCTACTTATGTATCTTGAATTCAAATAAAAAAAGAGAATGTGTTATTTTATAGATTTCAGCTATTGTTCATGTCTTCTTTATTTTACTTTCTATTCTTTGTCTTTGTTTTTTACTCCTAGAAGAACCTCTACTTATGTATCTTGAATAAATTTTTTTCATCCTTAATGTGATTAAATTATATATATTTTGAAGTACATTATATAACATGTTGACATTCTAGTAATCTTGCTTCTTATTTGTTTGTGGATGAATGGATCAATGCATACACCACAAATGGGTTATTTCTTGTCCTTTATGTGGTTAGTTGTAAGTATCCAAGAAGTTAAAAGGGGTAGTTATCTTGGCTTATAAAATTTTACTTTAACTAGTTTGATTTTAATATTTCTCTCTTTCCTTCTTTGGATAGGCTTACACTAAGTTATATAAGAAATTGATCATTCAATCTTGGACATTGGCATATAGAAAAATTCAATACCAATAAGCATTAATTGTGATTATTTTATATCTAGTGTCCCATTTAGTGGTGAATCTAAACGTCAATAATTATTTACAAATTTGGTGATATGTGATTCCAAGGACTTTCTAAAAGTTTTTTAACCCATAAATATTGATCCATATACTATGAAATTGGTTGAAATTTATAGGAAATTTGGATTTGTGGAATATGCATAATCCAATTGGAAACTCTTTTATTTATGAAATCTCCTTTCTCCATCTATGAAAACCATGTCTAACCCATATTTTATATTTATTTTAATCTATTATGCAAATGTAGTACCAAACCTTGGGATCCAAACTTTTATCACCTAGAATTGTAACAAACATGTGTAATTGTAATTAGTGAATTTAATTAACAAATAAAATTTAAGGGAATTAACTCACTTCAATTGGGATATCTTCTTGATTTGATATATTATGCACTATTCATAATGATATTGTTGAATATGTTCCTCTAAGGATTCTTATTTTATATCCAAAATGGAAGTGACTAGGCTAGTTTAAGAGATTGACACTTACATGTATCATAAGAAAAGATTATTTGGGAACCTTTTTGTTGACCACCCAAACATAGGTGGCCCCATTAGTTCTCATTCAACCCTTTCAAAGATTCTCCATGAACATTATCTATTCTTTTCATAAAATGGATAGATCTTGGCATCTTCACCTCCATGCTATGTGTGAAATTTGGCTAATATTATAAATACAACATTATTACACCTGGACCTATTGACACAATAGTGTCTCCAACTTTTGGGACATACTAATTTTTTCCTAAAATCACTTTTTTTAAGAAAAAATAATGATTTAAGCCTTGAGAGGTTCCATATAAAGGGTTTTAATTGAAGAGGGGTAGATAATCCCCCCTTAGTTAAAACCCCCTTTGATAGAACCCCTCTAGTATTAAATCATACCCACAATGGAGTCTCATTTGCACCTATCAAAATGATGGAAAAAAAAAAAAACTTTTTCTTTACCGTTTGATCACGGATTAAATAACATCATTTAGAAATTATATTTTGTAAGATTGTATCCCTTGAAATGAGCTTTCCAACAAGTATAGTTTTGATATGTTTCATTTTATCATGTATTTAATTTTTAAATTTTACTCAACATAGGTTTTTCTCCAAACATCAAGCTCTTTGTTTTATAGAGGTTGAAAATTTGTAAACTATTGTACATAAAATTTTAAAATACCCTTTCCCCTAGTATTGATGCCCTTATTTCACCAAAGAAAATTAGATTTTGATATATACACAACAAGTTAGGTTGGATGACACAAGCGTATGTCCAAATTATAGTTATAGTGACTTTAGAAATTAATTAAAAATATATATAACAAAAAATTATGAAAATAATATCCTTGCTTAGATATTGATATTGAGAATCTATATTTCAAAAATTAGAATTGAATCCTTTATAGAAAAAAATTTATGAATGTTGTTTTCTAAATAAAACTAGTTATTAAAGGAGATGTTGAATGATTCATGATTGATTCAAGAAAAATAAATAAATATATATATTTAGAATCTACACAAAAATTGCCACAAATTTGATGGAAGAATGAAGAACATCTAATTATGTAGCTTTTGTGTTGTCATTGATGTCACCATATTACATGAGTTGCAACTACACGTTCAAGCTTGATCCAGTATTCTGACCCGGTATGACAATTATTATCCTCTGGTATTTTGGTCTGCAATCCTCTACTGATGAATATCATGACTTGCAGTTTTGGGAAATGGTTCTTGGTTGCTAGAAACTTGTATGTTCAGAATCTCATGTGCACAGGTACTCGTATGGTGAGTTGGAATTATTTTTTTGTTGCATTTTGCTATTAGGTCTATCCCTGGATAACCTAATCAATAGTTGGTGTTATAATGAATTAATTTTGTATTGTGATGTATTTTTTAGCTATCTTAGGTCCATCCTGACATATTGTAGCGTACTACACACTTGAATTGTTTTTGGAAAAGTTTTGTATAAGCTTGAAGCCAACAATTAATCTTTATGGTGAATAAGGGTTGCATCTAATTAGGCCGACCTAATTGATGCTTGCGAATAAGTTAGATGTGTATTGGATAGTTTTGAGATTGATTGTGTAGAAAAAATGGAAAAATAAGTATATGAAGATGATGAATTGTGTAAAGTCAATTTACTGAGCATCAAAGGAACTGAATCAACACTGGTTGGGTGTAACTTTCTTAGTTCACATTCTGACTATAAGCTAGTTTTATATTGTATCTTGTAGGAAATGAGCCTCCCTTTTTGGACAGTGAGTCTTGATAGTGAGCCACCCTTTGTAATATCTTATAACCTGTTATACTATATTGTGAGCTAATCCTCACCATGGTTTTTCCCATTTTTGGTTTTTTACGTAAAAATCCTTGTGTTCATGTGTTGTGTGTTTTTATTTTTTGCTAATGCTCTTTCTCATTCTTGTTTTTATATGCATTGGAGTAATTGAATGGTGTTTGTTCAATAAGTTTAAGAAGATACTGATTCACCCCCCCTTTCAACATCTTGGGTGTTTAGCTATTCGTATCAAAAGCCTAGTTCCTCCTAAGAAGCCTAGCAGCTTGAGGAAGATCTTGAAGATTGAACAAATGAATGATAAATAAGAACTTCGGTGTGCTCTTGAAGATCTTGACAAGGTTGAAAATGAAAATAGAGATTTGAAATAAAATCTTGATGAGGCAAATGAATTCATCAAGAAATTGAAAGAGCAATTAAAGAAATTCAAAGAAAGACATAGAGAAGTAAGTGAGCAATTAAAACAAGAAAATGAAGATCACCGGATTGAAGGTGCAAGTGGAGGAAAAGAAGAGAATTGAAGATTTTTTGAATACAATGGTGCAAAGCAAGAATGATGAATGCTCAAGGATTGAACAAGAAGTGGTAAACCTAAAAGCAGATATGGAAAAAAAAAAAGACTATGTGAAGATAAGTTCAAAACAAGCTCCACCAAGCTTAATGAGTTGATTTTAGGTTAGAAACCAACTAAAGACAAAGGTAGTTTGGGAATGGAGGTAGGTGAAATCTCAAAAGCTATGCAGACCCCAAATACAGTGGACAATCAAAAGACTCGAGATAAAGGAAAACAAACAAGAAATCCAAGAAGCTTTGCTAGAAGATCACCTATCAAATAGCCAAATGCTCAAAGGTACCCATCTTTCAATGGTGTTTATTTTTCATGTAATAAATTTGGTCCACTTGTTCCACATGTTGAGTTTTGACCAATTGATGATAAAAAAACTGTTAAGCTTGCTCATTGGGAAAGGTATGGTTGTTTTGATAACACAGAAGGTCTTATCCCTCTCCTCCTACTAAGAATTCTATTGAGACCTTAGTTTCTATCGATCCTAATCCAAATTTAGTGGCTTCATATTCTTCATCTATGATTCAACATCTTGAGATCAAAGACTCTTGTAATCCAACATTGGAAAAATCATCTACTATTCTTAAATCATCATATTTTGAGGACACAATGGGGGATGATAAGTGGAGTCAAATTTCATGCACTGAGATCTCATCCCCTTCATCTACTATTGTAATTGATGATGCTTGTGATTCAATGCAATATGACATAAATTATCTTCTACAGATGGCTACTTAAGATGAGTAATTGATAGATGTTTGTGGTTTTTTTGTGATTTCTACATTTTAGATTTGGGAGACATCATTGATTTCATACATCTTATCTTTGATGGAGATGATCCTTCTTCATTTGTTGTGAGGTAGCACTCTAACCCTCTTGTTCATTATCTACATTATCATCCTTTACAGTTTCACATGACTGTGGATTCTCTTGGAAAGAATTTGGAAGATATTTATTTGTCTTTAGAGGAGGTATCGATTGTCTTTGGATTACATTCTACAATCATTTCTCAGATTTTTTGGATTGTCTTCTTTGGTAGTGGGGCCTATAATTCCTATTTAGAATATGAAACCTTCCAGCATCGACATGAAGAAACTTGAGCATTCTTCAAAGACATCACACACCACCCTTCTTCCTACATTTTTCTTTCACTAATGGGAAGAAATTCTACATACTATCTTGGTCTTGTTTCTTCTCGAGGGGAGGAACGTTGTTTGAAATCCTTGGAATCATCTTCAACATTCATTGTCAAAAATCTACCATATTTGTGGGAGACACTAATATTGAGGGGTTGAATGCTCTCTCTTCCTCAGCATTATGTGGGTATTTTCCCTTGAATGAGGTTTTATCCTTCTCATACATCATTGAGAAAATCTTCTATTCGGTCCCTCTTTTAGGGAGGAGGTTTATCCCACTAGGTTTTCTCCTTTTCTTTGTTTTTGATAGATTGCATTTGTATTTACATACAGATACCTAACATGGCCTCATACCCAAGACCCATCTTTGTGTCATTTGCATAAGCACTCCCTAAGTTGTACTTAAGAGGGGTTGTTGGTGTAAATAGGTCTTTTACCTATCTAGGTGTTATTTGCATGTTAAGTCCACTTAGATTCTAGGAGAGAATCTTTCTAGTTACTGTTATTTATCACTAGGTCTTATCTTATATTTTTCAATTTAATGCTTGTGTCCTAGGTCATTTAATATTGGCTCATGTCATTCAATTATGACACAATCATTTAATGTTGGTACTTCATCACATCTTTCCTAGATATAAGCAAGGAATCATATGTACATTGTCAACAATTCACTATGGAAATCTTACATCCATAATCATAGCATGACATTTCTACCATTTCTCTCTTGTGGAAGTTATTATTGTCTTGCAGGTGATCTTGGGGTGTTGTAGAGTTCACCATAAACTCTTACACATTGTAGTAGATAACTTAAGTCCATATAAACACTTTTTTCAAATTAAAAAATGAATGTTCTTTATCATTTTCACTGTAATTCTCTAATTGTGCATATAAATTTCATCCTTCAAATCACTATAAAGAAAAGTTTTCTTCACATCCATTTGTCTAACCTAAAGATTATACAATGTAGAAACACATAATATAAATTGAATAGATATCAACTTAGCTACTAGAGAAAAAATATCATCATAATAAATTCTGATGATATGAGAATATCCCTTTGCAAATAATATCTATTTTTACTTCTCAACACTGTCATTTGAACCAAATTTACTTTTGAACACCCACTTTCATCCAATATGTTTCCATCCATCAAACAAAGGTACTATGTCCCATGTGTCATTTTTCTTCAAAGAAGCCATCTTTTCATTCATGGCCCCATTCTAGTACTTTATGTTCTCCATCCCATAACCTTATTTAAAGTGTTAGGCTCATTAGTGTTAGTAATAAAAAATAGTATACTTGTCTAGCTACTATCTATGCCTAGTGTATCTCCTCAATAATTGAGGTGGAGGAAATATTTTTTCTTGGAAAATATCTTAACTATATGACCTCTCCTCATTAGATCCTTCATGGGCTTCCATTTCAACTTTCTCAATCTTTAGATTAGCTAAACACATTATTTCTTCCAATTCTTTTCTAGTTCCAAAATTTTAGAAGATGGTTTCAACATTTTACAATAAAAATTTGTATTATACAAAAAATCTATGAATTATCAATTTGAATTGAAGTTTCCCCATGGGTGGAAATAGTTCCTGGTGGGTGGATGACAATTGGGTGGGTGGGAAATCTTATAACCTTTCACACTAATACCATGATCTATGAGTTAGTGTAAATAGTATTTTTTCCATCTTCTTAGTATATCACCTTTCTACGATTAACCTATTCATACTCATAGCTTAAGTTTATATAGGTTTATTATACTTTTATCTCACTTAATAGCATTGAGACAAGTGTCCTCGTCATTTGAAATACCTACTATTTGTATATTTGACACTTTCTCACACACTAGTCAAGTGAGTTCACAAGTGCTCCATCATTAGAGAGCTAGTCACTTATTGTGTTCAACTTGCATATCTTCATCGCCTTGTTTATATATGCACTGAGACAAGTGTAATAGCATTGAGACAAGTGTCCTTGTCATTTGAAACACCTACTATTTGTATATTTGACACTTTCTCACACACTGGTCAAGTGAGTTCACAAGTGCTCCATCATTAGAGAGCTAGTCACTTATTGTGTTCAACTTGCATAGCTTCACCACCTTGTTTATATATGCAAGGCTACTTTGTACATTCTAATCATCATTTAACAACATCGTTTAGCATATTGTATGTATGTAATTTATGGATGTTTATTTTTGGTTTTGTTTATGATCTTGGAAATCATATCATCATATAAGAGTTATTCTAGAAAAACCCTTCCCATTTTCTTGCACCTAGCCTAGTAAAAAGTGTTTTATTTAGAAATATAATTGCTTTAAATTTGGTTTGTTGTTTCTATTGGGGTCTCGATTTTAATTGTAAATAAATATTTTTATCGGCGAAGGAGACTCCAACATTTAGGCTCTCCTCTATTTGGTTGTCCAACAACCACGTCAAAGACCCCTTTCATCTATCCCAACCATGCCCTCCTAGAAATGCCTTTAATTTGGGATCCCTAGGAAAGGTTTTCCAAGTGCTCATTGTGGCTTTGTGTTTGTCCATTCCTCAACAACATCCTATGCAAGTGTAATCTCTATAGAAAGGAGAAATTGGGCGAGGATCTACAATTTGGAGGTGACAAATATTGTCTAATTGTTGGGAGCCAATCCATACATTAAAGGGCATTGATCCAATAGCCTTTTTTTTGTACCTTTTACCCATGTGACCTATCTTGTTTCTGTATTTTGGAGCTCAATTTGGAAGCTTTGGAGGGTACGATTCTCCTGTTTTGATCATTGTTTCAATTTTATTTTAGTATATATTTTGGAGATTTAAAGACCAGAGAATACATCTTAATTTGTTTGGAAGAGGCATTCTGCCAATTATTATTGTTGTAAAGGTCAATTTTCTTGTTAGTAATTGTGAGAATTTGTTTTGTCGTATCTTTTGTAGGATTTAAACAATTTTGGGCCTATCTTTAAATAGTTAAATCTAGATTTATGTTTGGATATTTCTTCATTCATGCATAGTACCCACACGACCTCTCTCCTGCATGTTCTATGTGACTTTGATTGATTTCATTGTGGGCCTAAGGGGGTGGAAGGCGGGAAAACTTGGTTGAATGTAGACAAGACTATAAAAAAGCACACGTGTTAGCCCATGCCAGGAATGCTTGCTTCTACCACGGTATCATTGAATGCATGGCCATGGAAAATCTTTATTCTCTGAAAATGCAGTTGCATTACTATTATTATCTCAGTAGTAGTAATGGAATGGCAGCTCCCTTGATTCATGAAACACGTTTTTATACAGAATACTGATTGTTCTGGTGCTCCTTAGCTGTCTGTTATTTCTAAGTCAAATGTCAATAAATGCAGAATTGAAATTAGGACTGCTCTTCAACTTTTCCTTCTGCTTGTAAAACCTGATAGTTGTGTCTGCAATACGTTATTACACATGAAATATTGGTTACAGCCGGCATACCCAGGTATTTTTTCATTCTGTCATGTGGGTATTTGATTATTTCCTTGTCTCCACATCCAGGTCGTTTGGTTTGTTATGTGCTGATCTGAATTGCTACTTAGTTTGTTGGTTTAGAAAATTTTGCTACTACATGTTTTGCATGTACCTATTGTGTTCTGATGTTGGTCTAACTGTGCATGTAATACATACAAAATCTTTTTCTATCTTTTTAACTCTCTTTTCCCCTGCAATCTTATAATTGACAATCTCCACCTATCGGACAAACAAAATTGCTTGTGTAACCTTTACTCATGCGTATCACATCGTGTGACAATTGATAACATTGTGAACCATTTCTAGTCCTCGATCAGCATGGAGACAAGAAAACAGAGTTATTGTCCTTGGTTGTGAGTAACTTCTCAGTAACAGTTTGTTAGACAATGGTAGGTCTTGATTTTCTCGTGAAGGCTAACACTATAGCAGGATTGATGACATTCTTATTGAAAGGATATTCACAATAGAAGACCATTTAGACCAAACTTTAGAGTTGCTAGTTTTCATTTCTGCAATGCTTCTTTTGTCAAAAGCAGCATAATATGTAAAAATTTAGGGAAAAAAGAACGCAAGCATTCTCTAGAGTTTTTCTATGCAGTTCCCTGGTCCTATTTTTTTGTTTTTATGTTTTAGTTGACATATCTAAATGTCAGGCCCGCTTTGTTAACAGGGGAACTACAACATGCCACATTAATATGGTACTTTGTGCATTTGTGATAATACTTTTATGTCACTAATCAATATTTATATTTAGTCTATTCTTGTGAGATAGCAGGTTGATGCAAATCATAAGAAGAAAATAATCATTTCTAATGTGAAATAGATTTTATATGATAGAACATTAATGATTTATGTAACATCAAACATTGTGTGGCATCAAGTCAACTTCAGTTTTTTATGACAAAATTTTTGGTTTTTGTTTTTACCAGGGTTATCAGAAAATATTTCTACCAATGATATTATTTTATAGTGCCAAGCACCAATAGCAAGAATATCTAGTCAAGAATATGGACATATAGTCTCCTCCTCAATGAGTAAAGTAGTGTAAACAATAATTCAAGAGATTAAAAGTCTTTGGCATCTACTGGGTGGATACCATGTCAATCTTACAGCCATTGGAAGCTTCTATTAACTTAGACAGTGAAGGGTTTCTTTATGTTGGACGAAGCAACATGAACCGAACACCTCCATTAGAGAACTCAGTAAGCTCAACATGATTATACTGGAAACATGCTGGCACTGCTTCACATCTGTGTCAAATTGATTCTCTAAGATCAGATATCCACTTCCAAACAACGAACATGCTCTACAAGAGGTCATTGTGTGAGATAGAAAGGAAAACTATGTGTAGGGTCGTAAGATAAAAGACTCATAATTTTCTAGTGTTATCTGACATAGAAAGGCAAAAGCTGCAAGAGTTGGAGAGAGATTTGTTAAGTGACAGTGATGATTCAGCTAAAACGGTTGAAGAAGAAGAAAGCATCTTGCACATGATGCAAGATTTGGAGACATATCTTTTAAGTGACTCCCATGACTATACTCCTGAAGAAAGTAATAACTACAAGTGGGATGATAACATATGGACCCTTGTATAATAGGATGCACAATGTTTAATTTGAAGCTAAGTCATGATGGAGTTTATTAATTTAATACAATATTATTGCTCCATCATTCAAGAGTTTAATTTGAAGCTTAGTCATGATGAAGTTTATAAATTTATTATTAAATTATTATTTCTTCTTTCAAGAGTTCAATCGTCTATAAAAGTGAAATAAAAATGAATGTTATGATTTATTTATTGTAGTTTGTTGTTGTTTAATTGTATAAAACATTATAATACAATTTTAATTTTCGAAGATAAATCTGATGTTTATAGTTTTGAATGTTGAATTGTAGTGTAGTTTATTGTCATTTAGAGCTATATCTAGTGTGCCATATAGTGGTGAATCTAAACATCAATAATTATTTACAAATTTGGTGATATGTGATTCCTAGGAATTTCTAATCATTTTTTAATCCATAATTCTTGTTCCATACACTATGAAATTGGTTGAAAGTTATAGGAAAATTGGATTTGTGGAACATGCATCGTGCAATTGTAAGCTATTTTATTTATGAAATCTCTTTTTTCCATCTATGAAACCATGTCTAACCGATATGCTATATTTATTTTAATCTATATGAAGATGTAATACCAAACCCTAGGAGTCAAACCTTTATCACCTATAATTATAGTAGACATGTGTAATTATAATTAGTGTATTCCATTCACAAATAAAACTTGAGAGAATTAACTTTCAATTGGGATATTTTCTTGATTTGATATATTATACACTATTCATAATGGCATTGTTGAATATGTTCAAGGTTTCTTCATTTATATCCAAAAAGGAAGTAACTAGGGTAGTTTAAGAGCTTGACACTTACATGTATCATAAGACAAGATTAGTTGGGAACCTTTTTGTGAACTTAGTTCAAGGAAAGGGTGGAAAAAATACATTAATTTAAAATATCACAAACTAAAGAAGGGATCCCATAGAGCTTATACAATATTTCAACTTTATATTCAAGAGAACATCAAAGAAGATACCTACTAAAGTTTGTCCTCCATCAAGTTTGACATTTCTTTTTTGAAATTAAGAAATGTACAAAGAAATTCTTGTTAAACTAATATTTTGAGGAGAGTCATTTGAAAAAATAATATTTAAATTATTGATAAAAGATACACATATAAACATAAAATAAACAATATACCATAACATAGGTGTAGCTAGGGAAAATCCTTTTTGGAGAACACTTTCACACCCCAAAGAATCTCAATATATTATTCAATAAAAATAAACTTATAGAGAGAATTTATAAGAGTTTCAACAACATTTAAATTTTGAGTGATTTTGGTAGCATAATGGTATCTGCAAATTAGCCATATATACTACAACTCTAAGAACTAATGAATAGGCCAAGTTCAAACTAGAAACTACAAGAGGTTTAGGCAAAGTAGCTTAAAATACCATAGGACCTATGGTGCTGAAATAAAAGGGAAGAGATCCCCTAAAAGAGTTTGTGTTAAAACCTATAAGGATCTCAATTATTCTTTCCCAAAGTGTATTTCATTAGGAAAGAGATCACAAGGTGTAAATATTGGCTTCCAACCTCAGTGGTGAGTCAATTAGACCCGGATCTTATTCCTTAAAACAATAGGAAAGATTTGGAATTAAATTGGAATGAATTGGAACAATTAAAACAAATGAACAATAAGACCTAATATGTAAAATGAAAATTCTCAAAGATACAAAAACTAAAATGATATAGTTTGCAGGAAAATCTGAGAAGGGTCTAGACACATGTAGCTATTGGGAAAATGTATTTCAACCTTATAATTATATATAGTTTATTGCTGATAGGCTGTATGTAGGTACGTGGAAACCGATCATGCAAATACTATACACTCGTAACAAGATATGGGGTTTGGGGCATCGCCCCAAAAAAATTGTAGTCTTTAAAGCTAAGAATTGTTAAATATATGCTAAAAACTTAAAGAGATTGTCAAAAGTTTGTCATTGATGATTATGTGATGGCAACATGATTTGAATGGAAAAATTAATTAGCATATGATGTTGGATGGTGTTTTCATTGATGGAAACCTATTATAGATGGCAATTCATGGCATAGATGCAGAAGTTTTGGTTAGGTGAAGATCAAATGATTAGATAATTACCTAAGTATAGAATGCAGCTCCAGTTATCAAAGAACCAACCTTTTGGTCTACATTACTTCACCATG
Source organism: Sequoia sempervirens (assembly GCA_007258455.2). NCBI lineage: Eukaryota > Viridiplantae > Streptophyta > Pinopsida > Cupressales > Cupressaceae > Sequoia > Sequoia sempervirens. Next base: position 487,069,509 of record VDFB02193867.1, on the reverse strand, counting down.
AAAAATTTGGTTATATAGTTTTGAGGTAATAATGATGTATGCTGGAAGACTCTAAATTTAAATTTTCATGATTTGATATCTTTTGTAGTCAAAGATAATAGTCATAAAGCATCACTCTAGATATGCCAGCGTAACTATTATAGAGTACCTGATTAGAATGTTTTCATTCCATTGTGAATGAATATTTTGGTATGTGGAGTTGTAGAAATGTTTGAGGATGCTTGTAGTACATTTTCTCCAAGTGGAAAGTGTTTTGGTAGTCTGCATGTCAAGTTGTGAATAAACAAATAGTTCATTCTATTGTTACTACACCTATGGAGTCGACCTAAGTATTTTGGGTTACTTGGAGTTGAGTAAAGTGTAGAGTTGAATAATGGGAGTAATTATAGTTCAGGACAACCTATCTTAATGTGTTATATACTTTGTTTCCTCTTGCAAGGCGTGTACACTGAGTGTTGAGCCGAAAAGATGATGTGTTGCATAGTACATGTTTTGGGCTGACCTAATTGATGTTTTGGTTGGTTTTGGTATATATACAAGGTTGATTCTATTGGGAAAATGTGTCTCAACCCTATAATTACATAAATGACAATGATGGGGGGCTCCCCCTCCCTGCGAGGTATTTGGAGGGATCGTCCCCTTGGTTGGGGGTCTAAGAGAAGTGTCCCCGAAAGGAAAATTTTATTTATATTTTATTATTGTAAATCTAGAGAATTCATCATTAGGCCTTAGATCTGACAACCGGTATTTTATTAGCTTGTCTTTCCCTAAAAGGTAAACCTATTTTATAAGGGTATTATATTACAGTTGTGTATTGTGATGTATTTTGAGAGTCTAATAGTGGTCATGTCAAGCCTTTGGATCTCTGGTTGGTGATAGTCCTATGAGAAGCTTGCTCTACAAGTATATTGTAATCTTTGTGATTTCTAAATAATATATTGGGTGGATTTTAGATTTGGGGTTTTTCTCCTGAAAGGGTTTTCCCCACATAAATCATGGTGTTGTGGTATGCATGATATTTATGTTTATTAGAACCATTTAAGTTTTTGTAACTGTTAAAGATCTATAAAAGTTTGCATTATTCTCCTCTCAAGATTAGTATAGGAATTTTTTCTACTAGTTTAGCTTCCCACAAATTTTTTGTGTGATATGTCTAGAGATGTGAGATAAATAGCAAGTTTTAGAGAAGAGAAGTGTAAATAAGGTTTGAGGAGAAGAATGAAGTGTGTTAATTCAATACTCTAAGCTTCAATGAAACCGTGTCTTCAACATAGATCAGATGCAATGTTAGCAGTTCAAAATTGGTGGTGAGCCACCCTTTCTTCTATCTCTTTCTATTATGGGAAGTGAGCCCTTTGGAAGTGAGCCTTCTTTTAGATAGTGAGTCCACCAATTGTATCAAAATTTATAACTAGTTACAATATCTATATTATGAGCAAGGATAACTTTAAGAACCCCCCCCCCTTAGCAATGGTGTAAAATCCTCGTGAATCTTTCCTTTTATTTGAAAAAAATTATTATTTTTCCTTGCGAATCTATGCACATTATTAAAAAAAGTTGTAATATTGTGGCAAATCTTAATGAATAATTGGTAAAAATAACAATCATAGTGGAAATCCTAGAAAATAATCACTGAAAAGAGTAATTACAATGGAAAATTTCTCCTTTTAAAATTTGCATAGTTGGTTAGTGTAATTCCCCCATATTTTTTTTGTTTTTTGTAATATTGAAGTAGGGGCTCAGGGGCAGCAACCACCGTCGGGTTCAAGGGGCAGCACCCCTTGCGGTGGTCAAGGGGGCAGAGCCCCCTTGTGGGGTTCGAGGTGGAAATTCCCCCTCGCAAGGTCTGGGGCCAATGGCCCTGGCTCGCTTCTGTCGCAATACAGACGAGGTTGAGGGGCAGAATCCCTCACCACCAAGCATAAATTCACTATTGAAAATTCATTGGAGCACACAGATTAAGTGTTTTTTAAAAATCTCACTTTAAAAGTAAGACTAAATGAAAAGTGAAAATGTTACCATCGATTAGCTTTTTAATCAGATGGCTACAAGTTGATTCTGCGACCTAATATGCATGTTCCTTTTAAAAGGCTTGTTGAGGCCCAAAATTTGTTTTGGGAAACACAATTAAATCTAATCATGTGGCCCAAACAAATTTTGGGCCTCAACAAGCCTTTTAAAAGGCACATGCATATTAGGTCACAAAATCAACTTGCAGTCATCCGATTAAAAAGCTAATTGATGGCAATAAATAAAAGCCCCAAAATTAAATAGTAATTTATTATTAGTGGCGATATTTCCCAAAAATTAATGGTAGGAATATAATATTACTAGCAAATATAATTAATATTTTTAATTACAGTATAAACTACTGGAAAATCAGTTCCAATGACACATCATTTAAATAGGCGAATTAATCGTGACAAAATTATTTTTTTGTAAAGACCGACAATTCAACATCCTTTTTAGCTTGTACTATTCACCATTTTTGGAGGTACCAATTTTAATTATTTTCCAATTGGTGAAGATTCACCACTAAATTTTTCCCTAATTATGAGCTAATGCTCACTATTGTTTTTCCCTTTTTGGGTTTTCCATGTAAATTTGGTGTTCTTGTGTTCTTTGATTTGATGCATGCTCTCTATGTTCCTTTCCATTACTACAAGTTTAATGTGATGCATTGAATGAATGCTTAAGTTAATAAGAATATCGATTCACCCCCCTCTTAGTATTTTGGGTGTTCAACAATACATCCATTTATGTTCTATTTTTTATGTCCAAAAGTGGATTTGATAGCTTGTATTCAATAAAAAAAGAAGGAAAATTATTTATATATTTTGATAGATAATATGTTATATAAATCTTGCAAACAAATAGAATTCAATTGTAAGCATCATGATCAAGCTACTCAATTAGATTAGATCATGGAAATGTTCCTAGACCTAATAACAATAGAAGATGAAATGTATAAGCATGAATTGATCATACTTCTAGAGAAATAGGAAAGATACCTTTTTAAGATATTAGTTGATAAAAATATTTTTCCACCATAAGATAAGGAATTTTGTGAGAAGATGCTTAAGGCTATAGCTTTCAAAATGGATTTGTTGATATGGCATATGTAGAACATCCTGTAAGAAAGATAATAACTTCACAGACTTGGGATATTTTTGAATTTTTTGTGTCTCAAGTGATTAACCAAGATTAAATAGATATGGAAAAACATTCTATAAGTACAACATAGGAGATCTATTAGGAAATAAAGAATAAATTAGAAGATATGCAAGCAAGGGTGGATTAAAATATAATAAATTGATTGACACAATTCTAGTTAAAATATAGAATTTTGGATAAAGGTCTACATGATATGAGAAACCACATTGATTTCTTTGAGAAAATGTATGAATATTCTAAGTTATGAGTAGATATTTTGAAGGGTCTTGATAATGAAAAGTTGACTAAGTGTTTGAATGACTACTTGGAATATAAGCGAAAATCCCTATAGTAAATTTTGAATAAATTTTGGAGCCAAGACAAACTTCTAGTTCTTGTTATTTTTATTCAAATAATCATTATTTTATTTATAGTGTAATAAATAATTGCTGAAAATTGGTCCCCATCTAATAAATAAGATGGTCTCTATTTTTAGATTGTTAATTGGTATATCAACTTTCAATTCTAAGGGACATGAAAAACTTATGGAAATGATGCATATGTTACTTATGAAAATTTGTAGTTACTTTACTATTTATAGATGAACTATATAGTTAGGAATATTTGCATGGAATTTCTACAATTATTGGTAAGTGTTAGTTGGATATTTCTATCTCATTTTTTTCTATTAAAAGGGTGCATCATAGATTGTATGGTGTTTGACTCTTTTGATATTTTCTTTAGTGAGATAATAACTAAGAATTTTCTCAATAGTTAGAGAAAGAATTCTGGAAGGAGAAGATTAAGATTTTGGTGTACTATATCCTTGTTGAAGTTCATAAATATCTAGCTTATTCAATTGTTTCTTGTCTCTAAAATGGTAGAGTGCACTTGTTCATTCTTTATATTTTAAATTATGTGGAAAAATATTAATATTTAAATTGAAAATCCATGTTAATGAGTTATTAGGATTATCATTGAACTTGCATGTGTAATATGATAGTTTGATGAGCACTTGTTCCAATTAACTCTAAAATTCCTTTGGAGATTGCATGAAGATTTTATGTAATATTAGGCAATTATTGATTTAAATAAAGTGAGTTTAAAATCAATTGCCTCATATTTTGTTCAATATAAAGATGAAAATTATTAATATTATATCACTCATCATTTTGTTTACTTCTTGTTAACCCTATATCTTTTGTATTTTCTTTAAAATATAGTAGAGTAGATTAAAATATAAATTAAAAAAAAAAAGATTATAATTTTGGGAAATAAACCTCCTACCAAGTTTAAAAGAGTTGTAAAGGACCCTTGAACATAATTTCAACAATCACACTAAGTTATCCAACACTGTTGGGACTCAACTATAGAGACCTTGGAGATAATAAATCCTAGATTTGTCATCTTTTCAAGAGAGATTAAAAGACTTACTTTACCTGTGTTGTATAATGTCATTTCAAGCATCAACAAAATTGGAACTAGGAGGGACCTCTTTTAGATAATATGAAAAACATAGTTTATTTTTCTATCTCGAGATATATAATAATCCTCATATATACGCCTAAAAAAGAATATGCCTCTTAGAACAATCAACATAGAAAAAAAAAGTGATAAGGTAAAGAACAAAGTTGAATCATCAATCTCTGTGGAATCTCCACAAAATACTTAAATTATATCCAACCCTACTCCTACTATATCAACTCCAGTAGTGACTATTTTTCTTTCAATTAGATTAATCTCCCCTTGGCTAGATTTTGTGTGGCCTGCACAACCTCCCTAGCAATCCTCATAAATTATTTCCTAAATTTATATATGGAAAGTTAAAAATAAAATAAGATTGATTTAAATCATTCAATGATGCTTGCATTAGAGGGAACATTGAGCATCAATATGTTGTATGCAAAAATTTCCCCTATTTGTTGAGAGACTTTTCTTATAGATGGTACCCTAGCTTATAGCACAATCCATTACTAGTTGGAAGAATATGGAAGATAAATTCCTTAACCAATTCAAGATTTATGTGGACCCTTCCTTGCTATATCAATAGTTTATCAGAGCTTCAAGAAAGAACGGGTACTAAACCCATTAGCATGTTTAATTAAGGTTTTAAAAATACTATTTAGAAAGTTGGTTAACCCCTTCTTGGCTAGTGAAAATGTGATCATATAGATATATTTAAGTTCTCTCAACCCTTTATCTGATTTAGTATTAAGAAGAAATTAGGAAAAATACAATAATCTATCCACTTCTTATCACACTACAATCAAAATCTAGAGAGAAATTGATCCTTCTTTTGGAGCAATTAATGGGTATTTACTAAGAATGGATTACATAGGAATACCCAACCATGTACCAAAAACCAATCAAGAATTCACATTTGAATAGTAATTCCTTGTTAAACCCTATTCCTATAATCACCAACTACAAAATCATTCCACAAACTACAAACCAAGCTTTTCCCACACCTTTATTGATAGGATTTGGGTAGACATCCAGTACTTCTACTATTCTCATTAGACTAATTACTATTTTTTTTTTTGAACAAGTGACTATTCATTATGGTCCAACAATAAATATCCAAATAAATAATCAGATAGGATAGTCTAGTAGTTCAAATTCAATTAAAAATCAAAGTACTCAACTTACATAAAAAAATAAGCCCTAAAAATAAATTATCATAGATTATTAAAGAATTTATTAGGCTTAAATTGAGTCCATATAAGGGATAGAATCAAAAAAAATATTAAATTTACAACAAAAATAGAGATTTTGTAAACACTAGGTCATTTAATCGATAATGGAATATTAGGCATAATAATGGAGTGACTAACTCCTCTAAAAGAACAAATATGATAAATATAGCATATTTAAATCTCATGAACAATTAGTGTATCTACTACATGTTATTATTGCACACTCTAAACTTGATTTCCCTCAAATGGAAAACATGATCTAGCCAAAATTATCCAGACTGGTTCTCAATGGATTAGTTATTCTAGGATAAGTGATAATTGTGACATTGAGACTATCATGGTTTGAGATATGTTAATATTCTCATTTGAAAAGAGAATGAGCATGTTTAAGGCACTTATGATGTACAAAATGTTCAACAAGGTCCAAAAGCAATTACTTTTTGAAGAATAGAATTAAGTCTCCTTTACCTACTTTGATTCCTCCCAACCATGCTCCCACTCCACTTGACCCTAATGCAAGTAATAATCCTACACCTCTTAAAGGGGAATAAATGGGTTCAATACTAAACATTCCTTAGCTCCCCGAACTCATTTTTTTATAGGAGGTTATGACTTGATAGAGGATTTGAAGGAAACCCAATCAAACATGACATTGTTTAATATTCTATAGAATTATCCATCCCAAAGAGAAGCCTTGATAAAATAATTAGAAAAATCACATGGAAATCATGACACCTCTAAAACTAAGGAGAAAAGAGTGGTGTTTTACAAAGGAAAGTTAGAATCCCCACCATTTGTCCTCAACCTCCAATTCTTTGGAAAAAAATTAAATAACTCCCTAGTTGAATATGGAGCTTCAAGAAATGTCATTCATTATTCTATATGTAAAAAATTAGGACTCGCACGCTTGAAGATGTTGAAAAAAACTATACAAATGGATACGATGGAAGTAAACGTGATTAGTGAGTTGAAAGATGTACACATACAACTTACCTTTGATCCAAGGATGCAATAACACAACATTCAAGTAGCCAACATTTCAAAAGTTTATGGAATACTCCTTAGTAGAGTCTCGCCAAAAATCTTTAATGGGTACTTTTCTACTGAATTCTTACACATTTGGTTACCATGAAGGGTAAATCAAAAGCATATTAGAGTCGATAGTGAGCCAAGACTTAAATACATGATCACTGAATACAAATGAAGTAACATACACCAATGTAGAACTAGGAGTGTATATATTTGATGAGATCCTCACTTTCCACATTGCAAGTAATACTAACCTAGACCATACTCATCACATTTCTACTTTGGATGATGATCTTATGATGATCTTGTAGAAGCTAGATTTGTAGAAGATTATAACAACTCTGTAGAAATTAAATAAATTAAGGAAGAAAATCATGATACTTCTAAAATCTTTATAGAAAATGAACAATATCCTATATAACTGAAACATCAAATACTAAGATACAAGTTTGCAGCATGGACTAGTGAAATATTGGATGTGACTAAATCTAAGAAGAAGTCTGAATAAATCCTTCAATTCAAATAAATACAAGATTTGGGTCCTCTAATATGTAATGGATCTAAATCTAAGCAAGGAAGTGGAGTAGGAATAGAATTCATTAATCCTAAAAGGAAAAAATTTATAGCATCATAAAGGTTACAATTTTATGATAATAACAATGTGGTTGAAAATGAACCACTAATACATAGACTTCATTTAGCACTTCAAATAAAATTTAATTACCAATAGGTGTAGGGAGATTTTAAATTGGTAATAAAACAAGTACAGAGTTAACATTTATGCCATGACAAATAATTAGTTGTTTATTGTAATTGGGTTTGGAATTTAATTGAATACTTTGATGCTTTTGATATAAGTAAAAGTCATTCATAGATGAGGTAATTGCATTTTTGATGCATTAGTTTTTGTAGCTAGTAGTCTCTATCCTATTAACCAATCAAAATTATATAGGTTTTCAATAGAATTAGTTTCAATTATTGTAGTGTTTAATAACGTCACCTTTTTTTAAGTTTTTAAAGATGATAAACATATTCTTGAATTTATTAAAATTTCTGGAGACTTTGAAAATATGGTTATTGATGAATCTAATCATGGTCTTATGGATTTTAAGAAAGGATATATAATTAACATTAAGATGAATAATATCTCAAAAGTGATGGTAGTTCTAGAGATGATATTTGTTTCTAATTCTAAAGTTAAATAGAGAGTTTCTCAAGATTGTTAGAGTCACTCAAAGGACTCAAGTGTCTTGAATCACTTGCAAAAACAAAAAAGAAACTTCTACAAGAGGGAAAATCAAGAAAATGAAATTACAATAATAGATGCAAGATACAATATTCAATACTCAAGATTGTAGAGATATATTGGACTAACTCAAATGAATTGAATTGTCTTAGGATATACAAATGATTCCTTGTTTATAAAGGAAAAATATGAGATAGAAAATTAGACAATATCATGACATGTGTCTTAATCTTGCATAATGAGATAACTACCCCAAAAAATATTAAATGACTTAGGACACAAACATTAAATGCTAAAAGGTAATTTAAGATCTAGTGACAACTAACATTAACTAGAAGATTCCCTCCTAGGACCTAAGTGGACTTAACATTTAAATAGGACCTATATAGGTAAAACACCTATTTAAACTCACACCCCCCTTAAGTACAACTTAGGGAGTTGATTATTATGTAAAGATGCAAATACGGGTCCTGAATACAAGGCCATGTTAGGTACCCATGTACAAATACAAATACAATATCTCACAAATGGAGAAAAGTGGAAAATCTAGTGAGAGGGACTCCTCCCCAAAAGAGATGAAATATAAAATTCTTTTAATGATGCATGAGAGGGACAAAACCCTATTCAAGGAAAAATACACCCTCATAATAAAGAAGAAGAAAGACCATGTAGCCCCCCTTTAATGGTGACTCTCTTGCAATGGTAGAAGCTCAACATTGAATGTTGAAGATGATTCAATCTCGTCAAACAACATTCCTCCCCTTAGGAAGAAACAAAACTAGAAAGATATGTAGGATGTCTTCCCATTCCTAAAAATAATACGTGAGAAGAAGTATGATGTGTGATGTCTCTAAAAAACACTCAAGTGTCTCCATGTCGATGTCAAAACCTAAAAAACTCCAAACAAGCATTCCAAGCCACACAACTAAAGATATCAATCCAAAATATCCTAAAGATGAATGTAAAACACACCCCAAAGACAAAGATTCCTCCAATGAAGAAAAAGAAGCCTTCTCCAAATATTGTAAAACACACCCCAAAGACAAAGATTCCTCCAATGAAGAAAAAGAAGCCTTCTCCAAATATTGTCCAAAAGTATCCACACTCAAATCAAACTGTGAAGAATGATCATATAGAGAATGAACAAGAGGGTCAACATATTCCCTCACAACAACTGAAGAAGGATCATCTCCATCAAAGAGAAGATGTATGCAATTAATGGATTCTCCCAAATCTAAAATGTGGGACTTAACAAACAAACTAGAAATGTCTATCAAGTATGCATCCCAAGTAGATATAGTTGGATCTTGACGATGTAGATCCTACTACACTGAATCACAAGAGGCCAAAACTGTTCCAACATGAGCATCATAAAATGCAACAAAAAATGGAGGAGATGAAAAGCTAGGTTCAAGAATGGGATCTAATGTGAGAACTCCCAAGTTCAAAAATCCAAATGTCTCATTTGAATCATGGTTCACACTAGAAGTGTGATCAATATCCAAAGGAACAATGCCATAATTAGAAGAAAAATTTACAAAGGTGTACAACTGAGATGAATGATCAACCATCCCAATAGAAAGAATCTATCTACTCTCCAAGTCTCTAATGATAACTAAATCAAGAGTGAATTCCATTGTCCTCCTATATCCACCATGTGTGAACTAATATATAGAAATAATATTGTTCTCCAAATGAGGTACACATAAAATGTCATTGAAAGTTCCATCCCCAAAAGCAATAGACCCCTTCCCAAGTACACTCATGTATGTATGCTTTTCCATAAAAATAGGAGACATAGAATAAAGCTCAAAAGAAGATAATATAGACTACATAGATATCATATGATGAGATGCTCCTGAATCTAGAAGTCATCTCCCTAATCCATGACCTAAAAAAAGAACAAAGCGTTGTTCCCTTATTTCTTGATGTAGTGATGTAGGAGCATCCAGGGCAAAGAGCAATCTTGCATCATAAAATTTTGTGTTTGTTTTTTTCAATAAGGGCTGAGTCGGATGGAAATTCACTAAGTATGGAAAATTGCAGAAGTTCAGGCGTAGGAGGAACTAATTTCATCATTCGGTATTGGTTTTCATACTCATCAACGAGACAAAGAGAATTCATTGGGACCTTGTTTCAAATCCCATTGACATACCGATGGTGGGGTGACAGTGAAAGGATACAATGGAGATACATCAGCATAAGACTACATTTCCGCAAGACAACATTTGATGTCCCCTCAGCATCCTGACGAACAATAGAGCATCGATAAGAAGCATCAAGGTGACTCCAGGTTATCGATGGGAGGTTTTGGTGAGTCTCTTCGATGGGGCGATATGAGGTATCGATTTGATGGTGACACTTCAGACAAACAAGGATTCGTGTCCCTTTGATGGCCTGACAAAGTGGTGACGCCTGCACGCATTGTGGAGAGACTTTCATTTCAGCGAGACTCAATGATGAGTCCCTTTGATACAATGATAAGGAGGCGATGACAGAGGATTGACTGAATGGTGAGTTTGCAGGACAAATGAAACCAGTGGTGACACATGGCATGATAGTATTCGTCAATTCGCATCGTTATTGCTAATTGACTAGGTTAAATGAATTTATGGGCATGCAACGAATGATTGGAAAATGACTTACTGGGGAACGAATGAGAACACAGTCATGGAAGTGTATGTAACTTCTTGGAGAATATACATGGATACTACGACATCGTCAAGCAAGGAGGAAAAACAACAGAATGAGAGGGGAATGTCATGAAGAGTGCAAAGAACAGAGGAAGTACAGAACAAAAGTTGAAGTTTTGACATCTGAGAAACTCAAATCTGCGCTTAGCAGATGAATGTAATAAGCTACCCATGAGATGGCATGTAACTCTGTAATGCCATTCCAATAAGAAAGGAAATTTTTTCTTTGCATATTTGGTTGTGCATGAACATTGTTTCTAGTTGCAATGGAATTTCCCTTCACTAAGTGGTATCAGAGTAGGTGTTCTTAAGTCTGTAATAGAGCATCGAATGTGAGGCAAATATAGTAGGACCTATGAGTTTGAGATAAGAACAGAATGCCTCCCAGAATGGCCCAACATGGTAGAGGTAGAGGCAGAGGTGTTGGAGGAAGAGATCCTCCTAAAGATGAACTTAGAGCCCTTAGAAGGAAATTGGAGAACCTACAGGATGAAGTTTGAAGAAGAGGTATACATCGAAAGAGAGAAGATAATAAAGATGAGATTGAAGAGGAAATAAAAGAGGAAGAACAGGATCATATGGATCCTAGGGAAATGAGGTTGCTGAGAGCGATATCCAACATGGGAAAGAGCTCTAAGATGGAGGTTTCAACTTTCAATGGGAGTCTAAATCCTAAAGAATTGATCGATTTGATCAATGACATGGAGGAATTTTTTTGAGTTTGAGGAGATTGGAGATCCACATAGGGTGAAGTTTGCAAAGACTAAATTGAAAGGTCATGCAAGTATATGGTGGAAATACATCCAACTAGAAAGAGATGGTCAAGGGAAAGAAAAAATCTCCAAATGGGACCGAATGGTGGAAAAATTGAAGATGTAATTCATCCCAGTTGACTACAAATTGGAGCTTCTAAAAAAGATGTAGATTCTGAGACAAGGAACAAGGACAGTGAAAGAATATATAGAGGAATTTAACAAGGTTCTAATTCAGATAGGACACTCTAAGGTGAATAAGGAGAAGGTTGCTCGATATATCGATGGGTTGAAGCCTAGTACATAGGAAGAATTGGCACTAGTAAGAATGACTACTATCAAATACACTTATCATTTTTTGCTAAAAGCTAAAGAATGACTGAACAAGAGGTCTAAAAGTAAACAAAGAGGCAGAGGCTATGGTGGAAGGACTAGTAGATGGCCATATGGAGGCTGAGCTGGAAACCAAAGGAATGGCAAAGGGAAGAGGATGGACTAGACATGGATCAGGAAGAGGAGGGTTTAGAGGAACATGTTTCCAATGCAGAGAAGGACATAGGGCTTATGAATTCCCTCAAAATCAAGGCAATTCAAACAAGAGGTCTAATAGTAATGCTCGAGTTTCCCATGTAGATGAAGAGGCGTAGTCCTCACATTTTGAAGATGTTGAATAGAGTGAGACCCTTGTTGTTAGGAAAGAATTGTTGAATGACGAGAAGGAACCAGATCAAAGAAAGAATTTGTTTTGTACTTATTGTACATGAGATAACACCTAAGGAGTATAAGATAACAAGTATCAATGTTGGACAGTCATCCTGGACACAAGAGTTAGAAGAAATGAAGATGAATTTGGATGCAACTGTTGCCAAGATACAAAAGAACAAATAGAAGAAAAGAGAGTTAAAAGAATGGGTTGCTAGCCTAGAAAAAAATTTCAAGTCATTAACCCAATCTGGCCAAGCACATAGTGAATTGTCGCAGAATCCAGTACTTATGTAACAAGAATAGGTGGATGCAATTGTAGCAATTTTCCATAGGATGAAAGTATTTGAAGAATGGATTGACTATTAGGTAAGGAAAGGAGAAGAATTTATTATAGATACAATTGGAAAATACAAGGAAGCACATCGTTGGTTTGAAAAGTATAGAAGATTAGGAGGAGAAAGCATTTTTTTCCAGAAATAGGTCGATGCTGAAAGGAGAAATATAGAAACTGTCATGCAAATAGATGTATAATATTTGATAAGGGAAAATATAATTTCAAAACAAGAAGTTCCATTATGTGAAAAATGGAAGAAACAGTTAAAATGGGAAGGTGACACATTGATACAATGTATAGAACGATTTGAAAAGGTCATCGATAAATGTAGTAAGTTGCTTGATAAAGATTAAGATTTTATTAAAGTGTTAACACGTCAAGATTGTGATCCCTAGACACTAGGACAAAAGGGTAAAGAAGCAAAAGCTTTCAAGGAATGGATTGAGAGAATAAATAAAGACCTTGTTTAGTTGTTAACCCAAGAAGTCATTGATGAGATCACACATTGCAGGAACACTATAGTTAGATATGAGACATAGAAAGTGGAAAGGAATGCCAATATACTCCAGATATTAGGGGATTACACCAGGCTCAAGTATAGTTGGAAGGTGATACATGGAATTTCAAAAGAATGCCTACACCAAATATTAAATACTTTCTAAGAATATTAGCAGAAGAAAAGTGAAGAAAGGATCCCAGAACCTGAGCTCTAAGTGAAATAGGAAGTACCAGATTTCGTATACTAGAAGTATTACAAAGGCATTTTTTTGAAATTATTTTTTGTAGGTTATTCCTGGTCTCAGTGGGTGTTTCATGTCTAGTTTTCTAAAGAATGTTGGCAGCCTTGTTTTATGCGGAGTATTGTGCACTAGAGATTGAAGGTAAAGAGTGTTGCTGCTGAAGAATTCAAAGCTTTGACTTCATCTAGAAGATTCTGTTGATAGTTGGTGTATGCCACATGCTACATTTTGATTTGATATTTCTAATTCTCTCAATAGACTTTAATTTTGAACTCTTGAGGCCTTGTTCCTATAAAAGGTTGTTTATTGCTTTACTTTTATTTGAAGTATAGAATTTGTGGATGTCGGAAGAGCCAAAACTTCTCTAACTTTTGGTATTTTTTCCTATTTTCTAAATCATTGCAGATTAAAAATTTGTATGGACATAGAATTTAATCAATATTGAAGGAAATTTGATAGCTACTTATCTCATGTATTTTTGTAGGGTGCATATAGAACCTACTTGGTGTCCAAAATAAAACCCCTTTTTTTAAAAGTGTGCACCACTTTATCCCTAGCTATGAAGCAATCTGGTGATGTATAAAGCAATTTTCTTTTATTTGATTAACTCTTAGGGAATGCATGGAGAATAAATGGAAGGAATTTTATTTTTGAGTATTTTTTATGCATTATTTTAGATTAGATGTTTAAATTCTTGAAAATGTTCCAAAAATTAGATGAATGATTGGAAATTTATTAAAAATCTTTTGTTTCCTATGAAATTATTGAATGCTTAAAGCTAAATCTGCTTAAGTGATAGAAAAATTGTTTGATGTTCATGAAATATTATTGCAGATCTTTTGATTTCATGAAATTATTTTATGATTGAACTCAAAATCCTATATCTAATGCTTATAATTCTAAATGAAACTGGAGATGTTTTTTTATGAACTAAAGATAACCATAGACCCATTGAGATTAACAACAATATCACATCATACCCTAGAGTGAACCTAGTATAGTCAAAACCTGACTACTGAAGCCTTGGGATTAAGCTAAGTCAACCTGTTCCTATTACACACACACCTAAGGTTGTCATGGTTTAGTCTTTCAAGTAAAGATAGGTTCTTTGTGGTATTCCTGTGAGGATTTTATTTGCACTGTTGTTGCAAGTGACATCGTTGTCAACACTTACCATGGAGACACTATTGCATTCCTATTTCTAGAGGTGACCATCCATTTTTTAGTTGATCATGGTTCTTAAAACTATTGGTACATATATATTTGATTGTCAAAAATTTTCCTTTTCTTCCATTTGATCATTTTTTGAGAAATTTCATTAGGGGCACTAATGCAAATTCTTGTCTTCTTGATCTTAATCATCAATTTTTTAGATAATTTTCTTCATTTTAGCACTATAAGAGTCATCTTTCAATAGTTTCTATAGTTTTTTATGCTTTAGGAATATTCTTGATGTTCCTATTATTTTTGGGACATTACTTTTTTTTGGCTTCTTAGTCCATCATTCACCTTTCTCTTTTTTGGAGGATTTTCCCCTAAGTTTTTCTCCTTTTCTCCATTTATGAGAGATTAAATTGTTTTTACATGGGTACCTCAAGCCTTGTTGTTGCAACCCATTCATGCAATATTTTCTTTTCATGCATTCATTTTAAAATTTTCTTAACTACTCTCTAAGTTGCACTTAAAGTGAGGTGTTAGAGTAATAATTCATCAACTAATAGTTAATTAATATTTAATTAATTATTAGACTAATTTTACTTTATTCATTTAAGCTAAACTTAGGATTGTTGTTTTATTTTATAAGATGGAGCTATTATTAGATTATTATGTCTCATCACATAAAAGGTGTTTATTTATTTTTTCATCTTACATTGTATGTATTTCACAATTTCAACAATATATAAAACTAAATAATTTAATTAAACAATTCTGAATTTTCTATCTCAAAACCTTATATTATACCTCAAGTAACCACTTCTATTAAGAAAAAGACATTGAATTCTAAAACTGAAGATAAGATATGAGAGATATATTTTTTATAATACAAAAGATGGTGCTTGAATCGTTTACATCAAAACAAATTTTAAAAGAGTTCAAGCACCACATCATATGCATAACATTCCACATTTTCATGTTATATGCAGCTTTTAAGGAAATAAGTTGTATTTTTTGTTTTTTAATGGTGAACACATTAGAAGATGACATGAACTCATGAAATTTGTTTCATGAATAGACTCATGAGATAATATGTGATTCTAGGTGCTTTACATTAGATTGTTTTTCAAATAAACTATCAATGGATTTTAATGTAGGGAAATTAAACAATTCCCCACACCCATGACATCAAGCATAGTGAAGACTTATTTTCTTTCACCCTATGATTTGGCATTAAGGAATATGACGTAGATCACAAGTATTAACTATAATAGAAGTTGGTATTGTCTTTTAAATGATTGTTAGCATGGTGATCACAAGTATTAACTGTAATAGAAGTTGGTATTGTCTTTTAAATGATTGTTAGTATGGTTCTTTTAGATTTGATATTCACGAATCATAATGCGTTTATTACCTAGATTTTAAATAAAGGTCAAATATGTTGTGAGAGGTGAAATAATATTTGTAAGATGATTTTATTTATTTAATTTATTGCAGTCTTTTTAAATCTTGTGTAGAGATAATAAAATCAAATTAAATTTAAAATTGTATCAATGTAATATTAATTTTAATTTAATTGGATGAAGTTTTATATTGTTAGCAGCCTGAGATCCTCTCCTTGCAAGAAGTCCCACCTCTTAAATTTAGGAGTGGAGTCAAATCCAAGACCAATGGGGAGCAAACCCACTACCTAAGCAAACTCAACTACCCATTCATACTATTAGAAAATAATTTATTACTATACAATTCAAATACACTTCTTACTGTGAGTCAATGATGGTGGAAAAAACATAGATTTGATTTAAATAAGTTAAATCATTTTTTTCAATTTTAAAAAGTGGGTAATAGAATGTAAATTGGTAGAATTTTTAGATTGTCATTGGTATTGATTAAAAGGTGAAGAAAAGATTATTCTATTTTATAAGTGAAATATTTCTCAATGTAAACCTTATTTCTTAAGTGATGTGCATACATTATAAGAAATTTAAAATGTTTTTAATATAAATATTGGATTGAATATTTTTATTTGTATGTATTATACTATTTATAAAATGAAAATTTTAAATTATTTTATTTACATAAGATTTATTTTATAATTATTTTATTTTGCTGTAAAATTATTTATTACTCATTTACATTGAATTTTCTTTTTTTCCAAAATGTGGACAATGTAAAGTTTTTAAAATTTCATAACATGTTCTTTCTTATAAAGGAAAATGGACTCTCAAGATAAATAAAATAACTTTTTTTTCCTAAAATTAATATTAGGAAAATTAAAATAACTTACTTTAAATAGTAAAATAACTTTTAAGTGAATAAAATAATTCAAAATCAAAATATTGATATTTTTAGTTATATTTAAGATATTTATACTACACCTCTTTCTTGCAATAGATGTTTTAGCCAATCCAGCTAGTCTCACCATCCCATCTATTTAAATTGTATTTCACATTTGGAGTAAATTAAAAATAATAGAATAAATTAAGAAAAAATGAAAAACTTGGATACATTTAATTGTAGTTGTCATGTCTATAATAGTAAAAATATTGAAGTGTAATTTTGTGATAGAAAAAAATTATAGATACATTTTCTAATTTTAATACTTTTGAATTCATAATAAGAGGGTGACTTAATACAAATTACATATTGACAAATACTGCAATGTTATGTTAAACTAGACTTAACCCAATTCTTGACAAACCCCAATCTTTGACGTTTATTATGCAATATTATCATTTATTTTATTTTTAGATTATGTGAACTTCTTTTGGCACCCCTCGGTACCATATAGATAGTGGGGAGACTAAACCCCTCGTGACCTCTTGCCTGCAATAGGATGTTTCAGCCAATCACCTAGGGCCACTGCCCATATTATCATTTATTTAATATAAGAGTCTTCTTTCATTTAATTATCTGATGATCTACATTTAATATTTGGGGACAAGAGGATGCTTTACCTAATAGAACTAGGTCCGCCGCCCATTTTATCATTTATTTAATATAACAGTCTGCTGTCATTTAATTACCTCCTCATCTACATTTAATATTTGGGTACAAAATATATAATTTGTCTACAATCAGTATATAGATGGTGACAATATTCGAACCTTGTTCATTTAATATTTGGGAACAAAATATATTATTTTTCACTAATCAATGCATAGATGGTGACAATATTCTAACCATGTTCATCAGATATGAAGGCAGTTTCCTTGGCAACCATCCTATTAAAACCCAGCAATCTAGAGTAGCAAAACATCGATTCAATCTCCTAGCAGCAGGCAATGGCGATGAATAAGCAAGCTTTACATTTTGCACTTTGTTTTCTCCTTTACTGTTTTCTCCGCTCTCCCAGCTGCGAATGCAGTTCTACAGAAGAAAGGTACTACATAGTTGGAGTGAATACTTTTCTTATTGAAGGGGGTATGGACTTTAATGTCTCGAGTAGGAGCCCAAGCGAGGAGCGGCCAGCAGGAAGAGGAGGGGCAGATCTGCTCATTAATCATCTCAACGTAGCCTCCAGATCAAGTTGGAGGGACATGTTGATGCAAGGGCTGGAAAGAGATAAGTATTTTGTTAATCGCATCTTCTCCAATCTTCCTGACAGTAAAAATGTTACATCCTCTCCTTTAGGGACAACTGCCTTCGATACTCCCATTACGTCCGGGAGCGAAATGCAAGGTCCAGAATATACTGTAACAGTTTCCATTGGAACACCAGCTCTGAATCAACTGATGGGAATTGATACCCTCAACTCCCTATCATGGATTCAGTGCAACCCCTGCAAGGGTTGTACTTCTAATGTGAAGTTCCCCATGTATGTCCCCAAGCAATCCTCCTCCTTTAGGTCAGTGGCTTGTAAGTTATCAAAATGTCCACCCCTGGGATCAGATCCCAAGGACTTTCAGTCAACCTGTGACAATTGGGGTACCTGCACTTACATAGACACTAATGGTCTCGCCCAAGGATCCGAGGGAGATTATATCACCGAGACCCTGAAGCTGGGTACCAATACATTCAACGAACTACACATGGGATGCGCCTATAGCTTCAGACAACCAAGGCAGTCTGCAACATCCGGGCATTTGGGGTTGGGCAGGGGTCCTCTTTCCCTAGTTTCCCAGAAATTGGGCGGAGAGTTCTCCTACTGTCTTCCCAACTACCTGTCTGTGCGCGCAACAGGGTCGCTGAAGTTAGGGAAGGGCTCCATTCCAGCCTCTGTGAAAGTCTTCACGCCCATGCAGAAAGAGCCCCAGTTTGCTTCAAGTGCATACATCTTGGGACTGGAAGGTATCAGCGTGGGAGGCCAACGCTTACGCGTGAACATGCAGGTTCCTGGTGCTCTGCCGACAATAACATATATTGACACTACGGTAATGGCTACCCGACTGGTGAGTCCTGTCTACAATGCTTTGAGAACTTCCTTTGAACAAAAGATGAAGACATACGCGCCAACTGTTAAGCTCGCCTCGCCATTTGGAGATTTTCAACCGTGCTACCAGCTTTCCAGCATAACATCTGTGAAAATTCCAATTGTTACTCTTCATTTCAATGGCAAAACCAACCTCGATATCCCCGCTGTGGGAACTCTGCTTCAAGTTGCAAGTAATAAGGCGTGCTTCCCCTTTGTACCCTCTGAAAATGACGCTGTGAACATCATTGGGAATGTCCAGCAACAGGGTATTACAGTGGCTTTCGACAATGTAAACAACAGAATTGGCTTTGGCCGTGGATCTTGCTGAAAACCTCCTGATATAATGTAATACTTCCCAGCACTTTTGACAAAATAATAATAGTATTGAATACTGTTTGATTGCATTCATAAGGTCAAGAGTCGAGAAATTAGTTATAATGATTGTTTTGTTACATGATGAAATGCGGTATTTGGAAGCAGGAGAACACACTACGACTTAGATTTGAAAATGTATGACAGGAAATTCAACATGAGCATATACCAGAGTAAACAATTTTTATAGCAATACAAATTTTTAACATTTTGCATAAATATTTCTAAAGTATTCATGCTTATAAGCATTTAGTTTTTAATTTTAGAACTTTCTAAGAAGCTGGGCTCATCGACAGACAGGCGTATTTTATAAAATTTTAAATTAAAGAGATTATTTTTCAATACAGCAGGATCTCACTGCAATGACTTAGTTATGGATGAATTGAGCCGTATGTCAGGGACAATGTTTCAAGCTGCCCGCTAAACGTTTGCTGAATACATTAGCTTCTTTTCCATAATGATTATAAATTGTGAGGAAGAGAAAACTATGTCTTCGAGTATATTGTTTCCAATGCCAATTGAAACCCTAGTTGGGAATGAACATAGATATTTTAATATATATATGACAAAAGAAGTAGAGCCTGGCAAAAAAAATGGGGTCAGTCTTCAGAAAACAAACGGATCTTTGCAAGAGCCTAAAGAGCAATTTCATTGAAAAGATATGTGTAAGGTTTCATCTGCTTTTGAAGCTATGAATATTGAAGACCTTGTTTCGCGTTAAAACGGACGTAACATCGTGTGTATTTTTAACGGCCATTTCTGAGCTTGTCTTTTAAAAGTATTCCTGTTTTCCGTCCCAACACAAACATCCGTTTGGTTTTTCCATTTTTCTGGTTTTTGTAAAAGGTTCTTTATATTTTGACCTTATAAATTTATATAGGATATGTTTTTCCTTTCGAAGATGGTTTTTCCAAAAACATTTAAACGAATTTTTTCTGTTTCAAAATTATTATTATTTATTGTTTTAAAAATTAATTTAAAATATTTTTAATTATAATTTAAATATTATTGTTTTTAATTAAATTCTATATAATCAGTATTAAATACATCATTTCTAAACTTCAATTATTTTATTTAATATTTTTTGTATTTTATTTATATTTATTTAAAAATGTGTTTTGATTATAGAATTTTAAGGGTCACTTTTTTTCATATATTTAAAAGATATTTAATAATTTTAATTTACACATTCATTGCATGATGTTTCCAAACAATTTTTTTTTTAATACTACAGGGTATCCCCAGCGACCTAGCTCAATAGCCAATACCTTGAGTACCTGAGGCAAGCTAGACTAGTCCCCTGTGGGTGAGATCTGTCGCCCGCAAGAAGTCCCACCTCTTAAACTTGGGAGTGGAGTCAAACCCGAGACCAATAAGGAGAAAACACATTTCCTAAGCGAACGCAACTACCTGTTCAGGCCAATTTCTAAACAATATTAATATAATATATCTTTTTATATAAAATTAATATAAATAACACACACACATCGCCCTTTATATGTGACATTTTCATATAGGCTATTGTTAATATTACCACTCAAGTGGACACTATTGCTCATATTTTGGACAAAGCTATTCTTGTTGCTATGCATGTTGCCTCCCCTGAGGCCCATGTTTCCCCCATTCTAGATAATGTTGTCTCTTCAATAGTTTTTGCTACTCTTGCTTCAAGGTTAAATGTTCCACCAATTGTTGTTTTCTTTTCTAAAGGTGCTTCTCTCTCTTCTTGTCGAATAGTTTGAAACCTTGATTTTGCTTCTTCTTGGACTGAGGTGCATCGCAAGAAGAAACATACTCCTAAGTTGAAACGTATCTCGATTGACAAGCCTTTAGGGGCAAATTTGTTGGGTTCAAGCTTGGGTGCTTGAACTATTCTATTGGTAGCCTATAGGTCTAGTTTTGGTTTGTCTTGTTGGCTACTTTGTTTCTGTTGGGTTGGTGTCCTATTTGTAGCTCTATGGGTAGTATGTAGGCTTGTTCTATTGGCTGGAAAGTTTGTTCTATCTTTTCTATTTTATTTTGGTTTGATCTATTGGCTATGAAGCCTATTTCACATTGTTGTATAGATTAGGGCCCTTTAACCCTGGTTTTTTGATAAAAAAACATTTTGAAATAAAATCTATATTTGGATGTCTCACATCTAGACATGAAAATTCTTTATTGATTACTATATTTTTCTTATTATAAATCATTAACTAGTTGTGTTCAAGAAATATGAATAGACCTAAAATTTAATGGTCTATGGAGCATTTTTTATTTTGATTCCCATTTTACATTTTATAATTGATTAGGTCATATTATTTAACTTGCTATATTTTTATCTAACCATGTATCCTACTCCTCGATAGCTATAGACATGTAAATCTCACTAATACCATCTTAACACAAAACAAAAACCCATTGAATTAAAATTATTAAATTATTTATTAATTAAAATAATTTATCAATTAATCAAATTAATTAGATGATTCTTATAATTTGATTGTATGCAACATATAGTAGTTTCCTTCTTCAATATATTCTTTAAATAGAAGTATAAAAATCCTCCAAGAAAAGTGATTTTTCTTATCTTCACTAATAGATACATAGAGATGTTGAACACACAAGATATTGAGAGGGGGAGTGAATTAGTATCTACAAAAATTTAAACCCCTCCAAAAGTTAAACCTATCAACAAAAACTCAAAACCTTTCAATAGATCAAAAACAATGAAATATATAATTGTTCATTACTTTAATCAGTTCAACAACCTTCACCAAAATGTAATAATTCTATCCTTAACCAAATTAGTAGCAATAAAAGGGGAACAAGAAACACACATTCACAAGATGACACTAGATTTACATTGACAATGTAAGGAGAGAAAATCCATAGTGAGAATTAACTCACTATATAAAAGCTCATTTCCAAAAATAACTTACAAAATAAGGTACACTACCTTAGAGAAAGATACAATGGACTTAACATGCTGAGGTGAAAAATCCTAGGGGAAAGATACAAAGGACCTGATGAGATTCACTATCTCAAAGCAGGATACAAAATGATTTAGAGAATTTACAATATTTTTGAACAAAACACTCTACTAACTAAGGTGTTATAGCATATTTGATTCTATCTTCCACATACTTACACACTACTTTTGTGAGATCTTCAAATACAATCCTCACTCTTTCACACTTGCTTGTTCACACTCTTGTGCACTTACATTTATCTCCCAATTGCATCTAAAATGCTCTTGCATTTATATCCACTGCAAGACTTCAAAATAATAATTAGGTCAACCACCAAAGAGTAAAACTAATAATTTTGACAAGTTGATCACCAAAATCATAATGAAGTCCTATACAAAGGATAAAGAGGACAAAAAAATAGTTAATAAATATTTCAAATTGATCCAAAATAATTCACATGTTGGTGCACATCAACTCAAGTCAACAATAAGGAAACATGTAGATGAAACATGTAGCACATAACCAGTCGGCCCAAAAAATACTATGAATTTAATATACTCAATGTTTTCCTCAATGGGATGGGTAAAGACCCAAATCTACCTTAGAAAAACTCCAATTACTAGTGCAAACCTCCACACACACGATGCAAGAAAGAGAACAAGTTGTATTGGCCAGATATCCACAAATCACCTAGAAATCCAACTCAAGACACAATGCATCACCTAGGAGATCAACAACCAATGTGTGGATCAAAAAGAGATGTTCATTGAACATCAAACAATAATTCCAAAACCTTCTTTCATAATGGCATGCCATCAACAACCACTATAGATCAAACAAGAACAATATTCTTCAACTTGGAAGCATAAAATGCATAACCAAAAGATATAACATTAATAGATCAACTTGCAGACCACTTCAACACATGAAATTAGAACCAAGACACTGCAAAGACATTGACAGAATATTTACCAAGCCATGGGAGAAGAGACATTAATGTTGAGAAATGTGCAAAAAAATTTGGACCAATGCAACTTACAACTAACAACATTGCCAACCTTGTGCAATTCACAAAAACCTACTCAGCAATACTGGTGACCTAAAATGCTAGGAGTGAAATGTCCATAGAGAACAACCATTGAATCCCGAATTGCAAGACCAAATCTTCAGTAGCAAAGGAATGCAGAGCATTCTCCCAAATAATCTTCACAATAGGTTCCTAAAGCAAAAAACTTGCAGAGGCTAGAACTTTATTTCAGCAATACATGCTTCAATAGGAACAACATGAGAGATCGTAAGACATGTTCTATACCTTCAATAACAACTCTCCACCATAAAATATACTTCTAAACCTCATCTTAATGCTTTCAATCCTCATCTAAATCTATCATAATGAAATCAACTCTATTGACAACAACTATATTTATTACAACTTCAAATGTCATCAGACAAAGCATGACACCAAACCATGAACATCAACAACACATAATCATATATCAATTATAGCACAAACTAAATGTTGGCACCACAACAATCTCCTAAATCATATGCAACAATATCATCAAGAGTTGAAATCAAAGACACACAACAACCAATTTCGACATCAATGACAACTAATTCCAACAATCTCCCCCTTTGGCATTGATGACAAAACACATTGCTCACTCTTCCCCTTTCAAATCAAGGACAAAGGGCCATATATACTTACATGTTGAAAAAAATGACACATTCTCTGACTTCAAGGATAAAAGGGAAAAATATCTTCAATTGAAGAAGCAACACATTCTCCCCTTTTGATGAAAAAAAATCTTATATAAGTAGTTATACATGCACCACATTAAAAAAAAAAACATACTAGCTCCCCCTATCAACAACAATCAATAAACTACCTACTCCTTCTAAGAAGTAGCATACATCAATCTAGGAGAAAATATATATGACCTGAATTTCTCCCCTTGGAAAGATGCACCATCTATGCATCTAGTTTGAAAAATGAGGGGAAATAACCCCTAACTTCTACTGGAGATACACAAAAATATACTTTAATAGTGCCTTGGTGAAAATATTTGCAATCTGATCCTTGGTAGGCACATACTATATTCTAACTTCTTGTTTTGCAACTTTCTCTCTTAGAAAGTGATACTAAATAGAAATATGTTTAGGTCTTGAATGCATTATCAAATTTTTAGAAATATTATTACATTGGTATTGTCACACAATAGTGGAATAGGTTCTTCATAAACCACTTTTACATCCTTCAAAGTTTGGTTCATCCAAAGCACCTATGTGCAACAAGATGTTGTAGCAATATATTTAGTTTCCACTATGGCCAAAGAAACTAAGTCTTTTTTTTAATGAGCCAAGAGATCAATCTATCTCCCAAAAATAAAGCACTACCACTTGTACTTCTCTGGTCATCCACACATCCTATCCAAACAACATTAGCATAGGCACTCAGAGAGCAATTTTGATCTGTCTTATTCCAAAGGCCATAATCCAAAGTTCCCTTCAAATATTTGAAAATCCTTCCTTTTCATGATATTGCTTAAAATAAGCCTAAAATTTGGCAATAAAACATACCACTTGCATAATAGCAAGTCTATAAATAGTTAGGTATAGTAAAGGTCCAATCATAGACCTATAAAGAGTTTTATCAACTTCTAAAGACTCATCAAATTTTCTCAAGTGACAACCAACTACCATATGGGTACTCATTGGTTTGGAATCCTCCATCCCAAACTTCTTCAACATTTCCTTTACATACATAGCCTAAGAAATAAAGATACCACCATCTTGCTAAACAATTTGAAGCCCAAGGAAGGACTATACACCAAATTGATCATAAACATCTTTAACTCTTTCTACATCTCTTTTGTAAATATTTTGTGCATATCATTATCTCCACCAAAGATGATGTCATCAACATAAACAACTACAATCAATATTTTTTCTTCCTAAACTTGTTCATTTAAATAATACTTTTTGTAGTACCCTTTTGAATCATTGCTGAAGTAAATACTTATCTAGCCAAGAATAACAACCATTGGGAGCTTACTTGAGACCATATAAATATTTCTTGACTCTACACACCATATCTAGATCTTTTGATCACTGGAAACCATCCCTTTTGATGCAAGATCATCCAAAGGTACCAAGCAATCCTACACACCCAAAAATAAATTTAATTTATTTTCCTAATTTTTGGTGTTATGTTGGTCTTGCAAGAATAATGTATTTCTTGACTTTTCTTCCTTCAACAACCTTAAAAGGGACCCCTTCCCATACACTTTTTTTTGGCATGGATTTCAATTGTAAATTCATTTCATTTGGTTTTTAAAATTAGAATATACTTGGGAAACAAAGTCTCACACCCAAGTTGGGAGATGTTTTTTTTTTTTTGTCACCTGAGAATTTGAAATTGTTGGTTGGCCATTAGTGCTAGAATATTCTTGGTGAAAGTGCTTGAGGAAGTGTAATGAAAGATGATGGAGGGAATTTTTAGAAAAGACATTAAAAATATTGTAAGAAAGGAATAACAATAGGAAAAAGAGAAAAACTCACACTAAGGGGAGCAGTTTAGGGCATTTAGAAGGTTTGATTGGGAGACTAAGATTGTTAAAAATTTTGATTGTGAGAACTAGTCTTGATAAAATATGCATAACTTTATCATTTCTAAACTAAATAAAAATTTCAAAATGTACCAAAAAGCTAGGAAGGAGGAGCACAAAACCTAGAACATATTCGAGAAAATTCATTGAAATTAAATAGAAGTGCTATGAAGAATGTGATGGATTTATTTTCTTATTGCAATATGTTACTTTGATTTTGGTTATTTCCCATAAAAATATTTCCCTCTACTCTAAATTTTGTGAAGTTGAAGTCTTGGCAGTTTTCGGTCAGGTTTTGCTAACCTTGGCAGGCATCACTCAAGTTATCTTAACTTTTTTGTATATTGCTTTCCTTTTAAAACATATTCATTATCTTATGCAAGCAGTAGGTTATTGAGTTTGTATAACTTTTTAAAAAAAATGAATGCTTTTTAAAGTATGAGGTCTTATGGTTCTCATTCAAGGGTTTCATACCTAAGGTTCTATAACTCCCTTAAAAGTCCACTAGTGAGTGGAGGATGAAGGATTTACTAGTGTAGGTGATATTTACTTAGGTTATAGGTGATACAAAACTTGTAATTATTCTTCTCGTAGATCCTGAGGTGAATAACTGGGAGTACTAGAAATGGCCTCTTGAAGATGCTTTTATTTGTATCCTAGGCATGAAATTTCTAGTTTCTTTCCTTGGCTAGATTTAAGAATTATTTCAAACTTCTAATCAGGCATTTGGAAAGCTTCAAGTCCAGCTAGGCATGCCATAAAAAGAACTATTGATCATCAAAGCTTGTACCTCTCTGAGAACCTTATGGGAAATTTAGTGAGTGGGTGATTGATTTGTCTCAATGAATACCTCTAGGATTTTTATAGAAATTTGAATCTTCTCTAAGTTTTGGAGAAAAGGGTAGAATGAAATGTAAATATAAAACATAAAAATGCTGATGCACCAAAGATTTTACAATATTTCAAACACAATCTTTCCTATGAATGATATATTAGACAGAGAATGCCATAACCCTTCATTGTTGGGAAGAGAACAAACAACAAAGCCTAAATACAAGCACATTCCAGTCTTTCAAATTTCCCTATAGGAAGTGTTCATTAAGGTTCAATCAAACATAAAGATTCTCAAGGTTAAAGAAAAGCATTCAAAAATTGCATAAACTCTTTCTCTTCTTACTACATAATATGAAAAAACAATAACCCTTTAGGAAAATAGAAAATTTCAACAAACATAATCCAATTTTCACAAGTTATTATCATACCAGATGAGCCTACAACATGTAAATCATTTATTCAAACTACTTGAATTCAACTTAACACATTGTTTCATTTTCAATGAAAGCATAAAAAAAGAACTTAATAAAGGACATAACATGCACATTCTCAAATATTTCTTCCAAATAGTTTGTGCTTGAATATCAACTGTACTTAGAAAAAAAAGGTCGAATTCCAATCTGATAATATTTTGAGCTAAAATAATATAACATGCCAAAGAAAAGCAATGTTTTCCCAATTACTTCTGAAAATATATCTATCTCTAAGGAAAACCAAATAAATTTTTTCTTCTAAAAAAAAAATTGGAACTTGGAACCCCTTCCTTCTATCATCGCCTCCCATTTATAGCTAAGAAAAGAGAGAAACACTACCACATTCCAACAGTAATTGTCACTAGATGTTGGCATTTGATAGTTCATGATCTAATTGTAGATCTTAAATTAGGTCATGGAAATCTTTGCTCATTAATTCCAAACTACCTCATTAATTCCATTTATATATTTAGCCAAGATCATTATTTGAAAACAATCGGATCCTAGAAAACAACCTAGAAAAAGTCTAGTTGACCAATCACGTAGCTCAATGGTGCCGACACAATTTTTCTATCCTAAAAACCAAAAGGCCTAGCATGCTCTGACACACTCTAAAAGAGATCGCTTCCTAAAAGTGCAATTTTCCCACAAAAAAGAGATGATGTGTCAAGTAGGTAGGGATTCTCAAATTTGTGAAAATCAACCTTGAGAAAATCTCTACTGAGATGACACATGTCTCAGCTCTCTCTCGAAAGAAGGAGATAAATCAAAAGTTGTGCAGCCGCCAGGTGGCGTATTGTTCACCTATCTAAACATTTTTTTCTTTGATCATAGACACATCCGAACCCAAAAACATATAAAAGTCAAAATAATAAATAATTAAGGAAAAAATGCTTCACAAGTTCCCTTCGACATTCAATTTCAACACAATTAGGGAATGACCCTTAGGAAATGTTGCTTTAATTCCTCTAGTTTCCACCACACAAACCTTGGTAGAAGGTTTTGACTCAATATATAATTCATCCAACTCCATTACACGCACCAAGTCAACCTTTGAAAAATAGTCTTGCAACTAGACTTGCAACCAACCTTGGTCTCACTCCCAATTTAGGAGGCAACACACTTTTGGGTATGCAATACACCACTCTTCTAGAAAACATAAATTGGACACCAATATTTAGTTCCCAACCATATTCTTCCACCACCACAACTACCCAAAGTGTTCCTAACATCACACAAAGTAATGTGAGCCATGTAACCCAAGTAGAAGAAAAAGGACAAGTCAATACCATAATGTAAGGTCAAAACCCCATGCAACAAGGTCCCTCTATATTGAACCCCCAAATTGACACATCAAAACAAATGGTTCCACAAGCCACCCCAACCAACCCACAAAATATATCAAACCCACTTGTCACAAATCCCATCAGCCAAGGTAACACCTTGTTCCCAAATCACATCAAAAAGGGAACCCCTCCATTCAATTGACCGAAGGTCAAAATGTGCCATTGATATTGCAGCACCAAATGGCACCATCACAACCATTAGTTCCCTAACTATTGCAAGATAAAATGGGATCCCAAACCTACACTCCACCCTAATCGATAATTTTACAAAGAATGATAGCACAAAATAACCCTCAAAATCCACCACATGTGTAACAAAATCAAAATGTTTTGACCCAATATAGTATAATGTTGCAATCACAACACTTAGATTTATAAGAAGCCCAACAACAATCCTATCAATAAGCATTGCAACAACAACAAACCCAACAATCAGTGTTACAAGCACAACAAGCCTATCCACAAGCATTACAATAGCAACAAGCTCAAGCTCAACAACGGGCATTGATTGCACAACAATAATAGCAATCTCAACAATGTAAGCCCAACAACAAGAATTTCTTGTACAACAACATGGATTGTACTACAATCCCAAATAATATACCAACACACAACAAAACATCATGAACCCAAATGTACAAGGAGCATCCACACCTCCCCCACTATCACCATCACATACATAATATCAAAATCCATCGAACACACCATATAACATCCCCATATATCAAAATCCCACCTACAACTCATCCACCATCCTTCTATATAACACATATGATCCCCCACAAAATCCTCAAGATGATTTGGAATCACAGCTTAAGGTGCTCATGCAGAAAATCTAAGACATACAAATGGGATAAATGAAGAAACTACACATGCAATAGAACTTGTGTCCATACCCCTTCAATGGGAACATCATGGTGACACCTTTCCCACCAAGATTTGAAGTCCCAAAATTTGAAAAATACAAAGGGTGGGGAAATCTGATGGATCGTATCAAAGAGTTTCACGTCATGCATATGGAGGTTTCTTACAATGATTCCTACTTGATGAACCTTTTCCCACAAAGTTTGGGAGGCTCAGTGATAGATTTGTTCTCATAGTTGCCTCTGGGAATTAAAAATGTCTAAGAAATAATTGATTGGTTCATAGACCATTCTTCCTTGAATCTTGACATGGATGTGATCTTGAAAGAGCTATACACCCTTAAACAAAACAAGGGAAAATCCTTCATGAAATTCCTACAAAGGTGAAAGAAGAGAGCTAGAAAGAGTAAATGGCCTATTCATGAAGAGAAACAAGTAGGAATCAACATTTCTAATATTGAAACAAACTTATACTTTCAATTAAATATGCAATGTGTCACATCCTATGATGAGATTTTCCCTAGGGCCCTCAATATTGAAAGAGCCCTTATTTCACAAGGAAGAATCCAAGCATACAAATACAACCGACCATCTACTAGTTCCTACGAAAAACCTTGTGTGGGATAAGAACAATAATGTTACTAGTGATTGTATTGTTGATGCAAAGGTGGTCTTAACTGCTCCTAGAAAAATGAACAATCAACCAACAAACATGCAGCAAAACATACCACAAATGAGCATGCAACTACCAAATAATCAACAATTGATGAATGCTGCAAACACTCAACAATGACCACAAAGAAAAAATAGTGCTCCTAAGTGATAATTCACTCCCTTAGGGGAGCCTATGGAGGATGTGTTGAAGAATTTGATATAGTCTAACCTTATCACACTCCCAGATTTATCAAACTATCAAGCACCACAAGTCAAACCTCCTACCTATAGAGAAGATCATTTTTGTGAATTTGACCTATATAAAGGTCATAATATAGAAAAGTTTTTTAGACTCAAGCATCTAATCCAAGATCCTATTGAACAAGGAGACATTGATGTTGATAAAAAATATGGGAATGACAATCTGAAAATTTACACAAACCTAATGCCTAATCATGGAAAAAAAAAGATTTAGGAAAGACATCAACTTCAAAAACAATGTAAACCATACCCATGATACTGCAGTGGGAAACATTCATGTTGTTTATTCATCACAACATTGGGAATCAAACACGTATTAATATATTATCTTAAAACAAAGTTCAAATCAATCAACATCTAGTAAAATTTCATACTACATTTCATCAAATATGTATGAGATTATGAAATTTGTATCCCACATATGACTTCATTATTGGGCATATTGAAGAATTTCCAAAGGAGAAAGAAATATCCCTTATTGTACCCATACCTAAAAAATGTTGTGAAGATTATTTTACCGATGATGTATCATCCACCCAAGGATCATATCCAAAGGAGTCTCTTGAGGATAATGAAAGTTGCTCCAAATCAAGTCAAGATCAAGAACCCCTATCCCTAGAGTTTCATCGAGAGTTAAGGGACATCTTTCAAACCATTTTAAACTCCAAATCTATCCTTGATATTTCCCTTGAGACATTTCTTTTTCATGGACATATAGAATTTCTTGATCCAAAATAAGAGTCTCCCACTCCTTATATTCCCACACAAGAGCAAGAAGTGGTGAAGATTTTTTA
Source organism: Sequoia sempervirens (assembly GCA_007258455.2). Classification (NCBI taxonomy): domain Eukaryota; kingdom Viridiplantae; phylum Streptophyta; class Pinopsida; order Cupressales; family Cupressaceae; genus Sequoia; species Sequoia sempervirens. The sequence goes on along the minus strand of VDFB02193867.1, from coordinate 487,038,436 downwards.
TTCTTACAGTGATTGTACATCATCAATATCTTCTAAATTAGAACCAACATATTTTGAAGTAGTATCAACAAATAATGATTTAATAGAATTAGAGAAAATAGTTCATATTCCTAAACAATAGGAACCCATAGCAATATCATGTATTCACGACAAGTCATATTCAATGGCTATGGATCAAAGAATACATTATCAAGGAAAAGGATTAGGTATTGTTAATACCTTCACAATGCTATGAGCAATCTTGTATAATGCAAACATCAACATATGGGGCACAAAGGATACTTATGATGAAAGTAATGTTAACACTACAACTATTTGTGTCATGAATTGTCATCCACCCATCATCTCATACACAAATTGGGACTAACATAAAAGGAAGGATTATTATCAAAGAAAGGATAAAATCATCAAAGTAAATGAAGTTGTAAAGAAAAAAGGATAAATTAAATACAAATGGGTACCAAATAATACAAAATAAAATCATCCCAAACATACTCCATTAGTCAAAGAAACTATTAGGAAAAGTCAAAAAGGGAAAGGTATCCATCAAAAACATCCTCAAATAAAAAAGAAGGTTTCTCTAGTAATGAATAAAGTATATCCAGTGGTTGGTCCTAATTTCATGAAAACCATCATATCTACTCATCATTGCTCATCTTCCCAAGTTTGGAGAATCAAAGGTTCCAAACTATTGACCAATCCATCCCATATTCTTTCATGCATGACACCGTACACTCCATTCATGATATCCAATCTCACATTAACCATTTGTTGGAAACTATACTTTATCATAAGGATCCCAAAGGCACTCTATCACAATGTGTGCACATAGACAAGGTTAATTCTGATATCAACAAGGAGGATAAAAGTTCTCAAAAGTTGCATTGAAGTGCTCGTATCTTAGTAAAGTAGCATCTTCAAGAAAGATATAGTTGGCATGTTATTACAGTAGCCTCTACATAAATACCACTAGGTTGTTCAACATTAGGGTAAAACTTTCAAAAAAAAATCAAGAAATTAGTAAAAATAAAAATTCTCCTCTAGTGAAAACCACTATGGTGGTGTTTTGGGCATGTACTATGATAAAAACCTAGAAAATAGGAATCATGAATATTATCGACCATCTATATGATTCTTCTCAAATTGAAATATCTCATATTTGTCATGATAAATCCAATATTCCCTCCATCCATCAAATCCAGCTTTATCCAAAAATTCCAATTTATCTTGATCTTTGACAAAGATTCAATGTATACTTCAACTCTACTCATGGAAAACTCTTGATAGGCACTTTACTATTTTGTCTCATAATGTCCACTAGCCTATATTTAGCATAAAAAAACTCTTTTGAATGCTTTGCATATACATTACCTATCTTGGTTTTTCCATTGAACTATGAAGCATTGTTAGACACTGGGGCATGTTCTTGCACTCTTGTTTTTGAATAACTCTTGATCCATGTCTTATACCTGACAATGTGATATTGACATTCTGATCTAAGGTATCGTTATCTCAAAATTGTCAAACATATCAAAAAATTTGAAAACCTCATCAAAATCCCAAAAACACTCATAAAATCCAAAAACATCAAAAGCTTATATAGCCAAAATCCAAAAAAAATTAAAAAGTTGTAGAGTCAAAATCCAAAATTTCCAAAAATACATCAAAATCCATAAATAGATTAAAAAGTCAAAATAAATAAAAAACAATACCTTGTTGAACTACGAGTCTCTGAGCTTCAATGTAGGTAAGGCCATCACTGATGTGCCCCTGAGGCACTTTAGGTTAATCTTTAGGAGTTTGTCATAATAAACTAACAATCCATCAAGTGTTCATATCCATCAATAAATGGTTACTGGCCAAATTCAGTCAAACTACATGGTCTCTATGTGTATAATGTAGGCAAGGCTAATCTTTGATAAGCCCTCGAGGCCCTAGGTTACTCCTTTCAGGTCTTGGTCAAAACTCAAAAACACAAAAAATATTGGAAATTTTGAAAACCCAAACATTGGAAAACATTCAAAAAATTCTAAATGGCCTCAAATAATCAAAAATCTAAGCATTCACATAAATAGTCAAAAGGATAAAAAACAACCTCAAAATATTGCAAAATACCAAAAAACATTGAAATATTCCAAAAACTCCAAAACCACCCATCCCATTTCGCTTTCACCCACAATAAACTTCCATCCATAATAAATTGATTGTCACACTCACCCTTTGGTAGCACAAACAAAAAACAAGTACAAAAATCAGCAAAAGTAGAACCTTTAAATGCAACACAAAAATCAAACTCTTGATCATTTGTGAGCATAGAAAAAAGGCACATTCACATTATTGCATCTCACATAGGTCGTTGCTTATCATGGAGCCTATAAAAACATTCTCCTTTAAGTGTCTTGGATATTTATGCATTTTCATGATTGTAAGATATTTTTAGATGTATGATCATTCTATGGTTCAAGTGGTCTTTGACCTGGAAGTAAAATCTAATTGTGAAATTCACTCACCCAATCCATTTCCCATTTAATTTTGTGTTTGTTTCAAGGAATTTCCCTTGATACATAGACATATTGTGAAATGATACTCACACTTATCCCAAGTAAGTACTTGTTGCTTTGTTCTTATTGATGTAACACTGATTTATTATGTGAATAATATTTTTTAACATATTGAATAATAAAATGACATATTTTAACTTTTGTTTATCTTAACTTCTATAATCTCAAGCAAAAAAACAAAAAACAAAATTGTTGTGGAAGATAATATAGAGGTCAACTTCTTAAGACAATTAATTAAAAGATAATTTCTTGACAAAATAAATTGCTTTAGAAGCTCCTACGGATGTTTTACTCCATTTGTTGTATTTGCCTTTTGTATTATCTCGAAATGAAACTCCATAATAAATTTCCTCGCCTAAATTTCATATAACATTTGAAATTCAGTGTGCATCATTATGTGCTGTGATTTGAAGCAGTAACTGCAATAAGACTAAATTTGCTCAGATATTCATGTTACCAAGGCCACCATATGTAGGCGCCTTCAAAAGGCACTACCGATGCATGATAAGGTTAAGGATATCGATATGGAAATTTGATTGCCCTTGCAAGGTCTAGATCAACTTCATCAATTGTAAATTTTCTCACCAGTGTTCTGCTTCCATCATACATATTGATTCCTTCTTTACCAGCCACCATAGTCCATCCGCTATTGTTGACTGAAACACACTTAATTTGTTTAGGAAAATAGATATCCACTTGAAACCACCTCTTAGAGTTTCTATTTTCTTCTCCGTTCTCTAATTTCCACATAAACCCACAGTTCTTCTCAACCAAAATTAGTTGAACAACATCACTCCCAGCTAATTCCCAAAACTTAGTAATTTTTCGGTAAGCCGTCAACAACTCTATCCTCAAAATTTTGATATGTATAATCTTTTGGGGGTGGAATTTTTGTCCAGCATTTCTTGGAAAGATTCCATTCTACCAACCCTCTGTTGTAGGATTTATTATCCAACCAGTAAAATCTTCCTCTGTAGAAAGCTCCCCGCCCAGAAACCAAAAATTCACCCTCTTCAAAACTTAATTCGAATTCATCCCGGGAGTTGGATGATGAATCATAGACATGAACCCAATTTGGGTTACTTCCCACCACCATTATGAATTTCTAGGTGGAAGAATCAAATGCTTTTCCATCAAACCCAAGGTACGTGTTACATAGACGGATGTGTATCCATCCCCTTCTCTCTTCATTGCAGATATAAAATTTATCACCATGGTTATAATCATAAAAAAAATAGAACATGTTGTTGCATGCTATATCTATTCGAGAGGAATCATCACTAAGTAGGTAAAAATCTCCATTTCCTTCTAGCACCCATGTGTGTCGTGTCCAAACCATTGCTTGAAACAAGAAAATATTACTGCAAGAATGATGTATATTTTGATACATTCTCTGCATGGTAGCATATGAGGATATCATCTCATTCCATTCTTTCCACACAGTTTCCAATCTCACAAGGCTTCTTCGTGGGAGTAGCCTTGCTATAATATTCAACGCAATTTCATCAGGAAGGTTCTGCCAAACTCCAATTTCCATCTCCATGTTTCCAACTTAACTATATTATACCGCTACTGCTGGATGTTCCTATGCATCCTGAGGCATGTTTTATTAAAGCTCTATAGACATTTAGTGAGACATTTCAATTCAGGGGGCAACCTCACGTTTCAATGTGGCATTTTTAATTCTTGCCAATTAAATGCAGGGTACAACCTTTTAAGAAAAGGGAATAAGAAAACCCTTGTGTTTAGAGTAGGTTAATCTAAGATAATGTATAAGATAATGTATAATAAGAAAACCCTTGTGTTCGAGGGAATCTCAAGCGAATGTGGAGATCTCTTCAGGTTCTGAGAAAGGTAAGTCAGGTTCTGTTGAAAAGGACGTCCACGAAAAAGTCCAGGTGGATCCAGGTGGAAAGGATGGGACTTCAGTTTCCAAGGCTATCGTAGAATTGTCAAAAAAAGGGGATGAAAAAGGTAAATCGTGGTCTTCTTTGTTTGGTGTTAAGCCAAATGAAAAATCTTCTTTTCCCCCTGTGCATATCCTTTCTAATCCAGGGTCTGGAAAGTTTTCTATTTCTGTGCCGGATGAAATCATAGACCATAATATTGCTAAGATGGAGAATGTTTTGGTTGGAAAGTTTTTGGGTCCTAGACCTAATATTGAAGTGGTAAGGGAGTTTGTTAAGAATAAATGGAAAACCAGTGGTCTGGTTTCAGTGGTGGTGCTTCCTAGAGGTTTTTTTGCTTTTTAGTTCACTTGTAAAGAGGATTCCAGGGCTGTCCGGAGCGGTGGCCCTTGGATTATCGGAAAGTCTTCCTTGGCCCTAAAGAAATGGTCTTCTAGGGTAGATCTATCTGATTCAATCTTTGAAATGGTGCTGGTCTGGGCCAGATTGTCTGGTCTCCCCTTGGAGTATTGGAACACGGATATTTTCAACGGGATTGCTAGTTCTTTTGGAGAACTTCTATCTATTGACTCAATGACCGTGGCTAGAAAGCGTTTAGTCTTTGCTAGAATCAGTGTTGGGGTTTCTCAAAATGCTGATCTCCCCTCTTCGATTGACATCCAATCCAAGCTGGGGGTGTGGAAGCAAGCTATTGAATTCGATACCACACCCTTTGTTTGCTTCAAATGCCAAAAGTCTAGGCATTGGGCAAAAAAGTGCCCGCTTAATAATAAAAGTGAAAAGGAGAAAGTAGCCAAACCTAAGACTGTCTGAAAAGAAAAATCAGAGGAGGAGAAGCATATGCCTATCCCAGATTCGAAGGAAAATCTTGAAAGACACACTTTTCCTCAAGATTTGAAGGAGAACCATAAATTATTGCATAAGGATGCTTGCCCTGAGTTAGATTGTATTTTCTCTCAAGCTCCTAAGGATCCTAAATACTTGATTTCACTACATGAGGATAGAAAGGAAGAAAATCTTTCAGTGGAGGGAGCCCGGGATACTCTGAAGAAGGCAGAAACTAGAAATGAAGATACAAGTATTGTTTCGTCCTCACCTCTGATGATGGCTAGCTGTATGAATGTACCTGGTCCGAAGGAAATACCCATTAAGGGTTTTTTCCTGGAGATAGGAATTCTTGTCCCCTTTCATTCTCCTTATGATAACCCTTGCTCTAAAGGGGTACAGGATCAGGAGATTGCCACTTTGGAAGTGGTGAAGGATACTTATGAGACCCAAAGCATGAATTTGAAAACACCTAATGTCAATACCTCAGAAGCCAAGAATGGCTTAATGGAAACCCTCTCGTGGGACCAGAGGTTGTTCTCTGAGAAGGATGGGGAATCAGGTAGAGAACTGGAAAGCCAAGATGAAACTGAGTGGGACGAGGTTATATCACATTCAAAGTCAAAAAAGAAAAAAAAAGAAGAAGAGGGAAACTTCAAGTGGTATGGTCACCAGAACTAGAGCCAAGGTGGATTGTGGGAGTACCAAGCCTTGCCTAGGAAGGAAATCAGAAATATGGCAAAGGGAGCAAGGCAGCCTTTAGGATATTGCGGATGGGATCCAAATGACCATCCTGGAGATACTTCAATCCCCAGGTAAGAAATGAAAATTATGTCATGGAATATAAGAGGGCTGAATAGCCATCATAAAAAGGATGTTTTGCAAAAAAAATTTAGGGACCACAAACCTGATATTCTTCTTGTTCAAGAAACTAAAATGCCTAAAGATAAAGTAGAAAGCCTTAAAAATTTTCAGAATTGTGGGGCTCATGGAAATAGTTCTGTGGGTGCGTTGGGGGGAATTGTTACTTTTTGGAACAAGGTGTTTATTAAAGGTGAGCCCTTAATGGAGAATGGTAATTTTGTGGCCACTAGATTTTCCCACATAAGAGATAAATTTTGCTGGATTCAATCCAATATATATGCCCCGAATTGTAAGAATGCTAGAAATTCCTTTTGGTCTAAATTATCTAGTTTTCGAAGATGTTTTGTTAATGAACACTAGATGGTCATGGGAGACTTCAATACTCCTCTCCTGAATGATGAGAAATTTGGGGGTTCTCAAATCAACTGGGATAGTTAATCAGGCCTATCCAACTTCATAAACAATAATGCCTTGATAGACCTAGACCTACAAGGGGCTTCTTATACCTGGACTAATTTGATCCAAGTGAGACTTGATAGGGCAATTGTTTCTGGTCAATGGTTTATAGACCATTTTTGTGCTTTGAGGGCCTTGTCAAGGGTGGAATCTGATCATTTTCCCATTTTTCTTTTGGCGGAACCTACTAATGTGAAAAAGAACTTCCCTTTCAAATTTGAAAAATTGTAGCTTTCTCATCCTCAAATTTTTGAGGAAATTCATAGATGGTGGAATATAGATATTACTGGCACAGCGATGTTTAGGATTACTAAAAAATTAAAGGAAGTGAAAACTAATGTGAGAAGGTGGAAAAAGGATGTCTTTGGGAATATTTTTGGTACTAAGATGGAAATTCAGGGAAAAATTCAGGAGATCCAAGCTAAAATCCAAAAATGGGGATACATTGAAAACTACAGAGAAAAGGAAAATGAACTTTTCATTCAATTGCATGACATCATTGCTAAAGAGGAAGTTTTTTGGCGGCAAAGATCTAGGGTGTCTTGGTTGACTGAGGGAGATAGGAATACCAGATTCTTTGATCACTTCCATTCCTTCCAAAGCTGAAATAAGAAAAGATGTTTTCTCTTTTGATGGTAACAAAGCTCCTGGACCAGATGGTTTTCCCTTATTCTTCTTTCAAGTGTTTTGGGAAATTGTTGAGCTGGATGTTGTGAATGTTGTTAAGGAATTCTTTGGATCAAGATGTCTGTTGAAAGAATTGAATGCTACTTTTGTGGTCCTTATTCCTAAAAAACCTGGGGCTTTAGAGTTTCAAGCTTTTTGGCCAATCAGCCTGTGTAATTCTATTTATAAAATTATTTCAAAGGTGTTAACTACAAGAATTCTTTCCGTGCTTCGTCAAATGATTGCTCTGCAGCAGAATTCTTTTGTGCCAACTAGGTACATTCTAGACTCTGTTGTTACTGTTCATGAGAATTTACATTCGTTAATGGTTTCAAAAACTGAAGGGTTTATTCTTAAACTGGACATTTCCAAAGCCTATGATCGGGTTGATTGGGATTTCTTGTTTTAAATCCTGGACAAGTTTGGTTTTAATAACAAAGTCATTTACTTGGTGAACCAACTTGTCTCGACAGTTACCTCTTCTGTCATTGTGAATGGATCACCTTCAAGGATTTTTCAGACATCCAGAGGCCTAAGACAGGGAGATCCTATTTCTCCTATTCTGTTTACAATTTTGGCTGAGAGTCTGGGAAGAAATATTAAAAAGCGTATTGATCAAAGATCCCTTGCTGGTTTAAGACCTTACTCTTCTCTTCTAACCTATTCCCACCAACAATTTGTTGATGATACTATTCTCATGGGAAGATCTACTATGGCTGAAGCTAAGACTTTCAAAAAAAAATTGAATCTCTATGAATCTGCTTCTGGGCAAGTTGTTAACAGGGCTAAGAGTTCAATTTTCTTCCTCAATACTCCAGAGTATAGACAATTTAAACTTTCTAGGATTCTAAGATGCCGAATTGAGCCTCTTCTATCAACCTATCTTAGTTTACCTCTTTCCTCTAAACCATCGGACTCGTTCTGAATTTCTCTGGTTGAAAAATTCAATAAGAAGCTATCAGGGTGGAAAGGAGCTCTTCTCAGTCAAGCTGGAAAAATCCAGCTCCTTAAAGCTTCTCTTTAAAATCTTCCTGTTTATGCTCGTAGTATATTTAAAATTCTAGCTAAATATGCTGACGCCATTGAAAAAATTCAGCAAAGGTTTCTCTAGTTAGGTGTGGAGGACAAGAAGAGAATGCCACTTGTTGGTTGGGATCTGGTTTGTAAACCCAAATCGAGGGGGGGCCTAGGCTTAAGGAAAATTAAAGTTCTGAATCTGTCCCTTCTTGCTAAATAGCTTTGGAGAACTCTTACTTTGAATGGAGAATGGCATGATACTTTAAAAGCCAAATATTTTAATAACTATGAGTCTTTTAATGAGATTATAAATTCTTCTTCTTTACCTCGTGGGTCTGTATGCTGGAATGATATGGGAAGAGGAAGAAAGTTGTTAGAAATGGGAATTGGTTGGCTAATTGGAAAGGGAAATTATGTTAGGTTTTGGGAAGACGGGTGGCTTTTTAAAGATCCTTTGATCAGAATTGAGAAATTCAACAAATGGATGAATGATTGTAAAAGGGAATTTGGAGTCTTGGTTAAAGATTATTGGAGAAATGGGGGTTGGGTTGATTTGAAGACCATCAGTCAGGATCTTAGCCCTATTTAGTTAGCCTTCAGAGCCTTAAGACCAGCTCAACACTAGGTGGAGGATCTTGCTGTCTGGTTAGACAACCCATCTGGTATTTTTTCAGTTTCTTCTGCCACGTCTATGTTGGTTAGTCCGATGGAGCCTTCACCCTTTTGGGCTAAGGCTTGGATTAATCACCTGACTCCTAAAATCAATATTTTCTACTGGATAATGCTACAGAATAAGATTCTCACTTTGGACAATCTTGGAAAAAGAGGAATACATTTACCAAATAGATGTTATATGTGCAGGAATGAAGCTGAGACTGTTAATCATCTTTTTATTCACTTCCCTTTTGTTTCGAATATCTGGGGTAAAATTTTTGTGCTTCTTGATGTGGTTTGGGTTTCCCTTACCTCTATCGAAGATTTCTTCATGCAATGGAAAGCTTCCTCAAAAAATCCTTTTGTGCGAAAGCTATGGTCTTTTGTTCTACCTTTTGTATCTTAGAATATTTGGAAGGAAAAGAACAACAGAGTGTTTAGGGATAAAGAGATGTCGAAAGGGGATTTGCACGCTAAAATCGTAAGGGCTATAAAGGAAAACTTATCTTTAATTCCAAGAAAAATGGTTGAGAATGCCAATTGGTCTCCTTTTGATATTGTTATGGCCGAAAAGTGGAATTCAAAATTAGTTGGGTCAAATGTCTTCAAACCTGTTGTTTGTGGGAGAGAGAATGCTAGTTGGTCTTTGCCGCCTTTGGGTTGGGTGAAAGCCAATTTTGATGGTGCGGCTAAAGGAAACCCTAGGAAAGCTGGAAGTGGGTATGTTTTAAGGGACAATTCAGGGGCTTTTATT
>VDFB02193867.1:487008590-487028632 GCA_007258455.2 Sequoia sempervirens | reverse complement strand
GATGATGCTTCCCCAATCAAATGAAATCTTGGTTTTAACGTCCTCATTCCCTCGGACGATCTGTTCAATATAATAAGCCATCCATTCTTGGAAGAAGGCGGCTGTCGGGAGGCCCATGACCCTGCTCAGCATGGTCACCAGGTCGTGATAGTCTTCATGAAAGTCACTGCGGAAAAGATCCTGAGGAACTTTTGCGGTGCTGCCCCGTTTCTCCTTGAGCCAGTAGACGTTGATTGACTTCTTGCAGCCCAACGGATTGGCGTCCCATACTGCCTGGCACTGCTCCATCGTGGGGATCTACATGTGTGGGAATGTGGGAATGTGGAAGGTTCTTGCAATTCCCTCTGGAGACATGTCTGCGAGGATATTCCCCTCTTTGTCTATTATGGTTCTGGTGTCTGTTTGGTAGGCTTCTCGGCAAGCCATTACCAACTCTGGTGCTATTAGAGATGGAGGAAAGCCAGCAGCCTTTGCGATTCCACTTTGGCGTATCATCCGGGCATTCTTAGTCTTAGGGTCGACCTTGACCCTCTGGGTGAACTCATCTATGTCCACCTGGCCTATGTTGGTGTCCGAGATCTCTTTCCAGTCAGTTGAGACTTTTGACTGGAGCGGTTCACCCTGGAATTGGAATTTCATCTGGTCTTTGTCTTCTTTCCCACGGATGGCCCTTCCAGGTTTCTTACCCTTGTCCTTTTCGGTAGAGGCCCCTGAAGTTCCTGCGGCCGATTCCATATATCCTGCAGGCAAAGGGCGAAGTCAGCATCACAGAACACCAAAAAATGTTAACGTTAGTCCGTATCGAGTATATTATCTAAACAATCATATAAATACATCATAAATTTAACCCTTAAGTGATATCTGTATCATATCAGAGCATTTAACCGATCCGGGCCCGGAGGGCCGGACTTCCCTGGCAGGAATGCTGTCAGGAAGGGAAAACACGAATGGAAGCTCCCGGAGACATCCGCTGGCCACATGTTCATGTTCCAAGGGGTGCATGATGAAGAATGGCTCAATTTAGGACGTGGGTCGAAGTTAGATTTTCAATTTGGATTGATCTGGATCGATTTGAAGGGCTCCGGAGGTTTCAGGCCGGAAGGCAGCCGGGCAAAGGCAGCAGGCGGCGGCGGACACCGGACGGAAGTCCGGAGGCGGAAGTCCGGATTTCGGAGCCCGGGAGGCAAAAAGGATGGCCGCATTACGTTTAACCTACCAGTTTTATACCGGACGGCACTGAGGTCACCGGGACCCGGAGGCGGGGAGGATGCTCGCCGATGGCCGCCGTGCAAGTTTTGATCGTTTCGAACGGTGGCGGCGAAGAGGGAGCCGGGATCCGGAAGACGAGCCGACGCGCCCCGACGGCAGCCGTCTGAGGTTTGAAGTTGCGATAACGGCGGCGGCGAAAGGGACGACGGGGCCTGGGGGCGGGAAGGCAGGTCAGAACGGCCGCGTTTAGGATTTCAACGGTGATCTGAGCAGCGGCGGCGTCCTGGAGACCGGAACCCGGAAGGCGGAAGGATCCGCGAAGGTGGCCATCGCGAGGAAAATGGGACTAGGGCGACGGCGGTGGCCAAAGCCAGCTCGGAGCCCGAAGGCCGGGAGGCCGGCAGGGTTCCGCCGGGAGCAACGGCGGAACCATCACGGAGTTCCGGGGTCGGAACTCCGGACGGCCGGGCCCGAAGGGTCCGGGGGACAGGAAAACCCGAGAGCTGGAAAAACCCTCACTTTAAAAACGGCAGACAGTTTGGGGTGGCAGCCCGGGATGGGAAACCCGGAGGCCCGGGTCTGGAAGGGCCGACCTCCGCCGAACAGGTTCAAGGCCAGGATCCAGACGGCGACGGAGGGTCCCGGGCCCGGAGGCGATCTTCGCCCTGTGCTAAGAACACCCGCGACACGGGTAAGTTCCGGGAGGCGAAAAAAGGCGATTCCGACGGGCCGCGGAAAATTCAAGGACATGGGTTTGGGCCGCAATGGAGAGGGTGTTCGTTCTATGCAATTTAAATTTTTTATTCAATTCGCTTAAACCCTCAAAATGATCAAAATAACGGGAGAGCGAACGAGGATGGCCTACCTCCAACTCGCTGAGCGGGACGATGATCGGATGCACTGGCAGAGTTGTCGGAACGACGCCGGGGTCTACGATCGCGATGGTGAAGTTTGCAGTGGGCTCCAATTCGGCTGCTGCTCCAATTCGTTCAATTCGTAAAGTTAAAAGACTTCAGCGGACCCCGGTTTATATACCACACTGCTCATTAATGGCGCATTGAATGCCTCGTACGATCCCGCGAGAAGTTGGTGAGTTTCAAATTTTGAGTCGGCGGTGGCAACGAGGGTCTCGGGATCCGCGCCGGTTTTGGTATTATGCACAACGTCAGCCGATAAATTTAGCGATCTCGTGACACGGGCGCTACTCGAGAGACCTGTCCCGATGGCGAAAGATGCAAAGAAAGTCACGTGGCATTTGCACTTTGAACTAAATCTGGCCGCGCTGACAGATCAGTACGGCGTTCTAAGGCGGATCATTAATGCCTTCGAGTCGTCACGCCAAGCAAGAAATCCCCGGACTTCGACAAGCGGCAATTACGGAAGGAAGTCAAGGTGGACTTCCGGCTCCCGGGGCCCGAAGGGGCAGATTCCTGCCGGGAAATCCCGAAGAACGACGAATTGGCAAACAGCCAGGCGGGCTCCGGGGGGCAGAAAGACGCCCGGGAAACGCCGCCAGGGCGGCAAATGCAGCAGGGAAACCCGAAAGGGGAACCCCGGAGGACCAGGCCCGAAGGCGCCCAGGGCCGCCCCAGAGCCCGAAAGGCCCAAGGCACCCACAAGCCCCGGGAGGGCAGAAAAACAAAAGGGAAACCACGGCCGATGTTAGAACGAAACCTTTTAGGGCAAGATCGGCCAGACAGGACGTCAAAAAAGAGGGGCACGCAAAAACAAGTTGGGCGACCCCAAAAAGACCTCGACATGGCAAAAAGAAAAGAGGGTCCTGCCCAACGCCGGCGGTGTGTGCCGAGGGCGTCAACACTATTAACATTTTCAAACTTCTATGAAAACAAAGAGCTCGATGTTTGGAGAAAACCTATGTTGAGTAAAATTTAAAAATAAATACATGATAAAATGAAAACATATCAAAAACTATACTTGTTGGAAAGCTCATTTCAAGGATACAATCTACAAAATATAATTTCTAAATGATGTTATTTAATCCGTGATCAAACGGTAAAGAAAAAGTTTTTTTTTTTTTCCATCATTTTGATAGGTGCAAATGAGACTCCATTGTGGGTATGATTTAATACTAGAGGGGTTCTATCAAAGGGGGTTTTAACTAAGGGGGGATTATCTACCCCTCTTCAATTAAAACCCTTTATATGGAACCTCTCAAGGCTTAAATCATTATTTTTTCTTAAAAAAAGTGATTTTAGGAAAAAATTAGTATGTCCCAAAAGTTGGAGACACTATTGTGGCAATAGGATCAGGTGTAATAATGTTGTATTTATAATATTAGCCAATTTTCACACATAGCATGGAGGTGAGGATGCCAAGATCTATCCATTTTATGAAAAGAATAGATAATGCTCATGGAGAATCTTTGAAAGGGTTGAAATGAGAACTAATGGGGCCACCTATGTTTGGGTGGTCACTATGGCAATGTAGGAGTGTAAGAGAATATTCTAAAAATATCCTGAGAATATTTTACCATGGAGGTCATTGGTGTTTATATCCTTGGTTTATGCACCATACCCCCTATGGTATTTTAACCTACTTTTCCTAAACCTCTTGTGGTTTCTAGCTTAAACTTGGCCTATTCATTAGTTCTTAGAGTTGTAGTTTGTATCATGGATAATTTGTTGGTACCCATCATGCTACCAAATCACTCAAAGTTTAAATGTTGGTGAAAATCTTATAAATCATCTCTATAAGTGTATTTTTATTGAATAATATATTGAGCCTCTTTGGAGTGTGGAAATTTTCACCAAAAAATATTTTCCTCATATACACCTATGTTATGGTATATTGTTTATTTTATGTTTATATGTGTATCTTTTATTTGCAATTGATTTTTCTTTCAAATGGATCTAATCAATAGATCAGTTTAAGAAGAATTTCTTTGTACATTTATTAATTACAAAAAGGAAATGCCAAACTTGATGAAGGACAAAATTTAGTAGTTATCTTCTTCGATGTTCTCTTGAATATAAAGCTGATATATTACATAAGATCTATGGATCCTCTTTAGTTTGTGATATTTTAAATTAATGTAATTTCTCCTCCCTTTCCTTCAACTATTTTCACAATTAGGTTCCCAAATAATCTTTTCTTATGATACATGTAAGTGTCAATCTCTTAAACTAGCCTAGTCACTTCCATTTTGGATATAAAATAAGAATCCTTAGAGGAACATATTCAACAATATCATTATGAATAGTGCATAATATATCAAATCAAGAAGATATCCCAATTGAAGTGAGTTAATTCCCTTAAATTTTATTTGTTAATTAAATTCACTAATTACAATTACACATGTTTGTTACAATTCTAGGTGATAAAAGTTTGGATCCCAAGGTTTGGTACTACATTTGCATAATAGATTAAAATAAATATAAAATATGGGTTAGACATGGTTTTCATAGATGGAGAAAGGAGATTTCATAAATAAAAGAGTTTCCAATTGGATTATGCATATTCCACAAATCCAAATTTCCTATAAATTTCAACCAATTTCATAGTATATGGATCAATATTTATGGGTTAAAAAACTTTTAGAAAGTCCTTGGAATCACATATCACCAAATTTGTAAATAATTATTGACGTTTAGATTCACCACTAAATGGGACACTAGATATAAAATAATCACAATTAATGCTTATTGGTATTGAATTTTTCTATATGCCAATGTCCAAGATTGAATGATCAATTTCTTATATAACTTAGTGTAAGCCTATCCAAAGAAGGAAAGAGAGAAATATTAAAATCAAACTAGTTAAAGTAAAATTTTATAAGCCAAGATAACTACCCCTTTTAACTTCTTGGATACTTACAACTAACCACATAAAGGACAAGAAATAACCCATTTGTGGTGTATGCATTGATCCATTCATCCACAAACAAATAAGAAGCAAGATTACTAGAATGTCAACATGTTATATAATGTACTTCAAAATATATATAATTTAATCACATTAAGGATGAAAAAAATTTATTCAAGATACATAAGTAGAGGTTCTTCTAGGAGTAAAAAACAAAGACAAAGAATAGAAAGTAAAATAAAGAAGACATGAACAATAGCTGAAATCTATAAAATAACACATTCTCTTTTTTTATTTGAATTCAAGATACATAAGTAGAGGTTCTTCTAAGAGTAAAAGACAAAGACAAAGAATAGAAAATAAAATAAAGAAGACATGAACAATAGCTAAAATACTTAATTTTTTTTTAGAGGGGTAATGGGGACTTCATCCCCAATATAAATTTTCACCAATTACACCCAATGGGGTTTGAACCTTGATGGCAAAAATAACAGCACAACGACTCAACCATCATACCATGCCAGTATTGGCTAGAAATTGTATTTACTCAATTCCCTATATATATATATCACTTGAATTATCTATGAAGTTTTTTCTCTTTTTAATTTTTGTTTAATCTTTAGTTGCAATATTAAAACACCATAAAATATATATTTACTTGTATTAAGAAATGTACAATAATAAAAAACTCCTTTGAATATCTACTTTTATTCTCGTATCAATGCTTCCATTTTTTTAATTAAAATTGATTTTTTTTTTTTAAATATTTAATATCAAAACATCATTTTAATTTTTTTTCTCTTGCACATGAATGAGTATGCCCTTTATTTTTTATCTCTCTAAATCTTTTGTAAATTTATTTTTCCTTACTTTTCACTATATATATAACTTTATTAATCAAAGAAGAGTATATTAACTACAATGAATATATTGCAGTTCGACATTGAAAACTATAATCCTCAGGTTTACCTTTTTTATCTTTTGAAAAATAAAATTTTATTATAATATTGTTTTTATTTTTATATATAATTAAACAGCAACAAACTTCAATAAATAAACCACAACATTCATTTTTTATATACTTTTACAACGATTGAACTCTAGAAAGAAGAAATAATAATTTAATAATAAATTTATAAACTTCATCATGACTAAGCTTCAAATTAAACTCTTGAATGATGAAACAATAATTTACTATTAAATTAATAAACTTCATCATGACTAACATTCAAATTAAACATGGTGCATCCTATTATACAAGGGTCCATATGTTAGCATCCCACTCCTGGTTATTACTTTCTTCAGGAGTAAGTCATGGGAGTCGCTTAAAAGATATGTCTCCAAATCTTGCATCATGTGCAAGATGCTTTCTTCTTCTTCAACCGTTTTAACTGAATCATCACTGTCACTTAACAACTCTCTCTCCAACTCTTGCAGCTTGTGCCTTTTTATGTCAGATAACATTGGCAAATTATGAGTCTTTTGTCTTACGACCCTACACATAGTTTTCCTTTCTATCTTACACAATGACCTCTTAGAGAGCATGTTCGTTGTTTGGAAGTGGATATCTGATGTTAGAGAATCAATTTGACATGGAACATGTGAAGCAGTGCCAGCATGTTCTGGTTTCCAGTATAATCCTGTTGAGCTTAGTGAGTTCTCTAATGGAGGTGTTCGGTTTGTGTTGCTTCGTCCAACATAAAGAAAACCTCCACTGTCTAAGTTAATAGAAGCTTCCAATGGCTGTAACATTGACATGGTATCCACCCAGTAGATGACAAGGTCTATTAATCTCGTGAATTATTGTATACGCTACTTCATTCATTGAGGAGACTGTATGTACTTATTCTTGACTAGATATCCTTGCTGCTCGTGCTTGGCACTAGAAAATAATATCATTGGTAGAAATATTTTCTGATAACCCTGCTAAAAGAAAAATAAAAAATTATGTCAACAAAAACTGAAGTTAACTTGATATCACACACTGTTTGATATTACACAAATCAACGTTCTATCATATAAATCTATTTCACATTAGAAAATATTGTTTTCTTATAATTTTCATTTGCCTGCTATCTCACAAGAATAGTCTAAATATAAATATTTATTAGTGACATAAAAGTTTTATCACAAATGCACAAATACCATAGCAATGTGGCATGTTGTAGTTCCCTTGTTAGCAAAGCGGGTGACATTTAGATATGTCAGCTGAAACATAGAAACAAACAAATAGGACTGTGGAACTGCGTAGTATAACTCTAGAGAATGCTTGCTTTCATTTTCTTCTAAATTTTTAGATATTATGCTGCTTTTGACAAAAGAAGCTTTGCAGAAATGAAAACTAGCAACTCTAAAGTTTGGTCTACATGGTCTTCTATTGTGAATATCTCTTCAATAAGAATGCCATCAATCCTACTACAATGTTAGCCTTCACGAGAAAATTAGGACCTACCATTGTCTGACAAACTGTAACTGAGAAGGTACTCACAACTAAGGACAGTTAATCTATTTTCTTCTTTCCATGCTGATCGAGGACTAGAAATGGTTCAGAATGTTATCAATAGTCACATGATATGATAAGCATGAGTAAAGGTTACACAAGCCATTTTGTTAGTCCGATAGGTGGAGATTGTCAATTACAGGATTGCAGAGGAAAAGTGAGTTAAATAGATAGAAAAAGATTTTGTATGCATTACATGCACAGTTAGACCAACATCAGAACACAGTAGGTAAATTCAAAAACATGCCCTAGCAAAATTTTGTAAACCAACAAACTAAGTAGCAGTTCAGATCAACACATAACAAACCAAATGACCTGGACGTGGAGACAAGGAAATAATAAAATACCCACATGAAAGAACGAAAAAATACCTGGGTATGCCGCTGTAACCAATATTTCATGTGCAATAACCTATTGCAGACACAACTATCAGGTTTTACAAGCAGAAGGAAAAGTTGAATAGCAGTCCTAATCTAAATTCTGCATTTATTGACATTTGACTCAGAAATAACAGACAGCTAAGGAGCACTAAAACAATCAGTATTCTGTATAAAAACGTATTTCATGAATCAACGTAGCTGCCATTCCATTACTACTACTGACCGTGCATGCTACTGAGTTAATAATAGTAATGCAACTGCATTTTCAGAGATTAAGGATTTTCCATGGCCATGCATTCAATGATACTGTGGTAGAAGCGAGCATTCCTGGCATGGGCTTAACACATGTGCTTTTTTATAGCCTTGCCTGCATTCAACCAAGTTTTCCTACCTTCCACCCCCTTAGGCCCACAATGAAATCAATCAAAGTCATATTGAACATGTAGGAGAGAGGTCGCGTGGGTACTATGCATGCATGAAGAAATATCCAAACATAAATCTAGATTTAACTATTTAAAGATAGGCCCAAAATTGTCTAAATCCTACAAAAGATACGGCAAAAAAAAATTCTCACAGCTAACAAGAAAATTGAACTTTACAACAATAAGAATTGGCAGAATGCCTCTTCCAAAGAAATTAAGATGTCTTCTCTGGTATTTAAATCTTCAAAATAAAACTAAAATAAAATTAAAACAATGATCAAAATAGGAGAATCACACCCTCCAAAGCTTGCAAATTGAGCTCCATAATACAGAAACAACATAGGTCACACGGGTAAAAGGTACAAACAAAAGGCTATTGGATCAAAACCCTTTAATGTATGGATTGAATCCCAACAAATAGACAATATTTTGTCACCTCCAAAGTGTAGATCCTTTCCCAGTTGCACCTTTCTATAGAGATCACAGTTGCATAGGATGTTGTTGAGGAATGGAGAAACACAAAGCCACAATGAGCACCTCAAAAACCTTCCTAGGGATCCCAAATTAAAGGCATTGTCAGGATGGTATGGTTGGGATAGATGCGAGGGGTCTTTTGACTTGGTTGTTGGACAACCAAATGGAGGAGTGCCCAAACTGTTGGAGTCTCCTTCACAGATAAAAATACTTATTTACAACTCAAATAAATGGGTTCTTGTTATGAGGCCATGTTAGGTACCCGCATATAAATGTAAATGCAATCTATCACAAACAAAGAAAAGGAGAAAACCCAATGGGATAAACCTCCTCCTTAAAAGAGAGATCAAATACAAGATGCTCTCAATGATGTATGAGAAGGATAAAACCTCACTCGAGGGAAAATACCCCTATAAGACTAAAGAAGAGAGACCATGCAACCCCTCAATGTAGTGTCTTCTACAAATATGCTAGATCTTTGACAATGAATGTTGAAGATGATCCAAGGGAGTCAAACAATTTTCCTCCCCTCAGGAAAAAACAAGACTAAGATAGTATGTAGAATGTCTTCCCATTCCTGAAAGAAAGATTTGCGAAGAAGGGTGATGTGTGATGTGTTTGAAGAATGCTCAAGTGTCTTCATATTGATGCTGAAAAGTGTCACACTCCAAATAGGCATTCTAGGCCACACTACCAAAGAAGACAATCCAAAAACTCCAAGAAATGATTGTAGAACATAATCCAAAGACAATGATACCTCCTCTGAAGACAAAGAAGCCTCTTCCAAATTCTTTCTAAGAGAATCCACACTCATGTCAAACTACAAATGTTAATAATGTGGAGAATGAATAAGAGGGTCAGAGTGTTACCTCACAACAACTGAATAAAGATAATCTCCATCAAACATAAGATGTATGAAATCAATGATGTCTCCCAAATCTAAAATGTGGAACTCACAAAATAAACAACGAACGTCTATCAATTACTCATCTTAAGTAGCCATTTAAGATAATGTATGTCTTGTTGCAATGAATCACAAGCATCATCGATTACAACAGTAGAAGAAGGAGATGAGATCTCAGTGAATGATATTTGACTCCACTTATCATCCCCCATTGTGTCCTCAAAATATGATGAAATAAAAACACTGGATGATTTTTGCAATGTTAGATTACAAGAATCTTCAGTCTCAAGATGTTGACTCATAGATGAAGAAGATAAAGCCTCTAAATCTAGATTACGATCCATAGAAACTAAGGTCTCAATAGAAGTCTTATTAGGAGGAGAAGGAGAAGGTTATGTGTTATCAAAACAACCATACCTTTCCCAATGAGCAAGATCTCAATAGTTTTTTTTATCACCAATTGGTTGAAACTCAAGAAGTGGAACAAGACAATCCACAAAAGGATAAGTTTTGGATGGAGGTTCATTCTAGTCTCCATACATCTCCCAAAGTATAGTCATAAAGTCACAAGGGATCTCAATATCATCAATAACCATTTGAGTGTCAATATCATAACTTCAACCAATTTCTCATAGGATATGTTTATTTTTATGTTCTACACAACTTTCTTCCATTAGATGAAGGTTTAGGAACTAGTCCAAAGAGATATGGAAAAGGATTAAGCCACTAAAATGTGTTAGGATTCTATTTTGTCAAGACTTAAAGTTCCATTGATTTAACCTAATTATAATAGGATGAATTTGGATACCTATATTAAACTCCTTAAATTTAGTCACACAATAGACCAATCAAGAGATAAAATCTAACAAAAGAAAAATATTACACCCCCCTCCCAAATTAATCAATCATGAAACCCCCAAGTAATATATGATTTGTGGTACTTTATAATTAGTGTGGTATAGGTGTCACTTTCCAACAATAGCAAAGTTGGACTTGATCTTAGTTCTTACAAACTTTCAAATTTAACCATAAGATCATAGTAATATTTTTACATAAGATGAGATAAATTTGATCCCACCACTAGAAAGTACATAAAAAATTATTCATTTTCAAAAAAATTTCACCCACAAATGTTACAATAGGAGAAATAATGAAGCCTTAGAAATTACCAAAAAGAGAATCATTCAACAACACCTATGAGAATCTACAATTTTTGGAAAAACCAAGCACCAAAATAGAAAATCAATTGCCTCAATTTGTGAAGATCATGAAATTCTACCTCAAATAAAATAAATTTCTTGAGAAAAGGAGTCTGTATGACCAAGTTATGGCTTCAAAAATTATATTGCAAAATGAAACCTATCAAGGAAGAGGGGGTCAAAATTTTCAAAGCCCTATTGATGTTAATGCTAGTGCACTATTGATGTCAATAGATGACAATATTGAAATTGATAGTCACTTGGTTTTCGAATCAGAATATTCTCCTCTAGCAAAATATTATGTACCAAAATATTTAATTGCTGGAATCTTGTGGGGAATCTTAGAGATAAAATATTCTAGATTCTCTAGAATATTCATTGGTTAATGATAAGGTCTTCAATGGAATCTAGAATATTCAGGTCATTAGCTAGCAAAAAATAGGAGCAATGTGGATGAGGGGCTTGCATGGCAAGCTATAGCCACACTACATGGTGGTCATACAAGCATGAGTACTCTACATAGGTGTACAGGTACTTGAAACTATAAAATGTGTAGAAAAAACACTTTTCCTTCCTTGTTTTTTTACAAAGAATATATTTTTAAAACAAAAAAAAAATTGTAAGTATTTTTCAAAATTTAAAAAACCCCCAAAAAATTTAGACCTACAACCATAATTTATGTTGAATTTGCTATTTTTTTTGTGACAAAGCAGTACAATTGTATGGATGTATGATTGGTTGCATGACTGAACTAGATGAATTTTTTCTTTGATGGTTGGGGTTAAGTGATCTAATTTTGGAAAATTGAAAACTAATCTTTGGGGGTTTTGGGCCTTTTGAATGCGATAATAGGGGTGATTTATGCTCAAAGTGCTTAGAAAATTCAACTACCTCTTAGATTTAGTAACCCCTGGATAACTTGAAACCGTGTTGCAGGAAAGAAGTCATGAGGTCTAGTATCCTCTTGTCCCTATGGTACCAAAGGGTGTGTTGCACCAACATCGCTAATCATGTGAAATTTTTTTACTAGGCACATTGCAATTTATAAGGGGGCTACTTGATTCTTGTAGTCTAAAAGTACAAATCAAATCATTACATCTATTACTGTAAAAGTTTTTTTATCAATCCCATAATAGGCTAAGGATCACCTACAACAAAAAAACATTCCAAAAAAGAGAGAAACAATGAAACTGCTATAAATCTACACAATTTATTATATGTAAATAATAAAATTGGTAAAATAAGGTGTTGGTGTGAATATAGTGTATCACCTAACTAATTCACCTAGTAGGTCTTATTCACATGTTAATTTTATTTAGTTCATAAGAATCTTTCTATAAGTCTTAGTTGGCATGAGATCTTATATTATCTTATGTCATATGCCATGTCCCTTTTTCCAAAAATAACACTTACTAAAAAAAGCAAGTTTCCACTATCTAGAAATAGTAAGTTAGAGGTTTCCAAATACATTTAAAAATACTATTTATTTAATATTTATATTGTCCTAGTGAAATATTTATATTTTGGAAAAATAAATATTATTTCTTTAGTGGTGCCAACACGGGTGAGTTATGAGTTTTGGAAAAAATCACTTTAACTTGATGTAAGTGTCTCAAAAATATGCATTTTGAGTTGTCAAAAGATGCCTTGTAAGTGGTATAATAAGAAAGGCTAATTTTGGAGGTGTTATAATGCATTTTATGATTTTTTTAAGTGCCTAAATTTGGGGAGAAATATTTGGACATGAATCCAATGTTTGGTAGAAGCTTCATGAATAAGGAAACAAATATAAAATGCAATTTCTTTCTTTTTGGATTCATTCTAGCATATTTTCCTTCACAGGCTATTGTATTCTTCTAAGGTTGGGAAACTAAAGAAGAAGGAGTCTAAATAAAAAGAGTTTTTAGGTTTCTGGGAAGGGTATGGGAGGGAGTTTGAGGCTCTTCCAAGTGCAAGCTCATATAGAGTTTTCCTTTGCGTTGAACAAAGAAGTTTGTGGTGCTTTGGTGTGTTGTTTTGCAGGGTTTTTTTGTGAATTTTTGGTATGATCAACTAGAGATTTTCTATTATAGTTTGTGTGCTGCTGTAATGCAGCAATTTTACTATTATAAATACATTCATAATCTATATTGGGTCGTTTTTGGTCTTGGGTGTGAGTTCAAAAGTGTTTATAGCAGTTTGGTTGAGTTTGATGTGCTTTTTGAGCCCCGTTTTGGGTGCCTATTTGATTTGTAAAAGGGAAGATCTATAGAATGTAAAAAAAAAACAATGTTATATGATGCTATGCTACAAAAAATTTCTATAGGATCCTCTAATTGAATGCAACAAAGCTTCTATGAGTTTTGGATTAATTTGGAGCACTTTTTGTTGTACCCAATTTTGCTATTTTTTTCAAAAGATTACAAATTAATTATGGATTTGTTTTCCTTAATGAAAATCTAATAAAATTATTCAAATCTGACATAAAAAAATCAAGGGGACATTTCAGTAGTATCAGAGCCTAATCTTCCCAACCTGTAGGGTGAATTAAGTTGTTGAGGTGAGTCATGGGTTTCATTGAACCTCTATTTAAGGGAATGAGAGAAAGGGACAATGAAATTGTAGCCTCCAAAATTGATAGATGGTATGAAGAATATAAAAATATTAATAATATTCTAAAATTCCAAGAATATTTAAGTGAGACAGGAAAATTTATACTAGTGGAAAAAGAAATTATCAATATTTTTGATGAATACCAGGAAAAACTAGAACCTTTCCAAGCTATAGATCCATTTGACAAATATTGTAGGAGGAAGGAGGAGATTAGTAAGCTAGAATCGGAGCAATGAAATATTGCTAAGGAAGAAGATTTTGCATATGTTAAGGAGAAAAATGAAAAGGAAGTAGTTAATATGAAAACGCATGCAAACACTAAAAACCAAGAATAGAAAGATTGTATCCACCCAGTTGAGGATGATGAAAAAAAGGATACCATTGTGCAAAATTGGAATAAATCTGCTATGGAAGGTGAATAAAGGGAACCTTTATTTGTTAAAGATATTTTTATTTTTAAAGATTGCATGTTCCAAGAAAAGGTTAATGAAGACAAAGAGAGAAAGGTGACACTTGTTAGATATGGAGAGCACAAGATAAATGAAGATGCATCAATACATAAATTGTCTTCTAAACTTCCATTTGGTAAGCCATTGTTTGACCTGCAAATTAGTTGTGTGGATGGGTATTATTTTGAGAAGAATATTTTGGTTAGCTCTAATTTAGGAGTTTTGAGTCACATAAATGCTGCTATTGAGGATATCTCAATGAAATATCATTTGGAAAATATGGACAAGAATTTTATTTGCGGCCCAAGGTATGAAAGTATTTAATATTTGTTTTCTTCTATCTCACTAAAAAAGCTATTTTTATCATGAAAAGCATCAAAGGAATGGCATAAGGAGGAAGGATACAATTTCCAGTATAGGGTATGTAGCCTCTTTGATTCAAGTCCAAACTTGTGTTTTCATATGGGATCCAAGTGATCTCTTGAGGACTAAAATAGTTAGAGGCACTATTGAGTTCTCCATCTTTTTCATTTGGAATAAAAGGAAGTTTATGAGGATTCATATAGAGTGTGTTTTTCTTTCTAACCTTATTATGAAGGATCAATGTTCACATTTGATGAGTCACTTATGCAAGCCAAGTACGACACTTGAAAACAAGATTTTGGGTAATGGTCAAATGGAGATAGGAATAGTGAAATGTTTATCATGGGAATGTGGTAAGGAAAGGTGTCAATTTTGTGTTGTCAATTTCATTACTAAATATGGCATGATATTTGTGGGATCAAGGTACATGCAAATTTTCTACCATTTTTTGTATAGAGGTTTTCATGGAGGAGACACTAAAAATTGGTGGAATCATGGAGGCATGGCATTGGGTCATCCTGGTGGGTGAACAAGAGATGTATAAGGACTTCTTATTTATGTGCTTTGAAGGAATGGAGTGTTACAAACAATTTTCATCCCACATACCATCTAATCCAAACCATTTTGCAAATGGTAAAGTTTTGAGTGACATGGTAAGAAATCTTAATTTCTTTAATGTTGATAATATTTTAATCATCATCCATACTTGGGAAGATATTTGGGAGCAATTGAATGTGGTTAGGAGTACATTTCAACAACGTAATCATTATTCCAAAGTATCTATAGAGGAGATTGACATCATAAATTATTATGAGAAAGAATAGGTTGTTGTTTTTGAAGGGCCTCAGAAGTATGTAGGGTGAACACATTTCCTATCATTATGTGGTTTATCATAGCCTCCACCTTGCAAACATTACTTAATTTGATATTTCCTAACTTTGAATGGATAATTGCATACATGTGTACTTGCACAAGGGATGATTGGTATCCATTCTATGATGTGTTTTTAGCCTACATGCAAGTTGATTTACGCCATGAGGGATTATCATGGAGGAGATTTGAGGAGGAATCCCAAAGTAGCTATATTGGAAGGCATGATCATGAAAATGATTCCTTACTAGCTACTAATGATGAATTTCAGCCTATCAAAATTTTCAGATCAGCAATTTATGCAAGAAAATTCAAATTGTACATACAAGAACATAAGAAGAATGGTGCAAAGAGCTATATGGTTCAAATGTTATAGCCTATGGGTTAAGTCATGAGTACTCAATGCATATGGGAAGTTGCAGCACAAGAAGCATTGATGGATTTTGTTTAGGTAACTAACGCATGTTATGTACTTGACACTTCATATTTCCCACAAGAATTCTTTATAGGGTGTGATGATTCAGGAAATGGAGTTGCTATGGTGACAATACAAAGGTGGAAACAAATGAAAATTGATAGCATAAAATCCAAATATTTTGAAGAGAGCTTCACTATGAAGATGAGAAGGTAACTTCTACCATGTCTACTTTTGAAGACTTCAGTGATCATTCAAGTTATGGTATATATGTGGTAGAGAATAATCACAAGTTGTTGGATTTATTCTTGGATAAACATGATTTGAATGATGAGAAGCAAAAAGGGGTAAGTAAAATCCAATTTAATGATTTTGATATAGTTTGCTTGAAGGCTAGAAAAGAGGTAATTGAACTGATGATTCTACCAAAATGCCTTTTCATTTTTTTGAAATTCATGAAGTTGGGAAGTTTTCTAACATGGTAGAACATGTGATAAATGTATTTTCCACTAATATTTCAGAAATGTTGAGAAGTTATTAGTATGTGCTATTGGATGGACTCAAAGGGTGCATAGTCTTCCATCTGAATGAGTCTTTGTTTGTAGATTTGAGATCCAAAGTTTGGTGGATTATTTTTTGTTATTATATGAAGATTATTGTTGTTCCTAAACTATACAATTTTTGTTCTAGAGAAGTTCCTAAAGTTTCATTTAACAACCTCCGAATTGAGGCAAAGTATAGAACAATTAGTGTTGTTTTCAATAGGGCCTATCTCTACATCACAAACTTGTAAAAAGGGTAATTGATTCTCATTTGTGTATTTTCTATTGTGATGAATGTATTTACTGTCATATCAGCCCTATGGGACATAAAAATCAGATTTGTGATAGGATAAGAAGTTTCAGATCATATTTCTGGTACAAACTACCTAGTGCTAGTGCATAAATACAATGGAAACAGAATAGACTTTTGCTTGCAAATCTAGTCTTTGAAAAATGGTGGTGTAAATGTTGTTTTTACATGATTATACTTGATGTACCTCTACAGATATTTTCCTGTTATAGATCAGCTCATGGAGTTGAAGGTAACATCCCTCGAGTAAAGGTAATGTTTGGGCTTACTAGTGTGCAATTCAACTATGTATATTTCAATGTTTTGAAAGTAGAAATGGTTGTTTTTCCCCAAAGATGTACTTTCTATTACATAGGATACAATCAATGTTTTAATAGTCCTACTGGCTGCAAAAATCAGATCTATATCATTGGGAGAGGTTGCAAGAGTTTCAAGTTTGATTCATCACATGCTAGTGCTTATATACATTGGGAGGCATTTGGTGAGTTTGTAGAATTCCTTTTTGAAGATGTGGGTCAGATTTGAAATTGTAGTGAATGTATCAAATATTTTCATGGATATTCCTATTGGTTTTATAGCATTGTCACACAAGAATCTGATTTTCAAGTTTGCACTTGATGTTTAGAGGTACACGATAAAGGTTTTTGATGTAGTTTGAATTGTTTTATCATTTTGGAAAAAGGTTTCTTGAGCATTGTGGTTGTAATTGCTTGAGGACAATAAATTTTTGGAAGGGAGGACTTGTCATGTCCCTTTTTCCAAAAATAACACTTACTAAAAATAGCAAGTTTCCACTATCCAGAAATAGTAATTTAGGGGTTTCCAAATACTTTTAAAAATATTATTTATTTAATATTTATATTGTCCTAGTGAAATATTTATCTTTTGGATAAATAACTATTAATTATTTAGTGGTTCCAACAAAGGTGGGTCATGATTTTTCGAAAAAGTCACTTTAACCTCATGTAAGTGCCTAAAAAGAAATGTATTTTGAGTTGTCAAAAGATTCCTTGTAAGTGGTATAATAAGAAAGGCTAAGTTTGGAGGTGTTATAATGCATTTTATGGCTTTTTTAAGTGCCTAAATTTGGGGAGGAATATTTGGACGTGAATCCAATGTTTGGTAGAAGCTTCATGAAGAAGGCAACAAATATAAAATGCAATTTCCTACTTTTTGGATAAATTCTTGCATATTTTCCTTCACAGGCTTTTGTATTCTTCTGAGGCTAGGAAACCAAAGAAGAAGGATACTGAATAATGAGAGTTTTCAGGTTTCTAGGAAGGCTAAGGATGGGAGTTTGAGGCTCTTCCAGGTGCAAGCTCATACAAAGTTTTCCTTTGTGTTGAACAAATAAGTTTGTGGTGCTTTGTGTGTTGTTTTGTAGGGGTTTTTGTGAGTTTTTGGTAAGATTAGCTAGAGGTCTTCTATTACACTTTATGTGCTGCTGTAATTCAGCAATTTTACTATTATAAATACATTCATAATCTATATTGGGTCATTTTTGGTCTTGGGTGTGAGTTTAGAAGTGTTTACAGTAGTTTGGTTGAGTTTGGTGTGCATTTTGAGCCTCATTTTGGGTGCCGATTTGATTTGTAAAAGGGAAGAACTGTAGAATATCAAAAAACATAAATGTTATAGGATGTTATGCTGCAATTTTTTTTTGGATCCTCTATTTGAATGCAGCAAAGCTTCTATGGGTTTTGGATTAATTTGGAGCACTTTTTGTTGTACCCGATTTCACCTTTTTTTTCAAAAGATTGCAAATTAATTTTGGGTTTCTTTTCATTAATAAAAATCTTATAAAATTATTCAAATCTGATATAAAAAACAAGGGGTCATTTCATCATACTTCTTGTGTCCTAGGTAACTTAATTCTTGTTGTCCCATGTCATAGGATTAAGACACTTATCATGATCCTATCAAATTCTTCCTCACATGGGGTTTTATCATTCCCATTTATTAGTGAGAGAAATTTGTTTTCATCTCTTTTGAGCAAGAGTTTTTTCCAACTAAGTTTTCTTCTTTTCTTCATTTGTGAGAGATTGTATTTGTACATGGGTATCTAATACGGCCTTGTAGTTGTGGCCCATTTTTGCATCATTTGCGTTTGTCTATCCCTCCCTAAGTTTCACTTAAGGGGTGGTGTTAGTGTGAATATGATGGTTCACCTAACTAGTTCACCTAGTAAGGACTATTCATATGTTAAGTTTACATAGGTACTAGGAATTTTTTTTATAGAAGTCTTATTTGGCATGAGATATTATCCTATGGTCTCTTAGAAGGAGTAGGTAGTTGATTGATTGTTGTTGATAGGGGGAGCTAGTATGTTTTTTTTTTTAATGTGGTGCATGTATAACTACTTAAATAAGAATTTTTTTCATCAAAGGGGGAGAATGTGTTGCTTCTTCAATTGAAGATATTTTTCCCTTTTGTCCTTGAAGTTAGAGAATGTGCTTTTGTTTTCAACATGCAAGTATATATGGCCCTTTGTCCTTGATTTGAAAGGGAAAGAGTGAGCAATGTGTTTTGTCATCAATGCCAAAGGGGGAGATTGTTGGAATTAGTTGTCATTGATGTCAATATTGGTTGTTGTTTGTCTTTGATGTCAAATCTTGATGATATTGTTGCATATTCTTTAGGAGATTGTTGTGGTGTCAACATTCAGTTTCTGCTATAATTGATATATGATTTTGTGTTGTTGATGTTCATGGTTTGGTGTCATGCCTTGTCTGATGACATTTGAAGTTGTAATAAATATAGTTGTTGTCAACAAAGTTGATTTCATTATGATATATTCAGATAAGGATTGAAAGCATTAAGATGAGGTTTAGAAGTATCTTTTATGGTGGAGAGATGTTATTGAAGGAATTGAGCATGTCTTACAATCTCTCATGTTGTTCCTATTGAAGCATGTATTGCTGAAATAAAGTTCTAGCCTCTGCAAGTTGTTTGCTTTAGGAACCTATTGTGAAGATTATTTGGGAGAATGCTCTGTATTCCTTTGCTACTGAAGATTTGGTCTTACAATTTGGGATTCAATGGTTTTGCTTTATGGACATTTCACTCCAAGCATTTTAGGTCACTAGTATTGCTGAGTAGGTTTTTGTGAACTGCAGAAGGTTGACAGTGTTGTTAGTTGTAACTTGCATTGGTCCAAAATTTTTTGCACATTTCTCAACATTAATGTCTCTTCTCCCATGGATTGGTAAATGCCCTCTCAGTGTCTTTGTAGTTTCTTGGTTCTAATTTCATGTGTTAAAGTGGCCTGTAAGTTGATCTATTAATGTTATATCTTTTGGTTATGCATTTTATGCTTCCAAGTTGAAGAATATTGTTCTTGTTTGATCTATAGTGGCTATTGATGGCATGCCATTATGAAAGAAGGTTTTGGAAGTATTGTTTGATGTTCAATAAACATCTCTTTTTGATCCACACATTGGTTGTTGATCTCCTAGATGATGCATTGTGTCTTGAGTCTAATTTCTAGGCAATTTGTGGATATCTAGCAAATACAACTTCTTCTCTTTCTTGCATCGTGTGCATGGAGGTTTGCACTAGGAATTGAAGTTTTTTTAAGGTAGATTTGGGTCT
>VDFB02193867.1:486942676-487008490 GCA_007258455.2 Sequoia sempervirens | reverse complement strand
TTATTATGAGCTAGATACTACAACCTTTGAGTTTCTTGCAAGGTTAAACCTATGAAATATACAAGATCAACAATTAGGAATAGACCTATAAAGCTTTTAGAACTAAAAATTTCCTACCATTTTAATAATGATATGATTATCTCCATACTCCATCATTAAATTTTAATTTTAATACAAACACTTAATATTAAATAATTTTTATCATTGGGGAAATGCAATTGGGTAGTTATAGGATCAAATTTAGTATTTATTTTTATTTTGGTAGGTTTGTGAGAATGGTGAAAGTGATCTAGAAAGATCATGGAAGTGTACTAAATTGGAAAGGGGAGTGGAAGTACTAAAGTCCAAAGCAAATCCAAAAAGGGGTGAAAGAGAAATACAAATATAATGGAGAAGTTGTGGGATTCCAATGTGAAACAAGATACTAGAAGTGGATGGAAGTGATAAGGTCTAGAAGTTGGATTAAAATTCTCACAGAAAGGAGATGAACTGATAAATTCCTAGAATTATGAAATTTCAATGTGGATGTGGACATAAGATCCAAATATTGGAGTGAAAGTTCAGATTTCTAAAGAAAGTCCACAAGGAAATACTGAGGAGGAAATTAGGGGAAAGAAAGTGACAAAATCATCAACTTCATCCTAGGAAGATCTTTCAAATTCATCCTCACAATCTAACTTTTCTTTCTTCTTCTTCTCCTCCATATAGTATCTTCTTAGATTTTCATATTTATTATAGTTCTAACATTTTTCCTTCAACTTAATTGATTTTTTGGATCTCCAAAGGGATTTTGATATAGATTTATTCCACTCCTTTTCCTCCTTTCCTTTTTATTTCAATCTTTGAAAGACCAATAAATCCTTTTTAGCTAAATCAAAGGTCTTCCTTGTCATTTATATACAAAGAAAATATGTACCCACTCTTTCAATATTAAAATTGGTTGTAGTGCTCCTAGTAACCATAACTAGGTGGTCGTATAAATATGAAAAATAACAAATTAAATTCATACACTATTCCTCCTCCATTTTCACTTCCATAGAGTGCAAATGGGTAACTATCATATATTGATTATATTTATATGCTCATCCATAGACCCACCATAGACCATCCTAAGGGTATACAAATTCTTTCTCAAGAAAATATTATTCACTAGAGATTTTTTCTAATATTTTTTCTTACTATTTTTCCAAATATTTATTATGGTAGTCTCTATTTACATTTAACAACATTGAATTAACCAAACCATGTTTAAAATACCCTTTTCAATAATGCGTCTTTTCTTAGTCTTCTCATGATATAGTTTTAGCTTTCGATCTAGAAAATTATGTCTCATAGATCTTAATCTATGAACACATCCTCCATTTTTGAGCTTTCACAACTCAAGGTTTGTGCTTGAGAACTAATCCATGTTTATCCTTAATGTTCTTGACGTCTCTTCTTGCAAGAAGATCAAAACACTCTATACACAAATTTCTCACTCAAAATGAATATTATTTAAAAAAAATATATACCCAACACATAGAATATAATGTTATCAAGGTTTCATATGAAATAAAAGGAATAAAGGTATATAGAAATACTTCCTACACTAAAATTTTAAGGAGATTATTGTAAAAATTTCATTTTTTTGATAATTATAGAAAGAAGAAACATATATAAACATAAAATAAAAAATAAACCATAAAACTAGTGTATGTGAGGAAACCATATCTGGAGAAACTCTTCAAACTATCCCAATGTATTATTACAACAACAGAATCATTACAAAAACAAAGACTATGATAATAGGAAAAACTTTTGAAAATGTAGTAGCAAGTTGAAAGTTCACAAATGAAAAATCAATATGAAAATCCACGGATCTGGAAGAAAGCCAAAGATCCAAAAATGGCTAGTTCAAATAAGAAAGTCTACATGTCTAGTTGAAAGATAAAATTTCATTATCTATACTAGAAAATGTCATCATTACATCCTACCCTTGTACTTGATGTCATCACCCTATTAATATAATGTTTTCATCATGTTGATGCCATCATCAAAACTATTCATCTAAACCAATTGATGAAACTTGTAAATTTTCAAATCACTTGAGTTTAGCTAGAAATGCTAATGGATATGAGAAACCTACTAAATTTATATGGATGTGGAATTCTTGAAAGACTCGGCTGAATAGGCAAGAAATTCTTGCAAGTTAGATGACCCCAAAGTTCTTGCAAATATAGAAAATCCCAACAGTACCAAATGTGTAGGAAAATACATTGGAGCATATTATAAATGAGTTGGTTCAACAACAAATCTTTGTTAACTTTTAATAGCAAACCAAAAATCCACATAAGGATGCTTTGCAAACAAATCTTTGCAAAAGCATAAATTAGTCATTTTTCACCCAATTCTCTCAAAATTTGATCTACAAATACCCATTAGGCTCTACTATAAGGTGATGTCATTATTTTATTAAAATTTTCTTTGTAATTTCTCTTCAAGAAACCACCCAAAGAAAATAAGCACTAACAATTTTTTTTTTTAACTAATATAAGAAAGGAAATATTTTTGGTTGATGCAAGATATAACCTATGAAACGAAATGCTCCTATATAATAGTGTACATATTATTCATGAAAATATCTATTAGATCTAGTAACAAGATCATTTTTGTTTGTGTACTCACTATAATATTTTATTTATTTATTTAGAAAGGATCTCTAGGATAGTCAACTTGAGCTTGACAAGGATAAAAGTGTAAAAGAGGTCCATATTTCTCTTATTTTTTGGCCTTTTCCAACTATTTATTTAATGATAGTTATCTTCCTTTTTTGATAAATTTTGGTCATCTTGTCTATAACTTGACAAGAGCCTTAGGGTTATGGGATAGTACAAAAAATTCACTACTAGAATATATGCTATACATAAGAAGTCAACTTATTAATTTCCATTAAAAAGGGACCATTTAAAACAAAAGCATATGGGAAAACGCTCATTCATGGGACTATGAATGATGGAAATAAATTATATGTTTAAATGTTTGGTTTTTGTTATTGTTTACTATTTTTTTTGTGATTTTGGTTATTCCAAATAAAAATAATATTGAAAATATAGTGACAAAAAATGTATCCCTTTTCCTCACTTAATTTGGCAATTAATATTAAAATAAACTAAGTGATGCATTAATTTAGTGTTGTAATATGTATTACATGTTCACATTAAGTTTTGGGCCCCTTTTAATTAAAATTTGGTCTATTTAAGCCTTACTTGGTCCTATTTTGCATCCACAAGCCTAATTAAATGTATTTTTCTGAGGATAATCTTGACATTTAACAAATGAAAAATCATAATTTAACATTTGAGGTTATGTGTTTTGGATAGATGGTGATTTGGGACTCATACACCCCCTTGGGTGTATGGGTCCCACCTAGGTGTTGGGACCTAATTTTAAAGGCTACATTGAACTTAACACTTCGTTGAGTTTGTGTCCCGGTTTGAGCCACTAGGAGTCATACGCCCAACCTGGCGTATGAGTCTTGATCTAATCAGGAGCTATTTTTAATTCAAATTATTGGCAAAATTTTATTATTCTAGATCTGATGTTAGCTTGTAGTGTTGTAATTTCAGGAATTAGGCATAAACAAGTATAAATACAAGGTTATTTCACATAATTTCTCCTAGCAAGTTTACAAGTCATCTACCAAATTCAAGTGATCTTATGAGCATTCAAGTGAGCATTTTACAAGATAATTCAAGAGAAAATTATCAAGGATTTGGAGCAACATTCAAGATTTGAGGATCATGTCAAATTATTCATGCATCATGTGTGTTTTGTGAGCTAACATTTGTGATGTAGGTTTTCATGATTCAAGCAAGCATTCAAAGATAGTTATCTCATATCAAGATCAAGATTCAAGATCTACATCCATTGGAGCCACTTCAAAAAAATTTGCAACCTTTGTTACAAGGGTTTGGTGAGTTGTAACATTACATTTGTTCATTCATCATTCCTTCATGCTATTTCATTTCATTTCAAGGTTTAATTATGAAAATTGGGTTAGACCGAGACAAACCTCTATCCCCTAACAAAACAATATTTTTTCCTCTTCATTTGTGATTGTAGATCTAGATGTTTTGAAGCTTGAAGATTCTTTGAAGACAAAGTTGTCAAGAAGTTATCATCTTCATTGAAACTTGTTGAGAAGTTGTTGAGATGATTTATCATTGTTGTCATTGATGTCAAAACCTAGGATCTAGAAGGTTGTGCTCCAGATGATATACAAAAATGATCTATCCTATCGAGTGCTATGATGTTGCATAGTGTGGATGTTATAGTTGATCCAGATATGGCAGTACTTCTTTTTGGGACATCCTTGGAAGACAATTAATGCAGAATAATGAAGACTAATATTTTGATATTGGTTGTTGTGCTCAAAGCTTATTTTGAGTATCCTTGCTACTTGGACATTCATGTAGCATGTTACAAGTTTTGGTATGTCTAATTGTGTTTCTCTAGTTGGTACTGAAATTGATGGAAATCAAGATTTGGTTTTGATTGTAGCATTCCCATTGGCTCTGGAATATATTTCATGTAATTGAAAGTTTTCTATCTTTTGGTAATTATACTATCTTATGTATGACTTATTTATGGGTCCCATGGTAATGTGGCAAGGAGATATTTATGTGCAACCTATCCTTTGGGTCTAGTGCTAGTGTTCCAAGCCTTATTGAATATTTCAAGGTTGTTCTTCAAGCCAAAATAGGCTGACTTATTTTGTTTTATGGATATATATATATATATATATATATATAACATCTCTTTGGTTTAAGACAAGAAGTATGGTGTGTGTGAATGGATAAAAGGGTGTGAAGGACTATGCAACAAGAAACAAAGAAGGAAGTGGAAGGAAAGTGTCAGGAAAAAGTAATCAGTAGTGCAGAGGTTGTGCGAGGAAGGTGGGAAAAATATTCTTGATCAGATCTGTTGCAGATAGATATTGTTCTCTTAACTAGAATTGAATTCATGCATATGTAGATGCAACTTCATCAGATCATTTTGTAATCAATTTTTTTTGTATTAATCAAGCAATGAGCCCACTGATAGTGAGCCTTTCTCTTTTGGTAATGAGCCCTCTTATCTTTGGTTGTAATAGTCAGATAGTGAGCCAATTGACAATGAGCCTTACCTATAGTGAGCATCTTGGTAGTGAGCCTTTGTAAAAATTGCCTTAACTGGTGTTCTATATAATTGAGAATTAACATTCTCTGTGATTCTTCCCTTCTTGGGTTTCCACATAAATTTTTGTGTTCAATGTGCATGGTGTTGTTATGTGCTTTCATGTTCATATCTATTTGATTATTATCTGATTGATATAAGCTTGCTCTAGATTAATTAAAGTCAAGAAAATTGTTTTAGGATAATTGATTCACCCCCCTCTCAGTTATCCAAATTTTTCAATAGAACTCGCCTACAGATAAAAATTTAGACTTTTCAGACCTAAAGATCAAAAAAGACAAAAGATACATAAGATCACTAGAGGCTACAAAAAAATCAGAAAAGCCCTAGTAATGGGACTAAATCACCACCTTGGGTGTATAAGTCCCTGTATATTCCTTTTGACATATTTCAATAGATTCTAATCATTCACCAAGAGATTACAGATTCTGCCTAGATTCTTGTAGTAGGACTTAATTGCCCTATCTAGTGTATCAGTCCTAGTGCACTTCGAAAACAACAATTTTTAGGGATTTTAGACCTTTTTTAGTCATCTTCACTTCTCCATGTAATTTTATGTTTCTCTTTGTTTATTAGTCTAATTTCATGCTTTTAATTTTCTAGGGTTTTTTGCACGGGTGTTTGTAAATTTATCTTCTAAAACTTCATTTGAATGGTGAACCCTCATCCAATCACAAAAGGAAACCACTATTCCTTCCCTCAATTGAGTCACTTGGTTGAGGGATTTTGGTTTCCCAAAAGGAAACTAGAAATTTCATGTATGAATTTCCTATGCAATTAATCAATGTAAATAGTAACATTTAGCTATTCATTGAATCCCATAGTTACATTTATTGGTTGCTATTTCCTCTAGCTATTCTCGTTATTATTATTCATCTCTTATAGCTTTTCTTATCAATATATTCTATAGCATTATAATTTCTATATCATAGTATAGATTATTCTATAGTTAATATAACCCTTATCAATATTTATCTTCTAGAATAGGTCCATGCATACCACACTCAACTTTACTACTTGTATCCCTTGTGCACATTACCAATACATCCTTCATAAGATTATGCACCTAAATTAATTAATGGAATAAACTTAAATTTTTTATTTTGAATAAATTTTGAACCTAAATATTAGATATAATATAAAATATATATCCTACACTACCTTTGTTTCATGGAATAGGACCAGTCTTCCAAAAAACTCCTCAAATAAAAATTATTCTCTAGACTAATCATCAAATAATTCATACATATTTCATTTAACAAAATTAAATAAACCAAATTCGTATATATTTATCTTAATTATTTATACATAAACATACAATTAAAATAAAGCTTCATAATTGAGAAATTTCTAACTTAGTCCAAATTACAACAAAACAATGAATATATTATAAATCAATTCTATTGGATGTGACATAGACCTTGGTCAAAATTTTTTAATGAAATCCGAAATTAAACAAGGAAATGCATACAAAAGAAATAAATTTACCAATATAAGAAAATAACACAATATACAAACATTACATTTTTCTTGGAAAGGAGCCCTCTCAGGATATTCTGAACCTTGCCAAAACCAATTGTGAGTGCCACTTCAAACTATTGGAATGGACTTTCTTCAAAATTAATGAGTTGAAAATAAAAAATTTAGCCCTTCAAAGCAAAATAGAAGAGTTGGGTGCTAAAATTGCAGAGATTGAAAAGAAAGATGTGGATAGTGGGGTTCCAAGTCATAGTAACAGAAATATTGACTCCAAGGTTGAGAATATATGGAATACCATTAAAACCATCGCTAAGCAAAACAACCAAATGGAAAGACACAATTCCATTATCATTAATGCGATGACTGAAAAGCTTGATAAATCCCAACAGGGGTCTCTAGTTGTGGATCTAGAGGAAATTGAGGACAAAAGCCAGGATACAGATGTGGGCATTTCGAAAAGAACCAGAGCCAATCTAAAGCACAAGGTCCCCCCTAATTCAAAGATGATTCAAATTTTTAAAAAGGGTGTCAATGATATACAGAATTTGGAGGCAGAGACAGAGTCTGTCCTCAATAATCTAAATTAATGGTTGGGGTTTTTTTGTTTACTTTGTTGTTCTTTTTGGTCTGACCTTTCTGGTCTGTTTCATGAGGTTGCTGCTGATCTTTTCTCGGGCATCTGTTCTTTTTGGTTGGACTTTTGTGTCCTCTCTTTTGTATTGTAAACATTGTGGTTTTGGGTCCCTGTAAAACCTGTTTTACCCTTTTATCAAAAACATTACATTTTTCTTGACTTACATAAAACTCCTTTCTTGAATGTTGTAAAAATTATGATAATTAATTGGCATAAAATTTGGATTGTATGAATGTCCAATCAAAGATCTACAATTTATTCTTATTAGCCTAAATTTTTTCATAGCAATTATTGAAAAAAAGGGAATAGGAAAGTATTGATTTATTAATAGGAAATTAATAGATGTAAAAAAAAAAACACAAACCTATGCCAAGAAAGGAAAATTGAAGAATTTTATTAGGATGAAATAGGAAATAAATTTTGGTAAACTATTGATTGAAAATGTTTTGTGCACCAAGTGAGGCAAAGTTTATTTTTCCAATAAAAAGATACTAGATGTGCAAAGGAAAATTTTCAATTAGTATTAGTACAAAAGAAAATAAACGATAATGAATGCTTGATAAGAAGTGGAAACTACTTGTGAATTTTAATTTTAAAGAATGACACATGTTGGGTTTCATCATCAAGGAGTCACTTCAAAGTATTTCACCCTAGTAAAGTAAGACCCTAATAATTTAAAAAACAAAACAAAGACAACAATAATGCATCCATTAATTGAAAAATGTAGAAAAGAGCTCATAATCCCGAGGGAAGAAGACTAGGGTTTCAATATCTAAAAAATAGAACAAAGGAATTTACTATATGGACCACCCTTTTAATAAAACATTAATTTATCATGAAAACACATGTTGGGTTTGGTGTAGTTGGTTGAGGGCTTTGGGTTTGTCCCATGTAGGTACCAAGATCGATTCTCTCCCCTAGATGAAATTGGTTAGGGTCGTGTCAAGGGACTAGTCTCACCTCATCTTGCAAAAAAAATTCAAAAACAAAAAAACAAAAATTGCACCACATATTATTATTGATAGATTTTTAGCATAATTTGAATGTAATTAAGAGTTTGTAGTTTTAGAATTTTCTATGTGTAATCAAATAT
Organism: Sequoia sempervirens; assembly: GCA_007258455.2. Lineage (NCBI taxonomy): Eukaryota > Viridiplantae > Streptophyta > Pinopsida > Cupressales > Cupressaceae > Sequoia > Sequoia sempervirens. Next base: position 487,000,070 of record VDFB02193867.1, on the reverse strand, counting down.
TTTTTATTGATATTATAAATTTTAAAACATCTCATATGACAACATTGAATGGATAATTCAAAAAAAATATTTAAAATTAATTGAATTTAATTTTTCTCATAAATATTAGCTTTTTAGTTAGATTTTAGCATCATTTGAATGCAATTAAGGGTTTAGATTTTTAGAATTTTCTATATATGTAATCAAATATTTTTTATTAATATTATAAATTAAACATCACATAACAACATTGATGTTGGTCAACATCAATTACAAAGAATGAGTTTGAAAGACACATTTGTAGCAAGATCATACTCCTCAATTAAGAAGATCTACTCAGTAGAGGAGGCATTCATCTAAACTTGATGACTATGAGATTTTTCTTTTAGATTAGTCACAACCTACAACATTTAAACAGGCTTGTAAAGATGAAAAATGTGTGAAATGGAGTCTTTGAGAGAAAATCATACATGGGATTTGGTTACTCTTCCACCAGATCAAAAAACCTCTGAAGAATAAATGGGTGTATCGTCTAAAAGAAGAAGATGGAGGTAGTAAACAATATAGGGCCAGATTGGTTGTGAAGGAATTTGATAAAAAAAATGGGATTGATTTTAATGAGATTTTTTCACTAGCTATGAAAATGACCACCATTCGAGTAGTCTTGGGTATGGCAGTTGTTTGGGATCTTGAGCTCAAACAACTTGAAGTCAAAACAATGTTTCTTCACTGGGAAAATCGAAGAGAAGTTGTATATGGAGCAGCCTAAAGGTTTTGTTAAATAGGATCAAGAGCATTTATATTGCAAATTGAAGTGGAGTGTGTATGGGCTCAAGCAAGCTCCAAGGTAGTGGTATCTCAAATTTGATAACTTCATGACTTAACAACATTTCACTCATTGTGAATCATACCCTTGTCTTTATTATAAGATGCTTTCTAATGGCGAGTTTGTTATTCTTTTTCTTGATGTTGATGATATGTTGGTTGTTGACAATAGTGTGAGAATTTATTTATGAATTAAAGCAAAATTTTGCTCAATGCTTTGCTATGAAAGATTCAGGTGCAGCAAAGAAGATTCTTGGGATGCAAATAATCAGGGATAGACAAAAGAGAGAAATCAAATTATCTCAAAAAAAAAATATTTGCAAAGTTTTGGATAGGTTCAATATGACGAATGCCAAGTCTATTAGTACTCCATTGGCTGATCACTTTCGTTTATCTTCAACTATGTGTCCTAAAACTCAAGAAGATCAAGAACATATGAAATTTGTTCTATATTCATCAGTAGTTGGGAGTCTCATGTATTCCATGATTTGTACTCATCCATATATTGCTCATGTAGTGGGAGTTGTGAGCAGATTTATGAGTAATCTGGGTAAATCTTATTGAAAAACATTTTAGTGGATTTTACGTTACTTGAAAGGTACCTCAGATTATGTTTTATGTTTTAGAGGTAAGGACACTCAACTGCGAGGATATGTTGATTTGGATATGGTTCAAGATTTGGACAAATAGAGGTATAGAACTATAGGCAATATGTTTACTTTTGTCGAGGCTACTATTAGTTGGGTTTCACAGTTGCAACATGTAGCAAATATTCAAATGCCATCTTCTATTGTTAATGCATGGTCAACCTCTCATGTTTCTATGCTGCCTTCCTTTGATCATTTAATTCCTTTAAGTGTTCCATCATGCTACCTTTTGGGAGTAGTGTGCAGCCTTCATTATTGAGCAACCTTCATTATTGAGGGAGCTTCCAAGTCTTAATGTATCATGCTAAACTCTTCACATGCAGGCTCCTAGAGATAACACACAACCTCAAAAAGCTTATTCATAGCCATCACAACTATTTGTGTAGTATTCTCTAGTTAATCTGCTCCCTTCAACAAGTTTTTCATAGTCTTCACAACTATTTGTGCAGCCTCTCCAAGTATATACACGATTTGAATAGGGAACTAATACACTATTTGAAAATTCTACTATTGGTGGTCAATTAGAGTCTTTAACATTGCCACCTATAACTAGTGAAAATGTTTCCTTGTAGCCTCCTGTTGAAATTTGTAATGTGAGAGGTGTGTAAGAACAGGCAGTGCACCTGAACAAAGTCGTGTCTAGGGAAATTTCAAGTATGTGGCAGTAATCATTGGACTTCAAGTGGAAGATTGGTATCTAGGAATATGAAGCCCAACAGTTTCTTTATGCTTAACCATTCTCTATTGTACCTCTTGGTCTTCCTTCTTGAAGATTCTTTTCCTCAAACAACTATTGGAAAAAGTTGTATTGTTTTTGGATGTATGGAGGATGATGATCATTATTCAATGATTGATGTCTTATGTACTGTGAAAAAAAAAAGATAAATAAAAAATAGAGATTTCCTTGCTTTGAGAGAGGATGTAGTCTTTTAAGACAAACCACTACAAATTCAGTGTTCTTGTTGTTTGCACTTGATCTTTAAATTTTGTTCTTAATTTTTTCTGCAATTCTTCTTTCATTTATTCTACTGTAAATTCTCCAACAATTGGATGGATGATTGAAAAATTAATAATATTTAAAATTCATTGAAGTTAATTTTCTCATAAATATTAGCTTTTTAATTATAATTTTTTAAATTATTTTTTATTGTTTTTATTAAGAATATATTATTATTGACATATTTTTAGCATCATTTGAATGCAATTAAGAGTTTGGAGTTTTAGACTTTTCTATGTGTAATCAAATATTTTTTATTAATATTATAAATTAAACATCTCACATGACAACATTGAATGGATAATTCAAAAATTAATAATATTTAAAATTGATTGAACTTAATTTTTCTCATAAATATTAGCTTTTTAATTATTATTTTTATTAAAAAATTACATAAAAAAATATATTAATCTTTAAATAATCAATCTTCATTATGTAGGATTAAAGATTTCTATTTCATAAAAGAAAAATATAAATAAAAAATGAAATAATAGGAATAAAATAGAAATAATTTGAATCATTTGTACAATACTAAATTGATTACATAGTAATTAAAGTTTGTAATATGTATTTATAGTTATTAATTAAACTTTAAATAATATATTAATATTTAAATAAACCGACTTCATTATGTAGGATTAAACTGTGAAAATTCTATTGCAGTTACTGATTATTAATCTCCTATCTATTAGATTATTTGACTGCTGAAAATTAATTCACAACAAATATTGAAAATAACACAACTGCAATTTCACAGATAAAACCATAGGAATAGAGAAGAAAACATGCAAAATAATGAACACAATATGTTTGGACAAATTTTCCCTAGAAAAAGGGCGAAGAGAAAACCAGTACTGTAGATGAAGAATTTTATTAAACTTTAGAAAATCAAGAGATACATAAACTGCTAATCTCTTACTGGCAGAGTTTCGACAATATTCTTCCCCAAAAAATTTTCCCTCAATTTCTCTTGCTAAATTCCACTACTGCTATCTCCCACTCTATCACTATGCCCCTGCTATCATTGCAAATATTTATCAAGTGTGTGTACTCCAAATTCCCATTGATCCCCTTTTAAACTCTCCCGTTGAAAAACCAATGGCAACGATTTAATCTCAATCAAGGATTGAGATAAATTGGTGTTAGTGTTTACATTTAATGCTTGCTATCCACATGTTGACCTAAGCCTACTTAGGCATGGCATTTATTGTGTAGGTTAAATGTCTCCTGATATTTTTCCATGCTAATATTTTCCTAATATTTTTCTTTGCTTGGATATTTCTCCCTTATAAGGAGACCCTTGATTGTCTATCAGGTGATCAACATTATGCAGTTTATGTGTTCGTTGTGCTTGTCAATTATCTCTATGATCTGCAGGTTCTCACATGGTATTAGAGTGCTTCAGGATACTGGAAATCTATAAGGTGAACTTGTTTACTTGCATTTGTTGTCTCAGGTTTCTCTATCTCTGTGCATCAACCATTGTAGTGTATATTACCATGAAGTCCACAAGAGACATTCTAAAGAAAGGAGGCGTGATTATGTTCTAGAGAGGCACAATTTTGACCAAGGAAAAACTGAACTTTTGTTTGTTGCTCGTACCTATGGTAAAAAAGGCTCGATATTTCTAAACTATAGGGTGTATTACCTCCCTTTGCTTCCATGACTTGTGATGGTTGAATCTCTTCTTGTTGTGATTTGGTCAAGGGATGAGTGGAGGCATTTTGGAGGCATCTATTTTTCTCAGACCTGTGCTTTGGTTGGATGCCACAGTTTGCATTATATGTAGCCTATGTTGATTTCAAGGTATGTCGAACAATGATCAGAAGGGAGGTGCGATTGATCAAAAGAGAGGCATGATTTCTTCACCCCTATTTTTGCAGAGTTTGTGCCTTCTTATTTAAGCCATGGTTTCTTAGAGAGGTGGCATGAATTTGGTTTTTTGGAGGTTAAATTTTTTTCTAGAGACTTGTGGTTTGGCTTGACCTTCTCCTTGAACAAAAGTTTATTGGTGGATGCGATTTATTCATAGAGATCGAACCCCACATAAAATTTTCTAACATATTTGGAAATTCTTTGTGAATAGGCACTATTCATGCTAGCTGTGCTTTTTGGTGAAAGGAAAGAAGGCACAAATAAGGAGCTTTTTTAAGCCCCTACTTTTTATTTTTTAAGCTTAGTATCTTAAGCTATTGCTGCCTTCCAATGTCCAAGGGAGCTTGCTTTCTCTTTGTTTCCCTCTTTCTAAATTTTTGGTGCTTGCAATATTTTCTAACAAATTAGAAATTGTATTTTGCAAAAGGGAACAATCTGTGTGTAAATGGTGAAAGTCACAAAATAGTGTTGTCACTTTTGCATCATAGCTCATATTTAGTTTTTTGCAAAAGTATATATCCATTTTTTTTCCACAAACCCATGGAGCACAAAATTGCACTCATCTTATAAAGTGCTTGTTTGTGTCTTTTTTTGGGGGGTCAGTTACAAGCACTCCTTCTATATTGTGCCAAATTGGGGGGGGGGGGGACAAATAATCAAGGGGGGTGTTTTGTGTGGTTCATTTTCACACTTCCTCATAAAGTGCTTGTGTTTGCTGTGTTTTTTCACTTTTGCACACATTTCTATCTTCTTTTTTTCTGCATTTCTAAAAAATAACTATCTTAGTCAAAGCAATATGGAATCTAATGTTATTATAGTTCCTTTAACACCTTTCAATTATATCATGATTGGAAGGTGAAAGTAATTCTTGTGCTTAAGAAAAAAGGTATATATAGGGTAACTATGGGAACAGAGAAAGAACCTAATGCAACTAAAAACAAAGAAAAGTTTGTTAATAAGTGCGATCAAGCATTTTACTTTCTATGCTTAAATTTATCTCCTAATTTGTTGTTTCATGTTGAGAACTTTAAAACACCCTGTTGGAACTGTAAAAATTTGGTGATTTTACATATGATTTCATTCATAAATTTCTTTATTTGGTCCTACCGTATGCATTTTTTCATCTATAGTTTGCCATATTGTCCCATTGAATCAATCATGTTGTGCATTTTTCATGTCAGGGTCCATATCGACATAGGTTCATTCCTGTCTCCTTGGTCAATTTTGCGTTTCCTGCTTGTATGAGTCTGTGTTGCCTATCAACATCACTCATTTAATGTCACATTGATTGAAGTTTTTTTGCAGGTGGCATTTGGTAGAACCTTTATTTTGTCGCAGCAACTGGTATTTGTGTGGGGTTGGTTATTGGCATAAGGTTAATCTTGTGTTGGCTACAATGGAGGCATCTATCGACATATGTTGAATGCCTTCGATATAATGTCACGGTGAAGTGAGTTTGTTTCACCAAAGAAACATGAGCAGTTTTTTTCTAAATGAATTTCACAGAGACTCGGGTGGCTTCGGAGTTTGGTCATGGCGATATATGGTTGTCTCACCGACAGAGTGTTATGGTTTATTCATGTAGCTTTCGGTGTAACATTTTTTTTCTCTTGGCAATAGATGGTGTTCGGTTTACTTTGGTATAGCATATTTCAATCTACATGAGGTTTCCCCAACGTTGTTTTGTCTTGCCGATAGCGCAATGGTATTCTTTTTGGTGAGAAAATTTATGGGTCTTGGTGAAGGATGAATACAATAAGGTTTGCTTCAGTATGACTAATTTTTCTTCGTTATAAGTCTTAGCGAGCCCACTCGGTCTTACCAACAATGTTCATGATGTGGCCTTCGACGAGAGTTCTGGACTGTCTTGGTGAACTAAGTGTGTGGTTCGGGGTGTTTCGGTGAAACATTATGTTGTCTCTGTAACCTCTCCTCGATGTTGTGTTGTCTTGACGAAAGAAGATGCGAGTAGGTTTTCGGAGTAGGTGTTGCCTTGTCACGACGACTATGAAATGAAGGTGGCCTGTCGGTGAGAGTGTTGGCAACTTGGAAGTAATGAATCTCTTTCAACTTGACATAATGAACTCGCTATTAAGTCTCACCGATGTTGTGTGGTCACAACGAAACTTAAAGAATTTCTAAAGAGTTTTTTTTGGCTTCGGTATAATATGTAAGGTGCTATGGTGACCTACGGGTGATATGGGACTTTCGGTGTAGCCCGATGAATCTATATGACATCTCACCGACAACCTCGGGCTATAGCAAAATAGAGGTGATACTTCTCCACTTCAGTATAAAAAATGGGTGGTCACAGTGATACAAAATACTGGCATGCAGGATGATTAACGATTGACGTTATTTTGCCTTTGGTAGGACGTATGTTGTGTTTCGCCGACTGTTCATTGGTGAACAAACAAAAATAAAAATTGTTGAGGCCGACATGTGAAATTCTAATGTGTTGTTGCTAGCCGACTTGTTTGGAGCCCATTTTCTTCGGGGGCCGACATGAGTTTGAAGTGATATAGTTTTTCTAATGTTGGGTATAAATATGCCTCTGGATTGTAATTGATATAATCATATTTTAGATCACAGATAGATAGGTTAGGCATGGCTACAGTAAGATAATTTTCTCTTATCAGAGACTATGTGCATGTTTTCAAATGATGGTTTCAATGAAATTCAGCTGTGTGGTAGTTTGTTTTTGGTATCAATTGTATGTTGAGTTATTTGAAAAGCATTGCTGAAGCTGTCTCCAGGTTGATTCTTTCTGGTTATTTAAATTGATGTAAAAATTTTACTTTCAGTTTATCTGTGCACATTTACTGCATTTGTGTGGTTAATCAATTGGTTCTCTCAAGTAGAGATTAAATCCTTTTCATTGATCATAGTAATCAGGAAGATTCATCTGAATTATTAAAGAAGAGCTTAGTAGTCATAATCTTGCATTGTTCATACAAGTTATGAACAGATCATATGCCTGCAATTTGATTTTCTGCTAGAATAAGTTGCCCACTTCTATTTCATTTGACTCCGCATACCCAACAAGGCACTGGTCTCTACAATTTCATTATTTGAATTCATTCAATCTCTTTTATCAGTTAATTAAGTTTTCTAGGATTTAGATTAGAAGATAGCTATTAAGATTGATTTCTTTTGTTCACTATCATCTGCCATTGTGGACAAATCATTTTGCAAAAAAAAATTATCATTAGTTAATTCTGCACAATTCAAAGAGGTACAACCACCCAGGTTTAGCAGCACCTAAAGAGTAGAAGGTTGAGTTCTCTTGACCTTGTCTGTTACCCTAAAGCGTATCAAGAGATTGGCAGCCTCTTGAGGCATTTGGCCTGCATTTTTTAGAGCTAACAAATTGGTGACTCCGTTGGGGATTATATCAGAAAATTCGGTTGAAGACCACATTATAGAGTCATTGGAGGAAAAGTTGTAATTTGAGAAATTTCAAAAGGTGATTCCACTAGGAGAAGATTAGAAAGTAATCATTTTCCTACTTTTGGATAAGTAGGTGGCAACTCTGAAAAAGTTTGATGAAAAATGGAATTTGTGTATGGAGCAAAATATGTGCTACATCATCAACCATACTGGCATCTGTACCCACCTAGTGCCCCCCCTCATCAGCATACATCAATGATTAGATAGTTTGATTTTTCAAGGATTCAATTATCCCCTTACCCAATGGATGACAGTTGGAGAGGTATTGTTCCAAAGTTTACAGGGTGTGATGCAATCACTGCTGAAGATCATTTAAGAAGTTTCGATGCTTTCATCCAAGATTTGGATGTGCCATACAAATATTTACGCATGAAGCTATTCATGATATCACTTGTTGAAGATGCTAGGGATTGGTTCAACAGCCTACCGGCTGTCTTAATTGATTCTCTTCAAGGATTTCAAGATCAATTCCTCAAGTAGTTTGGGAATCTAGGTGCACCAGATTATGCTCTTCATGAATTATTACACATTCAGAAAGATCAAAATGATACAATTTATGATTTTAATCAGAGGTTCAATAAGTTGCAGAATAAGATACCTCTTAGATCAAAGTTACCATATTCTGTAGCACTGAGTATTTATTTGAATTCTTTTGATCCAAAGACAGGGTATGAGTTGAGAAATAAATTCCCAAGAATTCTGGCTGAAGCACAGAAGATGGCACAAACAATTGAAAACAATAGTAAGGCTATTGGTATAATCATTAAAAGAGACAACCCTAGGGTTCCTCAGCAAAGTAGAAATTATCAGTACAGACATGAGAACACATACACAAATGAAAGGCCGAGGTTGAATGACATGCCTTTTAATACAAATTGGAAGGACAACAAACCTATAATAGCTAGGCCTGGAAGTGAGGAAGCTCACGATCCATTGAGCAAGAAAGGAACCTATATGGTAAGTGACAATTACTTTTGTGATTTCTGTGATAAGCCACATTCCCTAGATCATTGTGTTGTAGCCCAAAGAATACAGGAGGAGGGAATGCTGATGAAAAACAATGAAGGATATCACAAAGTTCATTTGACTTCAAATACCTTTCACCATGTTGTGGAAAGGAACTCACCTTTGGAGGATGAAGGTTATCAGCATGGTTATTCAAATTAGAAATACAATGTTCATATAGCTAAACAACAGGTCCTTTCTAATTATGAAGAAGATTATACAGTGCCACATTTTGTTGTGGTCCCTTCCCAATATAGTATGAAGAGATTTACTAAGGAAGAGATAGAGAGACTAACTATTTCTGATCAGAAGGAAGGAAACAAAGGGACAACATTGGAGCAAAAGAAAAGTACTAAGGAAGAGGGCTCATCTCTTGATTTCATTCGAGTGTTATCCCAAGGAATAAGGTATGAGAATACTATCAATGTTGAATCCAATTGTTGTATTTATGATGAGTATAGAGAAGTTGATCAGATGATGCATCCAATAGAAGATAAGACATGTGCAAGTCAGAGTGACTCATATGATTTCCTACATGAGAAAGGTGAAGGTGCAAGGTATCTCTCTTGCATAACAGATTATGACAGGGAGAGCAGTGTGTGTTATGAGGGATCAAATGAGTATTCTGATTATGATGATGAACTTGAGGATTTTGATCTACAACAAGGGGACTCTTCTACCTCTTATGATGATCAGGATGAAGAAGCAATGGGAGATGTTGATTCATTAGATAGTAAGTATACAATACCTCAGGCTGCAGTTGAAAGTTATGAAGATACATTTGATCATGATGAGGTTTGAACATTTGAAAGTGATTTCCAAATTTTTTCAAACTCATTGTATCATGAAGAGTTAAATGAAGATCAGATGATTTTTTTCCAAGGTATGTCTGTGAATGAGTTTCAAGTATTTTCAAATTCACTTTATGAAAAGGAGGAAATAATTTCAGACAAGCAAAATGGAGTAAATAGTTGCACTGATGATGTTTCCAATTTCCCATTCTCTGATGGTATTGGATTTCTATTTGATGATGGAAAAAGTGAGGAGTACAATTGTAGTGATGAAAATTTTGAGACTTGTTCACTTGTTGGTGAATAGATTGCAGATTTGTTTATTTTTTACCAGGGATGTGCACATGATGAAGATCTTGAAGTTTTGTCTCTAGCTTACTTTTTTTTTGATAGTGAAAAATCTTCGTGTAAAGATTCTTATGATTCCCTGTGTATTTTTTGGAATGATGGTGATACTTTTGGTATTGATCAAAAGTTTGTGTTTGTTTAGAATGAGGTATGTGATTTCCAAATTTCTAATCCATGTGAAGAAGACATTTGTTTGCATACTAAGGCTGATAGAAGTCCAGATTTTATTGGTTCTCATATGCATGATATGGAGGATATGATTCATGATCCAGTGTTGTCTCTGAATAGAGATACTAAAGAGATGCAAAAGGTTTCAAATTTTCTTGCTTCAGATGATGTTGGTCTGACAGAGTGTTTTTTTTTTTCAAGTGAAGCACTTTGATTGTGAAATTTTTATACAATTGGGAGAGTGTTTCATAATACATAATAGTGAGAGAGAAAATGAGGAATGTTGTATTTCATATGCATATATTGTGTATTTTGAAGATAACATTTTATCTGATGATGGAGAATATAAACTGCTGAATACTGTTGGAAATTTTGTCCAGGATGAGCTTGGTGATTTTCTCAAAACTTGCACTAACAATGACATGAAGGATTGCATGAGTATCTTAAAAATGAATCTGATGAAATCAAGGAAAAACCAGGTATTTGACAGGGGAAGGCGTGGTTGGAGTTTCAAATTGTAACAGCTTTGAATAGGTGAATTGGAAACACAGAGGATTAAGGGTTGCCAGTGCATGGACAACTCTTGATGGTCCTCTTTAAAATTATTTTCCATGCACAATAGTTTAGGTTTTCATCCATCTCCATTTCACTCCATTTTCCATTCATCTCCACTCTACATTCATTTCCATTGCCATTCTTTCCATTGTTGCTCACTAGTTTTTCATTTTGTGTGTGGTTTGCTCACCAAAGATTTTAGATCCTTGCAATGATCTGACTATCATTCATCCCTAGATGGAGCCACTGTTGGAACTATAAAAATTTGGTGATTTTATATATGATTTCATTCATAAATTTCTTGATTTGGTCCTACCATATGTATTTTTTCATCTATAGTTTGCCATATTGTCCCACTAAATCAATCGTGTTGTGCAATTTTCATCTCTGGGTCCATATCGGTATAGGTTCATTCCTGTCTCCCCGGTAAATTTTGCATTTCCTGCTTGCATGATTCTGTGTTGCCTATTGGCATGACTCATTTAATGTCACATCGATTGAAGTTTGTTTGCAGGTGGCGTTCGGTAGGACCTTTGTTTTGTCGTAGCGACTGGTATTTGTGCAGGGTTGGTTATCGGCATAAGATTCATCTTGTGTTGGCTACAATGGAGGCATCTGTCGGCATATGTTGAATGCCTTCGATATAATGTCATAGTGAAGTGAGTTTGTTTCACTGAATAAGCATGAGCAGTTTTCTTCTAAATGACTTTCGGTGAGACTCGGGTGGCTTCAGAGTTTGGTCATGGCGATATATGGTTGTATCATCGACAGAGTGTTATGGTTTATTCATGTAGATTTCGGTGTAACATTTGTTTTCTCTTGGTGACAGATGGTGTTTGGTGTACTTCAGTATAGCATATTTCAATCTACATGAGCTTTCCCTGACGTTTTGTCTTACCGATAGCGCAATGGTATTATTTTTGGTGAGAAAATTTATGCGTCTTGGTGAAGGATGAATACAATAAGGTTTGCTTCGGTATGACTAATGTTTCTTTGTTATAAGTCTTGGCGATCCCACTCAGTCTTATCGACAATGTTCATGATGTGGCCTTCAGCGAGAGTTCTGGATTGTCTTGGTGAACCAAGTTTGTGATTCAGGGTGTTTCGGTGAAACATTATGTTGTCTCCATAACCTCTCCCTGACATTGTGTTGTCTTGGTGAAAGCAGATGGGAGTAGGTTTTCAGAGTAGGTGTTGCCTTGTCACGACGACTATGAATTGAAAGTGGCCTATCGGTGAGAGTGTTGGCGACTTGGAAGTAATGAATCTCTTTTTGCTTGACATAATGAACTCGCTATTGAGTCTCACCAATGTTGTGTGGTCATAGCGAAACTTAAACAATTTGAAGAGTGTTTTTTGGATTCAGTATAACGTGTAAGGTGCTATGGTTACCTACGGGTGATATGGGACTTTCGGTGTAACCTTATGAATCTATATGACATCTCACCGATGACCTCGAGCTATAGCAAAATAGAGGCAATACTTCTCCACTTCGGTATAACAAATGGGTGGTCATAGTGATGCAAAATACTGGTGTGCGGGATGATTAACGATTGACGTTATTTTTCCTTTGGTAGGACATATGTTGTGTTTCACCGACTGTTCACTGGTGAACAAACAAAAATAAAAATTGTTGAGGCTGACATGTGAACTTCTAATGTGCCATTGTTGACCGACTTGTTTGGAGCCCATTTTCTTCAGGGGCCGACATGAATTTGAAGCGATATAGTTTTTCTAATGCTGGGTATAAATATGCCCCTAGATTGTAATTAATATAATCATATTTTAGATCACAGATAGATAGGTTAGGCATGGCTAGAGTAAGATAATTTTCTCTTATCAAAGACTATGTGCATGTTTTCAAATGGTGGTTTCAATGAAATTCAGCTGTGTGGCAGTTTGTTTTTGGTATCAATTGTATGTTGAGTTATTTGAAAAGCATTGTTGAAGCTATCTCCAGGTTGATTCTTTATGGTTATTTAAATTGATGTAACAAGTTTACTTTCAGTTTATCTGTGCACATTTGCTGCATTTGTGTGGTTAATCAATTCGTTCTCTCAAGTAGAGATTAAATCCTTTTCGTTGATCACAATAATTAGGAAGATTCATTTGGATTATTAAAGAAGAGCTCAGTAGTCATAATCTTGCATTGTTCATACAAGTTATGAATAGATCATATGCCTGCAATTTAATTTTCTGCTAGAATAAGTTGTCCACTTCTATTTCATTTGGAATACCCAACAAGGCACTGGTCTCTGCAATTTCATTATTTGAATTCATTCAATCTCTTTTATTAGTTAATTAAGCATTCTAGGATTTAGATCAGAAGATAGCTATTAAGTTTGATTTCTTTTGTTCACTGTCATCTGCCATTGTGGACAAATCATTGTGCAAGAAAAGATTATCATCAATTAAGTTTGCACAATTCAAAGAGGTACACCCACCTCAGGTTTAGCAGCACCTAAAGAGTAGAAGGTTGAGTTCTCTTGACCTTGTCTATTACCCTAAAGCGTATCAAGAGATTGGCAGCCTCTTAAGGAATTTGGCCTGTGTTTTTGAGAGCTAAAACACCTAGCCAAGTTTGGGACTTGGTGTTGACAAATTTTTTGGGAAAATAGATGAACTTAGAAGCCATGAGTTGGAAAATCTACTCTTAGGTCTTAGTTCGAGGGATTTTTCAACTTTACAAGAACTTTTTACTAAGTTTAAATCCTTGAAGTTGCGCTTAAAATATTGTGTAATTGACAAGAAAGAGGATCAATGAATACTTTTTGTACTTTCCAAGCTAGGTCCTTAATTTTATGTGTTTGTATGAAATTTCTACTCTACTAAAAGGGCTCTTGGAGCTTCATGGTCAATTCCCACTCTTGATAATTTTATTGATGTTCTCACAAGAGAGAAAGAAAATTTAATTCAAATGGGTACTTTGAAGTCTACAAAACCTCAAGCCCTACTTGTAGGGAATGAAACACCTCAAACTTCAAAAAGGGAGAAGAAGAACACTAAAAAGGACAAGGAAGTTAGGAAAGAAAACAAAATTTACAACTCAAAAAAGGACCCTCAAGGTAAAAAGAGAGTTGCATGCACCTTTTGTAAAAATATTGGACATGATGAACAACATTGTGTTGATGGTGTTTTCTACACAACAACAACTCAGACAGAATGCAATATTCTATCTCTCTTGAAAGGTTATTTCCAACAATAAATTACTAAAAATCACCCTAAGGTCTCTCGGGTGTTAGGTCATGACGATGCATAAACAACTCAGATAATATTTGAAAATGCTGGTAATCACAATCAGACCTTACTACAAGCAAACTGTATCTTCCCAATTAATCAAATTTTACAATACGATGATCTTCAAATCCTAAATCTAATCAGATGATAAAGAAATGGAAAAAGATAAGGGTGCAAGGGTATGATAAGATCTAAACTATCCCTAGAATGAACAATGCAAATAACAAATATCTGAAATGGACCAATCTCAATTAACCAATTCTTGATCAACCCACAATGCAATATCACAAGAATGGTTCAATCTTCCAAGGTATATAGATTTTCAAATCATAGACATTCATCCACAATCGAACTTAAGCACATATAAATATATGGTCCAGGTTGACTTCACCAACCTACTACAATCAGATAGTTACCAGAAGTATAGACCAGAGATTGCTACAAACATTCCAAATATAAAATCATAAACATCATTCACCAAACTAAAACTAATTTAATTCTGAACACTGAACCCTAAATCTTCAAGCAATTTAAAAGATAGAACAACAAGAACCATGCGAGATAAACCAACACAAGAGATTTCACCAGAAAAACCACAATGTCTTCAATTGTATTAGATCATCAAACTGTTGCAACAATTCCACTGTTTTGTTACAATATTTGCTTCAAGAAATTAACTACTACTTCTACTATAAAAATTCTCTAGCTCTTTGGTCTAACTTGTCCTTGTTATTTTCTAGCTACCCCTTACAATGAGGCAAGAATGCCCTTTATAGCAAATTCCCAAGATATGTCAGCCCAGCCAAACATTTACAAAATAAAAACAACTGCCAAAACAAGTCGGCCTAAGGAATTCAAAATAAGGCACACATTAAATGCCAATATATCATCAAGGTCAACCTAGAAACAATCCCCAATGTAGTCCGGTTCAATACATGCGCCATAATAATAGGGAAGCACAAATCTCCAAAATGGCATTAAATACCGCCTCCCTTATCCTTGTTCTGAGCCAACGATCCTTGAACCCTCAAAAACACCCTATCCAGATCGATGACAGGTGGCAAGGGCAAGATCCTAAGTCTGCATTTAATGGAATCAATCTCCTCTTTTGACTGCTCAACAGTCTTATTCCAATCACCCTTGGATTTTCCTGCAGCAGCTTTGCTTGATTCGGCCTGCATTTGCAAAAGGACGTCATGAGTAACCAATTATCATACATATTCTAATCAAAGAGTTAGCATAAAATCTTATAAAGCAGTTAAGAACTATCACAAATCATCAATCCTCGAAAATCCAGTAAAATAGAACAATCCGGGACAACAATGTAAACCGAGAAAATCTAGTCGGGGCGGAATTTCAGAGAAATCCAACCCAGACGGATTCCTGTTGCCAAAACATCATTAGTCAAATAAATCGCTAATATGGACAAAAGATCATAAAATAATCATGAAATTCATTTATTGGCAACAAGAAATTAGCATTAAGCACTTACTCTGTTAATCCTATCTTCGGGAAATCGAAAAAACTGAAATGAGACAGGAAAATTGGAAAAGTCCAGACGGGATGGATTTTCGCAGACAGTTCAAATACTCCGGAAATCACTACACCCCTCGGAATTAGCCGAAACCGGGAAAATTTGGGTGTGCAGGAATTCTATGGACACCTCGGAAACCCGATGAACGACGACACGTGAACCATTAATCAAACGATCATGCAACCTTTTCTACCTGGATTCTAATGGTCCCAAAATCGACGCTAATCAACAAAATTTAGAATGTAAATGATTTCAAGCTCTCAAAGCTCTCAAATGACAAGTCCTTACGGCAATGCCCTAATTTTGACCAATAAACCTCCCGCCATGAAAACCAGGGTAAGCTCAAGGTTTAAAATACCATCTATGAAGATCAGTCTAGAGAGCTCCGAATCCTCACAAGGCAGGGGTCAGTTTAATACAAGTGCAAGATTAACAAATCATGACGAATTCATTATTTTGGGCCGAGCACCATGAAAACCCTAACCTTGCACAATATGGAAAATTACGCACTAAGAGGGCAAACAATCTGACCCAGAACACCTTCCAAACGGATGCACCCATCATCTAATGGATAACTACAAGCTCACATGGCACGGGTGATGAGGTTTCACAAAGAGATGGGTCAAACCCTAACTCGATAAGAAGGAAATCGTGGCTAAACATGGGCTGACCCGAAATGACCACCAACCAACTTAGAAAAACTCAATTATTGCGTAAACAAATAGAAGGGCCATCGACAACCTACCATGGAATAACCTAGACGAAACTTGAGCTTGAAGAAGTGACCACAAAGCAAACATGCCCTAGCAATAAAAACTCTGGTACCAGCGCCCAAAGAATCCACACACAAGCGGTTCAAGATCAATCCTCAAAGCTCGAGCAAGGAATGCACTCAGACGCCAAAGCAGCAAACAAGTGAATAACGAAATTGAAATGATGCTTAAAAGGTTTTAAATCCACCCATTTATGCATCTGAGAAAAGGCACTGCAAGCATTAATGAGCGACAAGACGTGTATGAAAAATCTGGAAACCCGAGCCCAGGACGGAATTTCAGAAAATCCCTAGATACGCGAAAAATCCGGATGAACACAAATTTCACGGATATAGCAAAAATCAGGATTTTAATGAAGTTCGGGATTTTAGCACAGTCTAGAAAAATCCGCCAGAACCGCAAAATCCTGGAGTTAGGCAGAAACCCGGATTCAGAAAATTCAGCGATGACCAGACAATGAACCAGAACTCGGGAAAATCCGCCGGAGCTGAAAAATCCTGGATTCAGGCCAAAACCTGGATTTTCACCAAAAGCCAGTTTTAACGCATTCAAACCTCAAGGCAAGACCAAAACTAGTAAGACCAATATCTCAAGAGCTTAAAAGGACAAATCCAATAAAACCAAAGGCCGAAATACACCATCAAAAGAGGGCCCCTACTCCAAGTGGGGCATGTGTGCAAAACTGCACAACAAATGGCGACTCTGCTAGGGAAATGCTCTCGAGCATTTCGATGACAAACTGGAATCAAGAACCTAGAACTCATGGGTTCAACTCACCTATCCTACCACCACCCATGTTAAAACAAAGAAGCCCCTAGTCATCCAGACTCTCCTACACCAGAGTCAAAGTGTGTGCATATGCATTTATTATTCTCCCTTAGTTACAACAGGAACCAAACTTGGTATGAACAAGCTACATAAAGATTCATACTCTAAAAGTAACCTGGATAGAGCCTTGATGCCAATCAGGTGTCCATAGCCCCAACGAGGTTATCGCTGTGATTGTCCTGAACATAGCTCTACTGCCAGCCAGGTGTCTATAGCCCCGGTAGAGATACCCAGATTCCCCTGATGAGTTGAAGTTAAACCTTTTAATTTTCAATATGTATTTCCCTCTTTTTTGTTATACTGCTTATCTTTTCACTATTTTCGCTTCAACCTGTGAACAATGAAGTTCACACTCAGGGATGAGAACCACAGTGGCACTAGAGCAGAAAAGGATTTTTCACCTGTTCAGACTTTATAAGGACCTTCTGCAACTTCAGGTATATTTAATAATTAAAACTATGAGACCCCAATATATTCCCATTCAAACTGACTAGAAAACCCTTTGCTTTAGCATAAGGATAAGTGACATTGGGTAGAGAGTTCGTACCATGGTGTCCTAGAAGGACGATTAGAGTTTGTAAGGGAAATACCCAGAACATCAGACCCACTTTGTCACTGCTGCCATACAAATGCAACCGGGAATCCCCAAAAGAGAAGGAACCAAGAGCGAGAGCGACGTAAACCAAAGCAAACAAACCAAAGAAAACCTACTCTACCCAAAGTAGAACAAGCAGAGGAAAAGGAAATCTACCCTAACCAAACAAAACAACAGAAAGCAACCTAAACTAACTATATACAAAGCAGGGAGCTGAAAACAGCTCAGGACTGGAAATAATGTTTCAAATACTGCCCATTGACAGGCAGTGGGATATCTTCTCCCGTGAGAGTCCTCAGACGGAAGGCATTATCTCCAAGTATTTCAGCAATCTGATATGGGCCAAGCCAGAGTTTATCAAACTTCCCATGGTTCCCTTTCTGATCATGAGGCTTATCCCAGTATAGGACAAGGTCAGAAATCCTAAAGGCTTTGACTTTAGCCCTCCTGTCAAACCACCTCTTAACTACCCCCTGATGTTTAGCAAAATTCTCAAGGGAATTATTGTGTTTCTCTTCAAGATGTAATAGTTTTGTTAGCCTAGCCTCCCTTCTGTCTCCCTTATCATAAAACTCATTTATAAACTGTAAAGTTGGGATCTTGAGTTGAATAGGGAATACTGGTTCCAGACCATATACTAAGTGATAAGGAGATGTTCTGATAGATGACTTAAGCCTTGTACGATCTGCCCAAAGGGAAAACTGAGGCTGGGTATGCCAGTCTTTTTGGTTCCTTTCTAATAGCTTACGGATGGCAGTCAATAAGTTCTTATTAGAGGACTCTGCTAAGCCATTACCCTGAGGATAATAATTAGACGCAAACTTCACAATAATGCCATGATCAAAAGCCCAATTTTAAAATTTTAAAGATGCAAAAGTAGGACCATTATCACAGACAACAGAAATAGGGCATCCAAAACGATTGATAATAGCAGATTCTAGAAAATCAATCACCACCTCAGATGTACATTGCCTACAAGCAAAAGCCTCAGTCCATCTTGTGAAATAATCAGTAATAGTGAGAATGTACCTATGTCCTGTAGAAGATGGTGGGTTGATGGGACCTATGAAATCCATACCCCACTAAGCAAAAGGCCTTACCTCAGTGACTGGTTGGAGCGGAAGCGCTGCATACTTTTCCCTTGTTGCTGCGGTCTAGCACGTGTGACAGGTCCTGACATGTTGGTGGACACCCTTGAACAGTGTGGGCCAGTAATATCCTGCCCTCAAAATATGATTTGCCGTGGCAATTGCAAAACCATGGCTAGTGCCATACTTTTCATGAAATTCATTTATCACCCTCTCAACTTCCTGTTTTCTGAGGCACCTCAAATAAATGCCCTCATGATTTTTCTTGTACAGAACAGCTCCCTTTAGCATGAAGCTGTCACTCTTCAATCATAAGGCTCTCATCTGAATAGCATTAAGATGACCTGGAGATCGTTGGTTCAGCAAATAATAAACTATGTCATCATACCAACCATCTGGAGAAACCTCCTCAACATTATAATTCTGAACAGTCAGTTCAGGACCAATTTCAGCCATAGTCTGAGTGAGCCCTTGTCCTCTTACTAACTTTATGGGTTGGATCTCAATATTGTACTCTTGTAGCATTGTCACCCACTTAGCTCTACGCTCTCCTAGCTCATTTTGCATCAGAACTAACTTGACTACAGGATCTGGAACAATGGCATAAATCTTATTCCTGATGATATAATGTCTGAATTTCTTTACTGCCCTGACTAGGGCATATGCCTGCTTTTCAACACTTGGATATTTCAACTCAACATCTTTTAATGGTGTGCTCATAAAAGCAATAGGATGCTCACTCCCTTCATCGGACTTTTGAGTTAACATTCCAGCACACGAATGATCTAAAGCAAATGAATAGATGAAGGGTTTGCTGTAATTAGGACTTACCAATACTGGAGCATCAACAATGGCTCTTTTGATTTTTGCAAATGCCTCCTTTGCTTCTGTAGTCCATTCGATCTTAGCATCCTGCTTCAACATCGCATTCAGTGGCTTAACTATTTCAGCAAATCCAGTAATGAACTTTTTGACGAAGTTGATCTTGCCAAAGAAAGATTTCATCTCATTTTTACTAGCAGGTGGCTGAATCTTCAGGATGGCCTCCACTCTTTCTGGATCAATAGCAATTCCCTTCTCTGATATCACATGTCCTAGCAGCTTTCCTTCTGTTACTCTGAAAATACACTTTTTAGGATTCAAGGATATGCCAAATTCCCTACACCTTTGAAACACTTTGTGCAAATATGAGATGTGATCCCCTCTGCTCTTTGAAAACACCATCAGGTTGTCCATGTAAATAATGATGCATTTTCCTATGATATCTTTAAAGGCAATATCCATAGCCCTTTGAAATGTGACCCCTGCATTAATGAGTCCAAAAGGCATCCTTCTATAGGTGAAAGTACCCCATTTAGTTGTGAAGGCAGTCTTATGCCTATCCTCATATTGAACCATTACTTGATTGTACCCTGAATAACCGTCCAGAAAGGACATCATCTGAGATCCATTAACCACTTGAAGCACTTCATCTAACGAAGGAACTGGATAATTATCCTTTTCTGATGATCTGTTTAAATTCCTGAAATCAACAAAGAGCCTAATTTCTCCATTCTTTTTCCTCACTGGAACCAGGTTTGCCACCCATGTTGAATGCCTAACCGAAAATATGATTCTGGTAGATAGTAATTTCTAAAATTCTTTCTGTATGACTGGTTCCAATAATGAATTAATTAGTCTCTGCCTTTGCCTAAAAGGCTTGGCACCTGGCCTCAAGGGAATAGTATGAGTTATGATTGAGGTATCATAAGTTTTCAAGTCTTCATAACTCCAGGCTACTATATCAGGAAAGCTACGCAATGCTGCAATTATCCCTTGTCTTTCTTCTAGAGTGCATACTTTTCCAATAAAAATATTCTTGGAGTTATCTTCATTTCCCATATTGTAAGTGTCACATTGTCTATTGATGGACTCCTTCTTTGACCCTTGTTCCTGATCCCTAATCTTATCCATGTCAAAGATTCACTCCAACTGTACCATTCCTCTTGGAATAGTATTAGACTTTAGATTCATCACTCCTAAATCCAGTTCTGCTTCCTGGAGCTCTATTTCATCGATGATTTGGGAAGCAAAAACATTTGTATTTGTGATAAAATCCAGAATATGTTTGTCATCTTCGAACACTTGAAAGTTAGTGACATTGTTTGGGACTGATGGCATAGGAGTCAATTCTATAGTGAACTTCTTCAAACCTGACAAAGATAAAGGCTACAGTGTGCTTGCTGCTTGAGCCAGAGTATCCGCAGTTTCATTCTTCTGCCGTGGTATTAATTGAATATTAAAGGCATCAAATCCCTCGATGAGGTCCCATACTCTATGCCTATAATTAGTCATTCTTCTATCATGGCATGAATATTGTCTCCTTACTTGCTTAACTACTAACTCAGAATCACCAAAAACTTGCAGAATCTTAACCTTTTTCTTAAGTGCCATAAGAAGTCCATGAATTAACGTCTCATATTCTGCTACATTGTTTGTGTAATGAAATTGAAGCCTATGGGCTGCAAAGAAATTCTTACCTTTTGGACTGATTAGTTCAAACCCTGCCCTAGCTCCATGCTTGGACTTGGATCCATCAAATCTGAGAGTCCAGCATTCAGCAGCGGTAGTCCTCTTTATTACACCCTTCAGTTTACCAATGCTACAGGATTCCTCAGACAGTATAGGTTTCTTGTTTTTGTACTCTTCCTGAAGCTTCTGCTCATCTGCTTTAACTGCCAAGGTTGGATTCATGCATTTATGTACTTGTTCTACTGCTGTTTGGCATAAACAACACTCCAACTTTGAATGGGAAGCATTATGAACTCTACACCAGTTAGGTAAGAGTAATTCTTCAAAGCTTGCCCTTCTACCTAGGTGAATTTGATTTTCAGCACACTGCTTGATGAATTCCTAAAAACTGTTTAATAGGCTGATCTGATTATCTTCAGGTTCTTCTTCTTCCTCAACTAATTCTGTCAAAACAACACCATGACTGGATTCTTTCTCATCATCAATAGGCATCATATGTAGCATCAATACCTCCTCTGAGTCTGATTATCTTCAGGTTCTTCTTCTTCCTCAACTAATTCTGTCAAAACAACACCATGACTGGATTCTTTCTCATCATCAATAGGCATCGTATGTAGCATCAATACCTCCTCTGAGTCTGATTCCTCATACTGAGTTGATAGCATGTAATTTCCCATTCCTACGTCTGATATCAGAACTTCTGTTGAAGTCTTTTGGTATTCTATGATCATGTATTTCATTCTTGGCTCTCTCTCAATCTTGATCTGATTGGGCACTCCTTTCCAGGGAAGCCACATGTGAGAGTGATCAGTAGACACATAACCATTCAAAGCCTTAGTAAAATATCTTCCTAGAATCAAACCATATGCATCCGGGATATCAGCTACTTGAATATTGATAACCTGTTGAATCCTTGGGTCTGAAGCTATCAGCATGTGAATCATATTTAATTCTCCCACCACATTTACTTCAGTTCTATCCAATTGAGTTACTTTCTTCTGAGAGTCAGCAGGTGTAATTCCTAGAGCTCTACAAACTCCAAATGGCATCACATTGGTGGAAGCACCAGAATCTAATAAACAATTATGCAGATTCTTACCAAATATACGCACAGAAATAAAAAAATGGTGGGGTTTCTGCCTTCCCTTGGAACAAAGTTGGCTAAGTATCCACTTGAGCCACTTGAGTCTTGTCCTTTTCCTTTCCTTTGTCTCTAGGGGGCAAATTAGTCTGACCATGGGCTTGACGTTGTGTCTTCACAGGCTGAGAACTAGAAATATTGCTGATACCCTCGCTAGAAGGTTTATCCAAAGACATTGAACGTGCATCATAAGTACCTAAAACTGCCTTCCTAATGGGAGGGAACCTTAATAATTCAAATGCTGAAAGATTTACCTTTAATTTCTTGAACTCCTCAGCAACATAGGAAGCCATTTGCTCCTCGCTCATGTTAGTTGATACTTCCCTGGGAGGTTCCTCCACCTTGTCTTTGCTTGCTTGAACAACCTTTTCCTTTTGTAGGTCAGTTTGAGTTTGTCTTTCCTTCGAAAGGTACTATCTCGATACATGTGGGAAAGATGGATTATTGCTAGCATTAGGATTTGGGGGAGTACTGAAGTTGTTAGGAGGAATAGAGGTAGTGAAAGGTCCCCCAGCCTGTGGGCGCCTATGAGGCATGTCTCTCAAACCTTGCCTCTAGAACATCTGTACCTCTTCGACACAAGCTTCTTCCTAATCGAGGGGGCCATTATCATTCATTGTTTCTTCATTGAATAACTGAGCCACTTCATCCCCATTGCAGATCTGATCTGTTTTATCTTCCTGGGAATCAGATTCTTCCTCTGGAATATTTTCTTCATTTGCTGGGAAGGGAGCGTGATTTAATACTAGCACAGTAGAATCATAGGGGGAAGAAGGAACCATCTCCTACCCATTTGCATTATTTTCCACCTCATACTGGAAAGAGGAAGTAGTAGTTTGGAACTCTGGACATTCTAACTCTGAATGCTGACTTGTCTTATGAAGCCTACACCATCTTGATAGAGCAGCCTCAGCCAAATATACACCACTGGGAGGCTTGTCTTGACTGACTGGCTAGTTTGTTGATTGGTTGACAGGTTGATCCAAGGGAGTAGGAACTCCTCCATTGTTAGTCCCGTATTCCACGTTCTGCTCTGTCCCTGCGATGGCCTCTTATCAAATCCTGATCCACTACCTTTTCCTCTATCAAAATTTTGTCTCCTATCATTATTGTAGTCTCTGTCACTATTGTAACCCCTATCCTGATTATATCCTCTATCATTGTGGAATCCTCTTTGATTACGCTATCCTCTGTCAAAAATTTTCCCTTGTGAAAATTCCCTATTCTGATTGGATTGTATATTCTTCTGAGTAGCTTGTAATTGGCTGTTTTGATTCCTTAAATAGGTCACCTCTAGGTTCAACTTCTTTATCTACTCAGCCATTTCATCAATCCTTTCTTTATTTGGATCTACATAAGGGGGTCGACTTGGGTTAATCTGAGGAGGGACAGGAATTGTAACAGATCCCATAGACTGATGCAACACTTCAGAGTTCTGCAAATAGGTAGGGAAACTATTTGGTTGTGGCTGATACATGGGTTGGTTAACCTGCTGCTGGGGAAAATTCATCATAGGAGAAACCTGACTCATGGGAAGACCAGGATGTGGCACCAAAGGTAACTGTGGTACTGGAGTCATGATCGGAGTATGATTGGTAAGTGCCTGATTTACTGCCTGAACCTGATTGGGATGTGCAACTGGTCCTAAAGAAGGCAACAGTCTAGTTATATGTTGCCTCAGATATGTGGTAAGCTTAACAACTTCTGTATAGGCATTAGTTAGGTTAGTTGGAGGGTTAGGTATCCACTTCAGAAAGGTGGTTGTGAGGCTATCTAATGCTTCGTAATAGACTCCCAAGGCTGTATTGTCATCCAAAACATAAGGATCTTGAAGTCTGGTGTATGCACAATGAAACCTATTATTCAAACTGGATATTGGTTCATTGACCTCTCTCTTGACTCTAGTGAATTGCAAATACAATTCATTGGCACTAATAGGTATTCTGAACTTCTGTAAAAAGGCAGTTTCAAGATCATTCCAATTAAGAATTGAGCCAGAAGGGAGGTGATTGTACCAGTAAAAGGCCTCTTCTCCTAGTGAATAAGGGAACAACCTATAGGCAACATCCTCATGAACAATCCCTCTATCCTTGAGACAGGTTTGGAAAATTCTAATATGCTCTTCTGCAGTCCTTTTTGGGTCATTAACATGGAACTTTGAACAGAAGTGTTCAGGGTTTTTGGGAATTACATTGTAAGCATTGAAAGAAAAAGGGGATGGATTATTAGCTAGGAAGGCCATTGGAAAAAGCAGGGGTGGTGGTTGTGGTTGGTTAACGATAGGCTGAGGTTGCTGAATGGGAACTGCTTCAGGGATGGGTATGGCTTCAACCTCTGGATGTGAAGATATGGATGATGTTGGTGAAGGGATGGGTGATGATGATTCTCCCCTTTCTTGGGTCCTTCTTGACCTAGGGGGAATTGTAATTCCTACAAATCTTCTTCTTTTGCAGTAGATCTAGTATTTCTCCTATATCTCATAGGAGAGATAGCGTTCAAGAAACGATCCAGTGTGCTCATTCAGGCCCTCCTTCTAGTTCCAATCTATTGATGGTGTTTTCTGCACAGCAATAACTCAGACAGAATGCAATATTCTATCTCTCTTGAAAGGTTATTTCCAACAATAAATTACTGAAAATCACCCCAAGGTCTCTCGGGTGTCAGGTCATGACGATGCATAAACAACTCAGATAATATGTGAAAATGCTGGTAATCACAATCGGACCTTACTACAAGCAAACTGTATCTTCCCAATTAATTAGATTTTACAATACGATGATCTTCAAATCCTAAATCTAATCAGATGATAAAGAAATGGCAAAAGATAAGGGTGCAAGGGTATGATAAGATCTAAACTATCCCTAGAATGAACAATGCAAATAACAGATATCTGAAATGGACCAATCTCAATTAACCAATTCTTGATCAACCTACAATGCAATATCACAAGAACGGTGCAATCTTCCAAGGTATATAGATTTTCAAATCATAGACATTCATCCACAATCTAACTTAAGCACATATAAATATATGGTCTAGGTTGACTTCACCAACCTACTACAATCAGATAGTTACCGGGAGTATAGACCAGAGATTGCTACAAACATTCCAAATATAAAATCATAAACATCATTCACCAAACTAAAACTAATTTAATTCTGAACACTGAACCCTAAATCTTCAAGCAATTTAAAAGATAGAACAACAAGAACCATGCGAGATAAACCAACAAGAGATTTCACCAGAAAAACCACAATGTCTTCAATTGTATTAGATCATCAAACTGTTGCAACAATTCCACTGTTCTGTTACAATATTTGCTTCAAGAAATTAACTACTACTTCTACTACAAAAATTCTCTAGCTCTTTGGTCTAACTTGTTCTTGTTATTTTCTAGCTACCCCTTACAATGAGGCAAGAATGCCCTTTATAGAAAATTCCCAAGATATGTCGGCCCAGCCAAACATTTACAAAATAAAAACCACTGCCAAAACAAGTCGGCCTAAGGAATTCAAAATAAGGCACACATTAAATGCCGATATATCATCAAGGTCATCCTAGACACAATCCCCAATGTATTCCGGTTCAATACATGCCCCATAATAATAGGGAAGCACAAATCTCCAAAATGGCATTAAATACCGCCTCCCTTATCCTTGTTCTAAGCCAACGATCCTTGAACCCTCAAAAACACCCTATCCAGCTCGGTGACAGGTGGCAAGGGCAAGATCCTGAGTCTGCATTTAATGGAATCAATCTCCTCTTTTGACTGCTCAACAGTCTTATTCCAATCACCCTTGGATTTTCCTACAGCAGCTTTGCTTGATTCAACCTGCATTTGCAAAAGGACGTCATGAGTAACCAATTATCATACATATTCTAATCAAAGAGTTAGCATAAAATCATATAAAGCAGTTAAGAACTATCACAAATCACCAATCCTTGAAAATCCAGAAAAATAGAACAATCCGGGAAAACAATGTAAACCGGGAAAATCCAGTCGGGGCGGAATTTCAGAGAAATCTAACCTAGACGGATTCCTATTGCCAAAACATCATTAGTCAAAAAAATTGCTAATACGAACAAAAGATCATAAAATAATCATGAAATTCATTTATTGTCAACAAAAAATTAGCATTAAGCACTTACTCCGTTAATCCTATCTTCGGGAAATCAAAAAAAATGAAATGAGACAGGAAAACCGGAAAAGTCCGGATGAGATGGATTTCTGCGGATAGTTCAAATACTCTGGAAATCGCTACACCCCGCGGAATTAGCCGAAACCGGGAAAATCTGGGTGCGCAAGAATTCCGCAGATACCTCGGAAACTCGATGAACGACGGCATGCAAACCATTAATCAAACGATCATGCAACCTTTTCTACCTGGATTCTAATGGTCCCAAAATCGACGCTAATCAACAAAATTCAGAATGTAAATTATTTCAAGCTCTCAAAGCTCTCAAATGACAAGTCCTTATGGCAAAACAACAATGCCCTAATTTTGACCAATAAACCTCCCGCCATGAAAACCAGGGTAAGCTCAAGGTTTAAAATACCATCTACGAAGATCAGTCTAGAGCGCTCTGAATCCTCACAAGGCAGGGGTCAGTTTAATACAAGTGCAAGATTAACAAATCATGACAAATTCATTATTCTGGGCCGAGCACCGAGAAAACCCTAACCTTGCACAATATGGCAAATTAAGAACTAAGAGGGCAAACAATCTGACCCAGAACACCTTCCAAACAGATGCACCTATCATCTAATGGATAACTACAAGCTCACATGGCATGGGTGATGAGGTTTCACGAAGAGATGGGTCAAACCCTAACTCGATAAGAAGGAAATCGTGGCTAAACATGGGCCGACTTGAAATGACCATCAATCAACTCAGAAAAACTCAATTATTGCGTAAACAAATAGAAGGGCCATCGACAACCTACCATGGAATAACCCAGACGAAACTCAATCTCGAAGAACCAACCACAAAGCAAACACACCCTAGCAACGAAAACTCTGGTACTAGTGCCCAAACAATCCACACGCAAGCGGTTCAAGATCAATCCTCAAAGCTCGAGCAAGGAATGCACTCAGATGCCAAAGTAGCAAACAAGTGAATAACGAAATCAAAATGATGCTTAAAAGGTTTTAAATCCACCCATTTATGCATCTGAGCAAAGGCACTGCAAGCATTAATGAGCGACAAGACATGTCTGAAAAATCTAGAAACCTGAGCCCAAGACAGAATTTCAGAAAATCCTCAGATACGCGGAAAATTCGGATGAACACAAATTTCGCGGATATAGCAAAAACTAGGATTTTAATGAAGTTTGGGATTTTAGCGCAGTCCGGGAAAATCTGCTAGAACCAAAAAATTCTGGAGTTAGGCAGAAACCCAGATTCGGAAAATTCAGCGATGACCAGACAATGTACCAGAACCTGGGAAAATCTGCTGGAGCTGGAAAATCTCAGATTCAGGCCAAAACCCAGATTTTCACCAAAAGCTAGTTTTAACGCATTCAAACCTCAAGGCAAGACCAAAACTAGCAAGACCAATATCTCAAGACCTTAAAAGGACAAATCCAATAAAACCAAAGGCCAAAAGACACCATCAAAAGAGGGTCCCTACTCCAAGTGGGGCATGTGTGCAAAACTGCACAACACACTGCATGAGGAAAAAATTGAATTTATACAACAAATTCTCAAAAAGAATAATATAGGGCTACTTGATTCTATCAAGGCATCTTCATCAAATCAAGATAATACTAAGGAAAAATAGAAATCAAAGGTAAAATCCTTAGTTGCTAAATTATCTTAAACTCCATCATGGATTCTAGACTCTAGTGCTTCACACCATATGGGTTCTTCATAAGTTGTTTTTTCATCTTTAGAACATCAAGTATGTCCACAATGACCTTAGGTGATGATACTCCAGCAATGGTAAAAGGGAGAAGGTCTGTTGAAGTTGAAGGAGGAACATTTTCCAATGTTCTAAGTGTACCTTCACTCTCAACTAATCTCCTATCAGTGTATAAAATACTTTATTTACGGAAGGGCATGAGAGTACAGTTCTCTCCAAAATCAGTTGAGATAAGAGAATTACAAAGCAACAATTTGGTAGCAATAGGAGAGGCAAATCAACAATCTAGATTATATGCCTTCTCCAATTTTTCCATAGATATTTCTTCAAAAGCACTACTAACTCATTCAGATGAAGTTAGAAAACTATGGAATGAGTGGTTTGGCCATCTTAACTATCGCTATCTTTAACAACTATGTCAACAAAATATGGTTAAAGGATTACCTAAGGTTAAATTTTCTAAAAGTCTTTGTGAAGGTTGTGCACTTGGCAAGCATCCAAAAGTAAAATTTGACAAAGGTAAATCAAGGAGGGAAACTCAAGTTTTAGAACTTGTTCATAGTGATATTTCAGGGGATTTTTCCCATCCATATTTTACAAAGGCTAGATATATTCTCACCTTCATTGATGATTTCTCATGTTTTACATGGGTCAACTTTCTTAGACAAAAATCAAAAGTGTTTGAGTCCTTTCAATATTTCAAAGCTCTTGTCGAAAATCAATTAGAGAAAGTCATTAAGGTTCTTCGAACAGATAATGGGAGAGAATACGTCAACAATATTTTTGAGCAATTTTGTATATCATAGGGGATAGATCTATATAGTGAATAGTTCCTTATGCCCCACAACAAAATGGTGTTGCAGAATGTAAAAATAGATCTTTAAAAGAGATGGCTAATTGTATGATTCACTCTAAGAGCCTCACACCATCATATTGGGTAGAAGCAATCAACTGTGCATGTTACATATAAAATATATTTCCACATAAAGCCTGAAAGGGTATCACTCCATTTGAAGTTTGGAAAGGATGAAAACTGACAGTTGATCATTTTAGAGTTTTTGGCTCCATGCCATGGCATGCATTCCAAAAGAGAAATGCAAGGCTATGGATCCTCAATCCAAACCTTGCATATTTGTGGGATATCCAGATGGTGTAAAAGGCTATTTCCTACTCCACCCTACCACACATGAGTTGTTTATTGAGAGAAGTGTTAAGTTTCAAGAAACATATCTTGAAAATATACTTGACACTTCTCAATATATTGTGGACTCTTTAGATCTTGATTACATTACTGATGATTCAGATCATTCTCAATAGATTCCTAGTGTAGTATCTTCTTCTTCTAGTTCTCACAGTGATGAAGGTTCATCTTCATCTAGTTCAAGGATTGCATTAGAAGTTGATATATCTGCACTAGACTCACCCACATCTTACACTATACATAGAACAAATACAGGGGTACATGATTCAATAGATGATAGACTAATTCAAGTATATTTTCAAGGGGGGCACATGCCTTCTTTTCTTCAATTTCCAATCCACAAACATTCAAAGAGGCATCAAGCATACCAAATTGGGATATTACTATGGATGATGAATATTATTCCTTGATTAGAAATCACAGTTGGGATTTGACTTCACTTCCTAAGGGAAGGAAGATAGTTCGATGTAGGTGGATATATAGAACTAAATTTGTAGCAGATGGGTCAGTTGATAAGTACAAAGCACGTTTGGTAGCCAAAGGTTTTTCACAAGTTGCAGGCATTGACTATACAGAAAAATTTGCACTAGTTGCAAAGATGACTTCCATCAGACTCACACTTGCTATAGCCACATCGCATGGATGGAATGTACATCAAATGGATGTGAAGAGTTCTTTTCTTCACATAGACCTTAAGGATGAAATCTACATGGAACAACCACCATGCTTTGTTCAAGATTCATCCTTAGTTTGTACACTTAATAAATCACTCTATGGCCTTAAACAAGCTCCTAGAGCTTGGTATGCCAAGATGGACTCCTACCTCCTATCTTCAGGTTTTACTAGATGTCATTCTAATCCTAATGTGTATCTACTATGGCAAGATGATTCACTTTTGATACTAGTTCTATATGTTGATGATCTTTTGATTACTAGGAGTACTTCATCTACCATTATAGTAGTGAAGACATCACTTCAGGATAGATTTGACATGACAAACTTGGGTTTATTGCACTACTTCCTTGGAATTGAGATTTCACAGTTAGCTTCAGGGATTACTCATGCACAACCCAAGTATACTCGTGATCTACTTGCACAGTTTCATATGACTACTTGCAAACCATCTCAAACTCCCTTTCTTTCTGGATTCAAGCTCGAGACTTCTTGTACTACACCATTAGTTGATGCTATATTGTATCAAAAAATTGTTGGTAGTCTTATATACTTGACTCATACTAGGCCTGACATTGCCTATGCAGTAGGCATGGTTTCAAGATTCATGCAGAAACCTCATGAACTACATTGGAAAGAAGCTAAGAGGATCCTTCACTATCTTCATGGCACTCTTGGGTTTTGGATTCACTATAGAGTTGGCTCATCACTTGACTTGGTTGGTTATACAAATTCAAATTGGGTTGGTGATACTGAGCATTGTAAGTCCACTTCAGGTTATAGATTTTACTTGGTTTAGGCCCTATCAGTTGGTCTAGCAAGAAGCAGAATGCAATTGCTATATCATCCACAAAGGAAAAGTTCAAGGGGGTTGTTAACTCAGCTATTGATGCTATATGGCTTCAAGGCATTCTTTATGAGTTTGGTACTCCTTTCAAGCAACCTATTATCATCTATTGTGACAACCAAATCACTATTTAGATATGCAAAAATCTGGTTCAACATCAACAAACTAAACACATAGAGATTCATATGCATTACATTCAAGAGTTGACTCATGGTCAGATCATCGACTTAGTAGGTTTCTAGTCTTCAAACCAGGTTGCTGACATTTTCACCAAACCCTTCAATGAGAGCAATTTCATTCATCTAAGAGCTCTTCTTAGTGTGTGGTCTATATTAGCATCATCATCATCCTTGGTGGGGGGGGCTTTCTAGTATTCTCCACTTCTCTCTTTTTTGGAGGATATTTTTTTCCCACTAGGTTTTCTATCTTACTCTTAAGGGATTGCCTTGTGCATGGGTACCTCATCAGGCTAGTAGCTGGGACCCATTTTATCCATGCTCACCTAAGTTATGCTTAAGGGGGTTGTTAGTGTTTACATTTAATGCTTGCTATCCACATGTTGACCCAAGCCTACTTAGGCATGGCATTTATTGTGTAGGTTAAATATCTCATGGCATTTATTGTGTAGGTTAAATATCTCCTGATATTTTTCCATGCTGATATTTTCTTGATATCTTGCTTTGGTTGGATATTTATCCTTTATAAGGAGACCCTTGACTGTCTATCAAGTGATCAACATTATGCAATTTTTGTTCATTGTGCTTGTCAATTAGCTATTTGATCTACAGGTTCTCACAATTGGACTCTAACAAGAGGAATAAAATAATTAATTAATTATTCTTGGATTTGGAGACACCTGTCCAAGCTACACAAATTATCATAAAGACCTCTATTTCACAAAAGAAAAATATAAATAAAAAATGAAATAATGAAGAATAAAATAGAAATAATTTTTATTTATACAATATTGAATTGATTACATAGAAATTGAATTTTGTACATATGTATTCACAGTTATCAATTAAAATGTTGAATATCAAATATGGTTGAAATGGCTTAATTTATAGATGACTATGAGTGCTCTTTTATTTATCTTCTTGTCTTTATACTCTTGTATTTGTTCAGACCACCTTCCCTTGGTTTTGTAATTGGGAATTCCCTTTCTCAAGCTTCTGTGGATGATCACCATTTATGGTGCAGGAAGAGAAATATCATTGGCATTACTTTCATTTTTAATACTGACATTGATGTAATGCTATTATAGATAAGATGGTGGTGTAACTCACATAATCCTTGGATTTTTGTCCTTTGTAAAATGGTGGAAGAAACTCTTTGATAATCTAGGTCGGTGGAGGAATCTTTTCAATAATCTGGGTGGAAGAAGCTCTATGATAATATGCCCTTGTTTGCATAATCAAGGCTTCTTTGTATCTCAGATGCTTTGCGTGTACAAGGAATATCGCCATGGTTTACTCAATTGTTGACAATTGCTAAAACAATATTAAATGTCAAATTTCTGTAATAAAGGAGAATAATAACAAGGTAGTAAATAGAGAAAGCGGTTATGTGTAAATACTAGTGGATTACAAGCAGGGCTTAAATTTGATGGTCCACCTTGTCCATCATGTTTTTTTAATTCTATGGTTTAGTCTTCATTATTTCCTTTCATGTGGCAATTCTATTTTTTTACAGCAAGTCAAATTTTATATAATAAGGCATTGATAGGTGAGGGACAAGAACATTTTCAGCATAAGGAACATGCCTCCTCTCTTCCATAGAAGCACTGTCAATACCTAGGCGACCATCTCTTGTAATAGGTTGAAAAAGATAAATTTTTCACCTGCTGTCCATTCATATCAAATTTAAAAAACCTAAAAGTTTTTTATAAAATTGATTTATGATAGTATTAGTATAAAACTTGTAATATACTAACATTAAAATGAAACTAATGAATCATAATGCATTGGTGTGTTCTACCTCATATGGGATACATCACCATTACAAATGTGAACAAAAAAATGACTTTTAAAAAAATTTAAATTCTTCTTTGTTTGGCATCTTTCCAAATTTCACACTCTTCTCCATTCCACTACTGATACATCAAGCATTGTTAGAGACACTCTCATCAAAACATCCAATATATCTAATGTTAGAATTGTTTGTTGGATATCTTTTATTATGTTTTGCCTTTAAAATCCTCTTTCACATGCCATTGTACTTGTTGGAATAGTAAGGATTGTTTTCCATAGCATTGTCATGTTTGGAAAACTTGTATGTGATTCTGTGACACAAAAAATCCTCCAAGCTTCCTTCATTGATAATCCATCACAACTAAGACAAAGAGTATCAACAAATATATGCAACTATTGTTTACAAGCTTCAACAATAAATAATGTTTCATTTTCTTCTTCCTCGCATAAAGCATGTTGCATGTGTTGAAAAAGAAAGTCAAGCCAATGCTTTGAATTATCTTCTTTAGCATGAGCATCCTTTAGATAGTGACAAGGACTAAACAAATTTATAGAGTTGAAAAACACAAGATCAAGAAATATTCTATTCAAACAATCTATAAGTGCTTGAACATATTCTTTTGCAAGTTGTTTACAACTCTCTAATGAACCATCAATGCAAGGTTTTAGAGATTGTTTTTGTGAATCAACATAATCACCATGTGCATGTGAAATTGCCACAAACCACAATTCATGCCTATGAACAATTCCCTCTTTATTAGTAATCTCTAAATAACCATATTTAGAGGCATCCAATAATTTAGATAAGTAAAAGGTACCATCAGCAAATGTATCACTTCTCATAAACCACCTGCTTAAAGTGTTTATAGCAATATCAATAGATGCCCCTAATGATGTAACATCAACATACTCTTCTTGAAATTTTCTATTCAGCTTGTTCGACATAAGCATTATATCTACAAGCATGTGTAAACAAAATTGAAGTGTTCAAATATTCTTTCCTTATCATACCATGACTCTCTCTTTTCATTTTTCCATAAAGTCAATATAGGAGGCATCAATACAACAAGCCTTTCAATAACTTTTCCTCTTGAAAGCCATCTAACTCCATGAATTTGAATAGCTTGAAGATTTTAGAGTTGCATGACTTGCTGTAAAGAAATGAGTTCCTTGTTTCTTTAAGTATACTTTTGTATCCAAGAATACACCTTATTTGCTAATTTCTCAACAAATAACAATTCAGGATTTTGTTTGGAAGCATCTGATGCAGCTAAAGCTTCACGATGAGCAATGTAATGAACACCTACAAGATTAGGAACAATTTTTTTCATAAAAGAAACAAACTCATTTTCACTACCAACCATGGATGAATCACCATCTGCGGAAACAACTATTAAGTGTGTATTTGAAAGCCCCCTTTCTTCCTTTAAAACATTGATTGTACCATGAATTATTTTTCCTTTTCCATCATAAACATTTATGAAGTTTAAAAGTTGTGAAGTTGGTTGCCCCAACCCTTTT
This sequence comes from Sequoia sempervirens, assembly GCA_007258455.2. NCBI lineage: Eukaryota > Viridiplantae > Streptophyta > Pinopsida > Cupressales > Cupressaceae > Sequoia > Sequoia sempervirens. The sequence goes on along the minus strand of VDFB02193867.1, from coordinate 486,965,651 downwards.
GAGTCTAAAAAGTTGCATAGACCATAAGATGCTTCTCTGAACTATGAATTGTACTTTCATCCAACATTCTAGAAGTTTGTACCTCTTCAAGATACTTAGATATAGCAAAAAAAAAAATGATTTTCAGCCATCTGATTTTTGTATGAATTGTAGTCCTTATTCTTTGGCATGTTTGGTAACTATAATGTCATTTCAAGAGAACAAAGTGATTCATATTTTGAAAGGGGTAAATCCTCTTGAAGCATCGAAAAAACTAATTTCATAGTTGTGATTACTCTTTCCTTGTTAATTTCATCAACATTTGCTATATGTTCTCTAATAGGTTTTGCTTTTTTTTCATTCCCACATGTTCATTTAGCTAGTGAAATCTTATGAATTGTTGAATTGACATGAGTAACTAATGAATCAAGTTGTAAATTAGTGCAACCATTACCTACTCCCCATGGTCCAACTACATTATGTGTTTCACAATATATGCATTTCATAATTTTTTTCCTTCATATATTGTACATTTCAGCCACTTAAACTTTACTTTCCATTCCTCATAAAATTCTTGTTTTACTTCAAGGATTTTTATTTTTTTTTTCTATGTATTGTTTTCTCTTGTTTGATATTCCTCAACATACTCTTAAGTGTACCCCAAAATATCTAAGTCTTCATTTAAATCAAAATTATGATCTTCATTAGGTGCTACAATTTTGGATGTTCTTAACCATGGAAAAAATACTTGATAGAAGATTGATTTTTTTTTCTCTGAGACATTTTCAAATTGTAATCCCTACATATTTTAAAAATAAGAAAGATTTAGATATTTTGTTCAAATTCATCTAAATTTATAAAAAATGAACCTTAAATTTTTTTTTAAAATATAAACTAACAACCATATAGAGAACGTGGGGTTGTAGAGGGGGTTGTAGTGGTTGCATCAGAACAAAAAAAATAGGAATTTTTTTTTATGAAATATTATTAAATACGATCCAAAATGTTTGATTAAAAAAATCTATAATGTTTAATTTTACGGTGGTAAACTATTACAAATTTTTAATATAAGATTTGTAAATCATTATTTTTTTAAAAGAAAAAGAAATAAAATGAAAATCATCTTACTCTGCTTATGTAGCAAAATCTCTTTACTTTTGCAGATCTTCTTTCTTTTTTGTTGTAAATTGTAAGTGTACAAAAAAATCTTTCCCTTTTCTAACTTTTTGTTTCTTCTCTACAGTTCAGAATATTTATTTTTACTGTATCTTACAGTTAAAATCTTCAAATAGAGGTATACAGCCATCAAATTTAAGCCCTCTACGAATACATATTCCACAAGTATTTGTAATGCCTTTTCCGTAAAGCCTCTTGTTCAGAAAAACAATCCTTACACTGTTAGTGATATATATCTGCACGCCGCTTATATCCAGCATCTTCTGAATCTTTGAAACACGAATAATATTAATGTAGGAAGACCGCCTCATCTGCACACAAGGAAGGGAAAAAGGTAACCCATTTCCAAGCATCTTAAATTAATTCAAATAAAGCCTTAGCCACATTGTTTGAAGATGGTTCCACATCATCTTCTGAAAATCACACCTTCTTCTTAGGGTTCTGTTAGTTGTCTGCATAGCACAAGCACATTTACCACGTGAGGTCTTACTCTTAACCTAGTAAGAAAGAAAAATGCATGCTCTTAAAGAAGTCGTAACAAAATTTACCTTTCAGTTGGTGCACCAACTGGAATCCTGCGACAAACATGATTTTATCATCACCTCCCTCGTTAGCAAAATAATCAAACACAATAAACTCTTTAGTCAGCTTCATTTTTGGGGTTTCTGATATCTGCTTCCAGATAATTTTTCATTTTATTTCCTCCTCCATATAAGTTGTTTTTAAGCTCACTAGAAACCAATCGTGGGTCTTCCATCCAGGAGAAGTACATACCCATGACCAATACATGGAGAATAAAGCCTACAAATATCATACTCTATCAAACACACATCAAATAATTAAAGTAAGAACACCTCTAGCAAAAAGGTATGAAGAAGCACCAATATATTGGCTCGAGATCCAGTTACTGTATTTATATTCAGAGGCTATTTGATTTTATTCCGTTGAGCAACTGAATTCATTGCATACGTCTGATTTCAGTTTCTAAAATTATAAGATTTGATAATTGATGCGTTGCAGGAAAATTTTGAATGGGCTAATCAAAAGGAAACCTACTACCTGTATGCTGTCGAATTTTTCTGGTGTTGAATAATTATTTCTCTTAGAACTTTCACAAGCGCCTAAATCTCAGCTTACATTCCAGTTACTATTTAGTATTGAGTAGAAAATTAGCAAAAATTCATTGCGAACGCCATGTTATAGCTTTGTCTATGTGTAATGAAGATTGATTTCTAATTTTTCCAATTTTCTTTAACTTGTGGTGACCAATGCTCCATTGGTGATACCTTGTCCGGTATTATCTTAAGAAAAATTAAACAGTATCTCAAGAAACTTAGTATTTTGTCATGTCAAGGTTGCTCGTTTATTTGCGAGTTTTTTAAGGACAACATCAAACCGTCAATTGATATGAATATGTTGACCCAATCATGCATATTACCATCGTTCAATCGCACCTTGGTGTGCAATGGGTACGTCATAGAGGTCATAGAGGTGTGGAAGGTCAATAAGGAAAATGTAGGTCTATTTTTTTCATATTTTTGTGTAGTACATAAAGTCAATTGTTAGATCATTTAAAAAATGATGCTGCTTGTTCAACAAAGGTCTTAATGGAGAAGTGATAGATTCAAATAAATTATGTATCCATTTATAGGGATTCAAATAGGATTGAAACAAAATGATTTGTATTTTTAATAGAACATAATGATTATTGTTAAGAGTTTTTGGATTAGATTGTGACAATATTTTTGCATCAACATTTTGGATCACACTCGGTGAGCCATCATCAAAATGAAGAAGAGAGCAAAAGGAAGAAAACCTTAATACAATTAAATAAACTATTCAAAATGTTCACTCATTAAAAATGAAAAAACATTAAATTGATTTTTAATACATTTTAAGCAACACTTGATTAAAAAACTCCAATAACAATTAAGTTTCATTCAAATTTATCCCTTTTAGAAAATAATTTACTATATATTTTTAATCTTTATTTTATAATGCATAAAATTATAAATCACAATGTATATATGTGTAATGTTTGGATTTACATGTTTATGTGATTATTTTAAGTGAATGATTTAATATATTTATGTCTATAAATGACATATATTGTGTAATATTGGATTCATTCCTTTGGCCTTCACAATATCCCTATAAACACACATTTACATAGATTTATTTTTATTTTATCTATTTCTATACATCCATCTATATAGACCACATTATTGGATTGCCCATGATTAGATATTCATTCCTTACACAAACTTTACCATTTCATCATCCGGGGTCATGTTTATTGTACAAGATTGATCACACATCTAGAAATCTAACCTTTCTAAAATTCAATTTAAAAATTGTCTTACTTTTGTCCATTGCACTAGCCCTTATGAGTTGACTAAACCAATTTTCCCACAATTATTTTTTGTGTATTTGTATTTAAAGACATTCATTAACATTAATTACATCATTAAGAGAATGATTTAGTTAGATACACTAAATTGATTCAAATTCTAAATATTAATTATAGGGCATTGTGTGTTGTTAATAACCCACTAAAGCTATTCATAAATATTGTCAATGTAGATAGTAAAAAAGATTATATGAATTCAATGAATCAAAGAGAAAGAGTGTAAAATTAACGAGATTAGATCTACACAATAAATAATAAATTTATAGTTGTACACCTTATCTACTTTACATTGAATTTCTTAGATTAACGTCTAATTTAGAATTATAAATTCCCATAAATATTTTAATTATTAATATAAGTTAATTTATACTTGTATATGTATTCTATTAAATTGGGAATTTTTTGTTATAGTATGAATACACAACTAAACACTAGATGAAATAGACAATAAATTTCCCACCATGTGATCAATCTATAAAATACTTATTCATAATTGCATAATAAAAATAGGCAAAATACGTACTAAAAATAAAAATACTAACTATAAAAATACTAACTATAAAGAAAACATATAAAAATATAAACACATATTGTGTCATCTACAACTATTCTATCATAATTGCAAGATAAAATATCATGGAAAAAGTGCACAAAGAGAAATAAGGCAATGAATACAATCCCTAACCTATAGATTGACTAAATACACATCGAAGGAAGGCAACATGAAAAAGGTAGTTTTCTCAATTTTCTTATTGCACTATTCATATCTAACATCTCAATTTTTTTATACAAACACTATACATTGCATTATAAGACAAGTATAAGATTCCACATGGAGAACAAAATCTTATAATATCCTAACCAACAATGAATTAAGGATTAATCAAATAAAAACCTATCATTTTCAATCTATTAATTTCTTTCTTCCAATTTGTGTGCATGTGGGTTTCAAATTAAATCTCATTTTATAGAGAAAATTGTTGTTTTGTTATAATATAGTGATGGATGTTGTTGAATTTTTCATTTTTTACATAATCTAACTCTTTGTGTGAAATGAATTTTTCTCCAATCCTTCTCTAAATATATTCTATCACCCACTAAACTTCTTTCACATCATTTTTATTTTCTTATAAATGTGTTCATTACAAATTGCATCAAGGATGTAACAATAAAAAATACAAAAAACTTAAGGTCTTGAAATTAAATTTTAAGAGGTTTCGACATAATCCTTTCCAAAAAAATGTTTCAATAGTTTAAAAATTATATATAAATATAAACTTACACATATAGAAAAATGACACAAGATAAATATTTGCAATGTACTTGACCCTCCTTGCTTCAATGTTGTAATAATAATGATTAGACATAGCCAATTTATTCTAAAATGTTTAATCAAATTTAGAATTTAGTTTTTGCAAGGAGTTTAACTAGCATAATAATAATGATGATTAGGCATAGCAATTGTATTAAATAATTGTTGTGTAAAGTGTAAGTGTCTTTATTCATGTAGTTTTTGTCTTGATACTTAAAGAATTACAAAGAAATATTTACCAAGGGCCCATTACTTTAATATCATACATATTTAACATAAAACATCTATGACAAAAAGAAAAAATGATAATAAAACACCAAACAATCTTTATAAAATATATATATATATATATATATATTAACATTGGTAAATGCAATCATATATATTTATCAACCGTGATATTGTATGATAAATTCATATATTGATAGTAATATGTTTTATAGATTTTTGAGAGGTGATTTCGGCGGCATCTGACGTTTCTCGATCTTTTGGTGCTCATTGGCGACTGGCTACTGCCCTCCCCCGGTCATGGGGTTTGCATAGGTGTGAGTGTTCTTTTCTTCTCTTTCTTTATTATGCATTAAATGTTGAATGCTTCCGCCTCTTCACTCCCTGCCGTTCGGCAGAGGCCGTACCCCCTAATTCTTCTGCGACGGCTCCTAGGGCTTCGATGGACTTCGGATCCTCGCATCTAGATAGTTCTGACTCTATCCCATTGCATCCGAAACCTAAGTCCTTTTCCGAAGCGGTGGCCTACACTGGTAACCCTATCAACGCAAGCACGAGGTTTTCTCTGTCCAATTCCAATGAAGCCGCCGATTCCGGTAAGGTCACTGGTGTTGCTCCATTATCATTTTCCATTTCTCCCAATCCAGAAATGCTAGATGAAATTAGCAAGGAGAAGAATAGATTAAGGAATTTTTCCATTTTATTGTCTACTGTTGAGGTGGAAAAATGTCCTCCTAGGAAATTTCTTGACGATTGGTTTCATAATTACTGGAACCTGAAACTTGGCTATCATATTTCCTTTTGTCGTCAGATTCAGAAGGGGCTTTTTATTATATTCTTTAACAAGCATGAAGCTCAAACTGAAGTTCTAAAAAGACAATATTGGTCTGTTGGTTCTACCTCCTTTCGGGCCTTGGCTTGGTCGCCCGAGGCCATACACGAGGTCCTTGCCCTCTCTGCCCCTCACTGGATTCTGGTTAAACAATTACCGCCTTTCCTTTGGTGTTTTCTCCCGCAAATGCTTGAACCACTTGGTAAGGTCATCCGTATGGATGACTTTGTCCGGTTGGTCCCTCATATGGATGCTAGAATACTCATCTCGCTGAATCCGGGATTAGAAATTCCTTCTATGATCAACATTTGCATTTCGGAAGAAAACTTCTCTTGCCCTATTGAAATCCTCGGGGGGCTAAACGCTTGTTTCCTCTGTAGAAGAGAAGGCCATTTGAGAAAAGACTGCCCCATCATCAAGAAGAAACCCTCGCAGCATAAACCCGCGGACAACCGCGTTATGCCAGATCTTGGAAAGCATAGTACGAATTCCTCTTTGAATGACTCTTCCCTTGTTGTTGCTCCCTCTAAACCCTCCCCGACCCCTCCTCCCCCTGTTCCCTCCTCTGCATCCCTCCAGACCGACTCTCTGCCCCTGGTAAGTTCGGACCCTAACCTAGGGCCCCTTTCATTGACCAAGATCTCCAATAAGCGCAGGCAGAAATATAAAAAGCAACCCTTGTCATCTGCAGAGAACCCCCTCTCCCTCTGCCCTCAACCCTCCTCATTTCTTGCCCTCCTCAGCGAAGCTTCACAATTTGAAACCCCTTTTGTCACCTTCCCTTCGCATCTTGCCCTCTCGGATCTTCCAGCTAGCTGCTCTGACCTTCCGCCTCATCAGAGCCTCCCCCCTAAAGTCTTCTGTGAACTTGGTGAGGACTGCCTGCTCGAGATTATCCCTGCTAGCATATACCCCTCTTCCCCTGATACCCACACCGAGAAGATTAGCATGGATATGAATTTTTTGTCTCCAAATGAATCTGACAATGGAGAAGAGTTTAAAGACGCTTGCACCTTGACCAAACGTAGAGGCAAGAAACTTGGCTCCAAGAATAAAAACCCCTCCAAGAAAGTGCTAAGAGACATTCATAGCAATGTCCCAGCCCAAATTCAAGGACCCACCGGAAACTCCTCTCCGATCGTTTCATCATGAACTGCACTTCATGGAATATTAGGGGTCTGGAGTCCCCGGACAGACGGTGGATCATTAAACGTTATCTTGACATCTGCAAACCCATAGACTTCCTTATGCTACAAGAAATTAAGTCTACTGGTTACACGCTGGACTCTAGCCTTAATTTCCTTTAGAAAGATGCAATTAAAATCCATACCAACCACCAGAGGGGTAGGGGTGGGGTTGCCCTCCTGATTAGCCCCAGATTGGAGACTCTTATCTCTAGCTATGGGATTTCCCCCTGTAACAGAGCGGTGTGGGTTATCTTGAATAGCAACAATCATACCTTTGGTGTTTGCTCTGTCTATGCCTCGAATGACTTCAGGGAGCGTGCAAGTCTATGGGACTGGTGTGCTGCCCTTCCTAATATCCCCTGGCTCATGGGGGGGACTTCAACATGGTCGAGTCCCAAGAGGAAAAGCTTGGTGGCCTCCCTTTTGCTTGGAAAGACCTGGAGAAACTGCACTGGAATAGAATGTTAATTACTAAACACCTTTTTGATCCCTTGGCTGGCACCAACGATACTAATCCTAGGATTTGGCATACCTGGTGTAATTTCCAATAGGGTCACTCTAGAATCTACTCCAGGCTCGACCGCTTCTACGCCAACAAAAATTGCTTCTCTTTTCTGCCTGACATAAACGGTAATGTTGTCTTCGTTACCCCCGCCTCTCTCTCCGATCACCATCCCATATCTTCCTGCATTAGAATGAACATATCTCCTTCCCGTTGCATGAGATCTGCCCCTAAATTTTCTCTCAACACTAGCCTCCTAAAAGATGAAGACACTCTTGTTGCCATCCACCTCATTAAGCTTATTAATAGAAATACCTTTCCCTCCTGCTCTCATCTGGATAGATGGGACAAAAACCTCCTCACTTGGCAGAAGCTTTTGAGGACCATCGGGAAAAAAAGAGCTAAAGACTATAGATTTACTGAAAAATGTCTCTCCTCTGCTCTGCAGTTAGCTGAGACCAACATTCAAGCCAACCCTTCAGACTGTGACCTCGTTTCCCAGGTTGTCAATGCTAAGGATGCCCTTAGGCAGCACCAACGAAAACATGCTAACGAAAACATCGAAAGAATTGTTGTTGATAACACTGAGTTAACTGACATAGACAACATCAAAGAAGCCCTTGTTAAATTTTACCAAAACCTTTTTGCTTCTGAAGATTCGGAGGATGCCTCATCCCTCAGACAACAAGTTTGTTCCCTCGTCCCTAACAAGATTTCCACTAATGAAGCCAATCAGCTTTCCAAAGATCTCTCTCTGGAGGAAATTGAAAAAGCGATTAACTCTCTTAGCAATGACAAATCCCTGGGTTCGGACGGTCTCCCGGCGGAGTTCTATAAGGCCAACATTGGTTGGATCTACCAAGATCTTCTTGATCTGTACTCGGAAGCCCTCGCTAGAGGATCCTTGGGATGCTCTATCAATAAGGGTATTATTAAGTTGATCCCCAAGGATGGGGACAAATCCCTCATCAAAAATTGGAGGCCGATTACCCTCCTTAATGTCTCTTACAAAATCTTTGCTAAGCTCCTGGCACTGAGAATTGAGAAAATTCTCCCCAATTTTATTTGTGCTACTCAAACTGGTTTTATCAAAGGAAGGTTTATTCTGGAGAACCTGATCACTAGTTGGGAAGCCATGTGCTGGTCCAACTACTCTCAACAGAATTCTACTATGTTCCTTCTTGATTTCGAAAAAGCCTATGATAGGGTGGAATGGAATTTTATCACTATGATGCTTGAGGCCTTCGATTTTCCTAGGGTTTTTTGTAACTTTGTCAAGATTCTTCTAAAAGACGCCTCGGCCCAGATTGATGTTAACGGATCTCTCTCTGCTTCTTTCCCCCTCGGTAGATCCATCAGACAAGGCTTCCCCTTGGCCCCTGCCCTCTCTGTGATAGCTTCAGAAGCCCTATTTTACATCCTCAGGGATAATTCTCTATCCCCGGCGATCAAGGGCATAACTCTCCCTAATAACGATGAGCTCCTAAACTGCCAATTTGCTGATGATACTGTCATCTTCTTTGATGCTAGGCCTGACAACTTCAAGGCCCTAAATTCCAAGCTCAAGCTTTTTTGTACTATCTCTGGGGCGAGATTGTCCCATGCCAAGTCTATTTGTCTCGGTTGGGATGAGCAGCCCCCTGACTGGTTCAAAGCCTATGATTTTCAGTGGCGTGGCCCGCATAAGATTGTGTGTTATCTGGGCATTCCCTTCTCTGTTGACCCCTCCCTTAAAGACATGTGGTCGTGGGTCAAAGAGAAGATCACCAAAAAGTTGGGAAAATGGCACAACAAAACTTTATCTTTGGCTGGCAGAATGCAGGTCCGTCAAAAAATTATTTCCTCTTATAACATCTATTATTCTTCTGCCTGGATGTTCAGTAATTATCAAATCTTAGAAATCCAAAAAGCTGTCAGGAGCTTTCTCTGGTCTGATGGTAAAGGAAATAAGAAAATGCACGTTGTCAAATGGGAGTGGTGCCATATCAGTAAGCTCCTTGGGGGGCTTGGGCTGAAGGATCTCAGGCTCCAAGGGATTGCCCTTTCCGCCAAGTGGATCTTTCACTCCCTTGATGGCAATGATCCTTGGAAGGTCCTTGTTAGAAGCAACATTGAAAGAGGCTTCCCCAAAAATGCAAAGTCTTGGAAGAATCTTCCTTTTATTGACCTTGTCATTGGCAACTTTCCTGTTCTTGTTCAAGGGTCTGTGGTTTTTAGATCCATCTGGAAAGCATGGGGCCAAGTTAAGAAGTTTGTCTCTAACAAGGCCTTCCACAATGACTTCCATCTCTTTGGTGAAAGGTCCATTTGGTGGAATCTTTGCTCCTCTGACAAACCCCTTGCCCTCTCCCAAGGTTGCTCCGCTAGACACTGGTCGAATAAAGGAATTTCCCAACTTGCTGACCTCTTTGAGCATGACGTCTTAATCAGCTGGGAGGATCTCAGACTCAAATATGACCTCCCCATCTCCCAAAAGAAAATGTATAGTATGATTGTCAAAGCCGCTAAAGACCTCCCCACCTCTTGTCATGTTGACTCTCATAGGTTCCTTGACTATAAGTGGGTTAATGGTACTATGCTTTCCAAGGTCAAAGCAAAGAACATTTACAATATTATTGGCCACTTGGAAGCCATCATAGATCATGTTAATTCAGTCTGGTACGCCACGCTGGATGCTCATGCTTGGAAGAAGTACTTCGATTTTCTATGGAAAGGTCCTACCGAACCAAAACTTAAGTGCTTCAACTGGCTTTTGTTGCTTGATAGACTCCCTATCAGAAGGGATCATACTGAGGCTGACATTTGTAAATTCTGTAGACTTCCCGAGACGGCTAGACACATTCTGCTTGATTGTATCTTTGCAAAGGAAATTTGGATCATGTTTGGTGTTACCTATCCTATGTTATTTACTATTCTTGATATTGTTACTGGTCATATTAATGGTTTGAAGCATGATTCTAATTTCTTTTGGAAGATTATTTCCTCTAATGTTTTATGGCAAATCTAGAAGTGCAGAAATGAAGAAAGATATCAGAATAACCCCCGTGATCTTACTGAGTCCTTTCGGAAACTCACCTTAAAAATTTTTTGCAGGTTCGCACTACCATGATAATTGAAAGGAAAAAACTCATAAGGTTTCTAAAGGACGGACATGCCACTTTCTTCATATACGAGATGAAGGGAGGCTACGCTTGGAGGGACATGCTAAACAATCGGCAGTTGTTCGAGAACACTTGTAAGATTCTCTCCCAGGAGGTGATGAACAACAGAAATTCCAGCAAGGACATGACTAGTATGCTTGCCCAGATTCAGGAGATGAAATATATTGTCTGGATGGAAGGTGCCAAAGGCTGGACTGCCTGGGTTGATAGACTGGATGACATCCTTCAGTAGCATTCTGCTCTCTGGTGCTCTTTTTGTAACGATTATGTAACGGATTTGTATCTTTTTACTTCGGTTTTGATCGACTATCTGCTCCTGAGTTGAGGCTCGGCCTCTTTTGGGCTGAGCTGTTCACTATGTGGATCTTTTTGTAATCTCAGTGACTCCTTTATACTTAATATAAAAATATGTTTTATAAAAATTAAAGGATTTTCTATAGTAAATACCATTTGAAGTGGATAATCCACTTTAGACTGCAATTGTTTTAAGCCCTTCAAAACTTATATATCATTGTTGTATGTTTATCAAAGGATAAAATATAAAATTTATATTATCACTTCCTTTTTTTTTGAACACCGATGGAATCAGGCCTAGAATTTGATGGTCTATCTGACCATTTTTTGCATTTTAGACCGTATATTACAACCTAAAAATTTATTAGACCGTATTATTTGACTTGCTATATTTTTATATAACCGTAAATATGACACTTAAAATTATTATTAAACAAGAAATTTATATATATATATATATATATATATATATATATATATATATATATATATATATATGTATGTATGTATGTATGTATGTATGTATGTATGTATGTATGTATGTATGTATGTATGTATGTATGTATGTATGTATGTATGTATGTATGTATGTATATAATGTTTATGATAAAAATATAAACTAGTTTAGAATTGGAATAATTCTTTCTAATTTTTAAATTATTTTTAACAATAAATTTAAGATTTTAATATTTTTACTAATAGTTATATTGCTTTATATTAATATATATTATTTATAATATTTATTATAAAAATATATATAGAAATGCAAAATCTTTTCAAAATAGAATATAATTGTTTTTTAAAATTTTGAATATTTTAACAAGATTTATTTTCTATATGAATTTATAAATTTCTTGTTACAATAAATTTAAGATTTTTACATTTTTTTCTAATTATCAATATTTTCTAATTTTGCATTTTTTTTAATATATATAGGATATCCATATGACTAACATAAACAATTTTTCACTGTTTTTTGAACAGCATAAAAAAATTTCAACAACATTTATTTTATAGCATTTTTTTACAAGTGAGTTATGAGCTTTGATTTTTTTCAAGATAATACATCATTTGTGCTTTATTCGTGAACATGTTGAAATTTTAGATAATGAGTTGAATAAGGATTAAACTATTTTTAATTTTATATAATTATTTCTAAATAGGTTTGAAATTGATATTTACATTTTTTTAACAGTTAATTTTTTTCATAAAACGTAAAGTGACAAGCATTTAAATGAACAAACCGTCAAAAAAATTTCATATGGCAGGTAGGGGTGGCCGTCAAATTCCAGCCCTGGATGGAATGCAATCAAAAGTCGAGGATTTAAACAACACTACCTGTACGCAGTCAAATTAGAATGAACTCTTGAATATCAGGCAATATGTGGACTTCAGTAATTATTTTCCTAAAAAGTGTCACAAGCCTAAATCTCGGCTTGCATTCGATTTACTCTTTCGTATTGAAGGGGAAAGTGGTGAAAATTCATTATGAACTTAATAGTAAAATTATGTGTAAAGAAAATTGATTTCTTATTTCTCCAATTTCTTAAATTTATTGAGGTGAACGCTACCATTGGTGATATTTTCCGTCGAACTCAACTCTCGTAGTCTTTTATTGCACAAAAGATACAAGAAAAATGATCTTGTAGTACTGAAAATTTTAAAATCAAAGGGAGGTTTTTTTAAAAATTGGAATTTTGCGGGTCTTACAAAGACATCAAGCTATTAGTTGCATAATACATTTAAAAAAAAAAAAACAAATATTTTAAATTAAAAGGTTAGTTGTATTTTTGCATTTTATTTTTATTTTTTTAATTTTTATTTGATGTTTATTTTGATTTATTTATTTATTATGTAATGATAGTGTGTAAGTAGAACCATTTTCTATAAAAGTTATGAGATAATATAATTTTTTATTTTTTAATTTACATTTATTCTTAATAAATATCTATTTATTGCTTAGGATCAAATCTTTAATCATGAAATTAATTTAATACAGTTTTAAAATTTGTAAGGAAAAAATCTAAAATTTTCTAATTCAAATTCAAATTTCGGGTTAAGTCAACCTCTTTTTAGTCAACTCTTGTATGTCGACTGAAATGCAAAAAAAAATCATGCACCATGTGTGATATTTAATGAAAAACACTATTTCACTTTTAAAACATTTGAAAGTAATTCTAGAGCTATTACTACAACTCACATAATCATTCAATAAGCATTAATAAATAATCTATATTACATCATCTACTTACATCAATATATAGGCGAGTGCACATGACTACTTTTTTTTATCATTTGTAAAGAATTGTTATATTAGCATCAATGGTTTCACCAAGAAAGAATTGTCCTAGCCTAGAAAACTCTAAAATAGTTTTTTTTATATACTATTCTTTAGTAAATGCATATGTAGCATAGAAAAATATATCCCTTTACATTTTCTTACATGTTTGGGCACTCCTAATTAAATTAGACTCAATAATGCCTTAATTTAATATTGGCAAATGTATCCCTTTACATTTTTTCACATGCTTGGGCCCTCTTAATTAAATTGAGATTAATTATGCCTTAATAAACCTTTCTATTCATTTACAAGCCTAATAAATTACATTTTCTGAGTGTGAAACTGACAATAATTAATGCCTAAACATAACACTTTACCTTAGGTGATCCCACAATAGTGGTTTACAATTTTTGGCCAAACTGGACACTGAAATATTTTTTAAACTAAATCTTCACTTTCGGGCACCTATAGCAGCTAAACCATGAGGAATTTGGAGATGATGCAAACTAGAGTTTCGTGAAATTTTGTCTATAGATTCTAAATATAATTTTTTCAAAATTTTGGAATCAATTGCACTTCCTTTTCCATCTCCCTCAAAACTAGTTTTTTAGAAAATAATATTTTTAAAAAGTGACGCCATCAGATAATGCATAACTTTTTTCCATGAAGGATAAAATTCTAATTCTTTCGAATTTAGATTTGCAACTCTAATACCTAGTGCTTCCAATTGGTTAGATATTTTTTATTGAATATTTTTTCTTTAATCAAGTTTCAATTCAAACCAATTATAATTCGGACATAGGCGACCTGTATAATGCGTAACTTTTTTTGTATGTATCAAAATTCAATTTTTTTTTCTTTGTTGGATCAAGGAACTTAAATATCTGTGCACTAATTTTTTATTTTTTTTTTTTAATAATCTACTATTTTTCCACATATGCATCAGAGCTTGATTTTCAGTGAAAACCTATTCACTTAGAAATAAAAATAAATAAAATAATCAAATTAAATTTATTTTAAAATTATACTTTTTGGAAAGCTTATAATAAGGACTACATACTTGAAAAAAAAATAAATTTTAAATGAATTCATTTGATCCTCCAAAAGGTAAATCAAAAGTGGTTTTTTATCAGTATTTTGATAGGTGTAAAGGAGACTCTGTTATAGGTATGGTTTAAAACTAGTGGGGTTCTATCCAAGGGGTTTGATTAGGTAGTTTGATCAAACCCTCTTCAATTGGAATTATTTAAATGGAACTTTTCAAAGGTTAAATCATTATATTTTCTAAAAATATGTGATTTCAGCAAAAGTCAGTTCCTCCTAAAAATTGTAAACCACTATTGTGGCAAAGCAATGTGTGTTCCAAGTATAGGGACGTAGGGTGAATGAGTCCTCCCTAGACCTTTGGACCTAAATTTAAGCTATATTTTTGGTGGTATTTACATCTCCAAATCCATATTTATTTCAATGTTGGCTTGTATGTATTTGAATTTCAGGAAATTAAAGATACATACCTATAAATACAAGGTTATTTCACTAACTTTCACCTAGATTTTCAAGATACCTCAAGAGCATTTTCAAGAGCAATTTTGCAAGAGAAAAGTTGATGATCAAGTGTATTCAAGAGCAGATTTATCAAAGATTTATTGTATAATTCAAGATCTATTCATCATGCCAAAGTCTTCTTGGATCATGCATTTTTTTCGAAGCTAACATTATGATGTAGGTTTCAAGATCAAATCAAGTATTCAAAAGCATCATTTCAAGTATTAAGATCAACATCCATTGAAGTCGTTTCATGCAAGTTGTAGACTTACTAAGATCTCCATTATCAAGGTCTCATTTAAGGTTTTGTTGAGTGGTAACATAGCTTTGTTCATTTTTTATTCTCTCTTTCATTTCAAGGTTTGATTACTAAAGTAGGGTTTGACCAAGGAAAACCCCCATTCACCCAAAAGAAAACATTTTTCTCTCTTGTGTGTGTGATTATAGATTTAGGTTAGAGAAGGATTTAAGACCTTCTAAAGTGCAAGATTAAAAAGTTGTCAAATTTGTTGTCAAATCACATAATCTAACCTATAGATCCGATTTCTAACTTTTCAACACTGAAACCTTGATAAATCAGAAGCTACAAATTAGCGTCAAAGGCTCCTGAAAGTTCAGTAAAACCTTGATAAAAGACCCATTTTCCCACAGGTGAAACTCACTTTTGGTTACTGTTAAACATATTTCTGCCCTTTTAAGATATGTAATCTATTTTTTGGTTCTACTAATATTAGTTTAATATTGTTGTTTCAAGTGTTAGATTGCATTTTGGAGTTGATTTTCTATTTTTTAGTTTTTTTCTCCCCAAATTTTTGTTTTACCTTGACCCCATCCTTCAAGCATAAGGAAATCTAAAAATTCTCACATTGAGTTGATTCACCTAAGGTGTTTTAGTCAATTATTTTTTAGGGATCTCATTTCCTTTGAATGAAATAAAGGAAAATAGGTCCACCTACATCTATCAACACATCAAATTGGAGAACCTTATTTCCCCACAAAACATATTTTGTGATGTTTCAACATACAAAGACATCAAGGTAAGCCAAATCTAGGTATTTAAATTATAAATTTTAACTCCACATGGAGGCTTTGTATCACAAGCCTAATTTAGACTTACACTCACAAAGATCCAATCCATGTTCATGAATGTGGACAAAAGATATCAATAAAGATCTCAAGTCACCAAAGAAAAATAGTAATCAATAGAGGATATTTCCACATGATATATGCAACAAACTTTAAAGCTAGGTAGTTTTATTTTATAATTTAAATTTTTGAGTGTTTATCATTTTATTTATTTTGTGATGTTTTTAATTCCAACTTTTATCATATGACTGATTTATTTTTATTAGTTAAATTATAATAGTTTTTTAATAGCACCCTTTCCCAACTAAAAATATAGAGATATCTTCACAAAATCATTCAAACTATCAATAGTAAATATAACATACATATAATATTTGTTTATTTTGTTATGAAATTGAAGAACCATATGTCTAAAATTGCCAATATTTGATATGTTATGATATTTCTTATGAAAATAGATCCAAGTGTCACTTTTTAGTGCCTTGTAAGGGTGCTTATGAAAATATAAAATACAACCTTTAATGGTGTAAATAGACAACAATCAATAGAAGAAAGGTTGAAGAAAGAGCTTCTAGGTTGGTCTTGAAAGTTGCACAAGAAAGAGCACAGAAAATTAGTTTGTGAAGAGAAGAGGAATAGAAGAAGAGAAAAGGGATTTTGTAGGTATGCAATCCATCTGTGAGAGTTACATAATGAAGAGAAAAATAAGGTTTTAGAAGATGAGTGGATCTAAGAAGGTTTGAAGACATGAGTATTTGAAGACTCATAGACAAGATGTGTCTAGAAAATCTTGTAATTTTTTTATAATTTTACTCAATATTTAATCATCCATAAATCTTGAGGAATTTTCATGTATTAATGCATGTATGTTTGTAAATTTTTTTTGTGTAGTAGAGAGCCTCTTCATTAGATTTTTTATTCAATAGGAAAAGTTTTAAGATTGGAAGAAACCAATGTAATCGTAATGAGCATGGACACAACGCTTCTCATGGCCCTAATTCTTAGTGTAATTTTTTTGAAAGAGATAATTATCAAGCTAGGTAGGGAATTGATAACCATTAAAATAGATCTATTAGGTGGATTTAACACCTAATTCATCAGTAAAAATGAAGGGTGTATTAGGAGAAACTCTCCCTTCTTTAAAAAGAGAATCCCTAAAAATAGTCTTAAACCTCCAAACTATAGGAAGAATAGGAATATACCAAAATTAAACAATCTTGATATCAAAGTTTGTATGATAGAACAAAATATTAATAAAAAAACCTAACTAATATTAAAAAATACATTAATTTGAATTTCTTTGAGGCTATGGAATTAGGTCTTGAGCAATCTCAAGTAAATAACACACGTGGAGGTTATGAATGACTTGAATTCAAAACCCTACTCCTACATAATTTCTTATTTGACCCAAAAAGCCTCTAGCTTAGTAGAAGATCAAAGAGGCCATGGTCACCTAGTTCATGAGAAAAATGCTTCATAATTGGTATTGGAAAAAATCAAACAAAGAATTCTAGAAAACAAGAACTTGCAAAAATTAAATCAAGTTGTCGGGTGAGAGGAGGATATTTCCTACACTAAAAGCTTGAAAGATAATGTAGAGAGGGACTTTGATCTCTAAAATACCTTTAAGCTATATCCTTTCTCATCCCTCATGGATAGGAAGGCTACACATTCTTTGATAGAAAAAGGAAATTGTCTTTTAGATTCTGTCAAGGAGACACTTGAGGAATCAAGTCTTGGAGGTAAAAAAAAGGTAACCAAAATAAAGAGAAAATCTACTTAGATAGCATTTCCAATAATTAAAGTGTTGTTGAAAAAGTCCCTAACACTAATATCTTCAAGCCATGTGACAACTCGAGATATGAGGTTGTGCATACCCTAAGTGTAGACTTGGGCACTATTTCAACAAATAAATTATTATCTTCTAAAATATTGATACCTCTAGTGATTCAAATACATAAAAAAATTGGACATCCCCTTTGATAGCCTTTCTAAACAACTAGATAATATTTTCAAGAGTAAACCTCCTATCCACAATGTTAAAAATGATTTAAGGATCAAATAAAGCTTAAGAACTCCCTGAGAAACCAACTAAAGATGTTAAAAGAAAGAGGTAGTATAGAAAAAGAGAAAGGGTCCCTATGATAAAAACAAATTGAAAGAAGAGGAATTACCTAAATGCTTTCATCCTTTTAAGATTAGCTCAAATGAGCCTCAAAACTTGGATAATCATGCATCTTAATTGTACAAGTTGGGATATTAGGGGACAAGAATCCCCTAATAGGAATTATATAATAGGAAGATATTTTTATTTTGAAATTGTTGTCCTCTTACAAGAAGTAAAAGCTAATAAATTCATATTATAAAACTACCTAAAATTCTTATTGAAAGATGTTGCTTAGTTATTCTCCAATTATGATAAAGCAAAGGGTGATGTAGCTATTCTATTAGCCAATAGAAGGGCTAATTATGTGACTGATTTTGGTGTCTCTTCTTGCAATAGGGAAGTGTGGGTTATCATGGAGAAATATAACCAAAAATTTAGTATATGTTATATCTATGCTGCCAATGATTACAAGGAAAGAATTAGTATGTAGAAATGGCTCTATGAGCTTCCTAATGTTCCTTGGCTTATAGGGAAAGATTTTAACATGATAGAAAATACCCAAGATAAAATTGGGGGGCTAGACATATATTGGAAGGGGAATGCAGAGCACTTTTGGGAAAAATTGAAATCTCGAGGTTAAAGCTTTATGACCCTCTAGAAGGGGGGAAGAAGACTTCTAAGTAAATTTGATTTACAAGGTGAAATGCACAAAAAATAAAAAGAAAGGATTTTATTTTAGTTAGACAGATTCTATGCAAACAAGGATTTCTTCTTCTTTGAAAAAATAGAGGAAGAAACAAAAGTAAAGGTTTATCCTAGAACACTCTCATATCATCATCTAATTAGTTCAAAATTTCTATTAGCCAAGAAAAAAAATGAGTAGAATAGAATGGGATAAAAATTCATCTTGATCACTAATATTTTGAAAGATAGAGATTGCAATGATGTTATATTTAATTTAAGAGAAATTAATAAATGGTTGTTGGCTTTATGTTTTTTATGATTTGTGGTTTGTCCTTGATGACAAAACTAGTTCTTTGATTTATTCTCAGCTTGGTTGGTGATATGATATTCAGTTACATTAGTTTATTCACATATGGTTGGTGAATGATATGTTGCAATTACATGACATGTAGTTATAGGATTTTGATATATGATGATGCTGACAGTGTTTATCATTTTGACAAGATGATTTTTAGTTTGATTCTTCAAGGTTACAAGGCACAGGTATATTAAGTTGATTATTATCAGTATGTATTTAAATGATATATTAGTGCATTATTAATCTCATATTATTGCACTAACGTATTGTTTTAATGCATTCATGATATTTATACTTGATTTGTATAATGGTGTTTACATCTAGCTTCTTGAGTGACTTTTGGCTCAGTTTAGTTGCATTGGCATCATTGACATCACTCTGGTCTTTGTACTTGAAGTATTTTAGATTGATCAATTAAGGTGATTTTCTCCATTCTAGTCCTTTGAGGATATTGGTGTTTAGCTTACTATGTTATAAGGTTACTTGTAGAGCATATACTACAGTCTTGGTTGTTCTATGCTTACATTGTGCTAAGAATTCCTATTAAATTTTAAAAGGTCTATAGACTTTACCATTTGCATCTCATATGTTTTAAGGCTTTGAAGACCTTATCATTAGTATTACTTGTATTAAGGAATCAAAATGCTTGTCACTTGCACCACATATTCTGTCAAGCACTAAAGTGACATAAGAGTTTTCTAAGCCTGAAGTTGTCAGGTATACTAAAGGTTAAAAGCTTATTTTCAAAGCTTGGTAAAAGGAATTTGTCATTTCATTATTTGAAAGCCCTCATTAAGGTATAATAGGCAAAAAATCACATGGAGAATATATCCAGGGTTTGGAATGATTAGGTGGAATTTTGTCAGCAGCTTGAAGTGACAAATCTCAAACACACTGGGTAACATTATTTTTTCAGTTTTTATTTTCTTATTTGACAGTTATTTGTTTAGGGCTTAGTCATGTAGAGGTAAACAGTTGTCAAAACTATTGATTCTTTAGTTGGTTTGACAGTGAGCTAATGAAAGCTTGATTGTTGAAGTTGGACAAAGAAGAATTGTTGGTGTCTTTCAACTAGGTAGTTATGGAACTCCTTGATAGATCTTTATGGTATTTTTTCAGTTTTCTTCCACCGTAATTAGGTAATGAAAAAACTCTCTTGATACTTACGGGCCTTGAGACAATTTGTTAAGGAATTTGTTAAGAATGGTTTTGGTTAAGATCAAATTTGTGTACGGGTTTTGTGAGTAAAATCTTTGGTTTTGAAATATTATTGTTAAGGATTTTTAGGTGCTTAACTTTTGTTGATTATGATTAAAACCCTTTGGGGTTTCTGGATGATTCTTCTTGGGTTGTAAGAAAAATACTCTCATTTGCTATGAAGTTAAAGTACATACTTAAACTTTAAAAAAAGACTTTAGGGTTTCTCACTTGTTACCCTAACCCGAGTTGGTTTACAATTATTGAAATGGCATACAGAGGCTATTTCAAGCAATGAATTTAAAAGAAAACCTTCAAAAAAATTTCTAGGTTACCTGGAAGAAGAATTTGAGACTTTAGACTTATCCTTAACAGATATTGTACAAAAGTTGTATTGCATTGAAAATCTTTAGAATATTGATTCTCAGATTATTGTATTTAAAGAAGATGTTTTCATTCTCATACAACATTTCTTCAATGTGCTTATTGAAAATATGTATAGTCTTCTATTGAGACACTAGGGCTGTAAATTGAACTTCTAGGGTATTGATAGTATACTATAAATGTTATGCATTGTAAAGGAGTTGGTGCTCCTGCATCTTATGAAGTCAGCGCTTCTGTATCTTGTGGAGTTGGTGCTTCTAAACTTTGTGAAGTTGGTGCTTCTAAAATTTGTGGAGTTGGTGCTCCTAAACTTTGTAGAGTTGGTGCTCTTGAACTTTGTAGAGCTAGTGCTCTAAGTGAATAAAGAGAAATATTTTTTGAGTTTTTTTATTCCCCGAGAGGTTTTTTAATTCCCCAAGAGGGTTTTCCACTCAATACATATATTGTGTTATGTGATAATTTATGTGTGTGATTCTTCTTATCTATTTGATCTCAATGTTTCAATCAAATGAATTGAATGGTTGTTAATTATCAATCCTTCATCTCTGCCAATGTTTATGTCAAAATATCATGCATAAAAGGTTTTGTTATTAATGTGGGATATGATACATATGAAAATGTAAAACATCTTAAGCTCAACCTATGTTAATGCTATTTCTATATTTCTAATTCATGGTTAATGCAAACACAATACTGTTCATGCACAAGTCAAATTTGTTCTATTAACTATCATTTGATCTTTTGGTTCAAAAGTCAATTAAATCCTTGGATTTGTAAAAAGCTTGTGACTTACATGAATCACTGAATCACCCCCCCTCTTAGTGATTCTAGTCTTCCAACAAGTGGTATCAGAGAATAGGGTCCTCATATAGGTCTAATCCACCTAGTATAGATTCTGGTTTTGGGAGTCTATCAAAAATGTCACAAGCTCAAGAAGTCTAGAGCTCCACTGTTTGATGGTACAAACTATGTGTTTTGGAAAATTAGAATGAAAACATATCTAATTTGAATTTATGTTGATGTATAGAGCTAGACCCTTGCATAATTCTAACCAACTTAAGGGGTTCTTGGTAAGTGGAGTACTATGGGTAAGTGAAAAAGAAACAAAAGTCAAAAGAAAAAAACTAGTGTCAAGTCTAGTGAAGTATTGTCTCAAGAAAATTCTAAGTTTCCAGTTGACTCTATAAGTATTAATAAGGAAAATCTTGTAGAAGAAAATATCTCTAATATAGAACTTGATGAATTCATATTGAATGTGAATGAATCAAATATAGAAGACTGTGTTAGTGACTCTGAGGGAGTAATTCATTTTGAGGTAGAACTTATTTCTACTCTAGATGAGATTAAGAGGCTCATAAAGGTAAATAAAAAATAGATAAGAAACTTCAAGAAGAAAGGGAGGTTAAGGTTAAAACTCTTACAGATCTTAAAAATGTAGAAAAACTGGTTATAGATTGTAAGTATCAACTTGAAGAAGGAAACAAGATGAAGGAGGAGAATAATTTGCTAATAAAAAGGAAAGAAGAATTAGAAAAATTAATCATTAGTCTGAAGTTAGAAGTCCAAGAGTATAAAAGTATAGCAAACGTAGCAAATTTTTATCTTGAAGTTAAAAAGATCGAGTGTCAAAAACTGGAAGGAGAGGTTTGAATTGCTCTAAATAAAGATATTGAAAGTGTCAAGATTCAGAAAAATCAGAAGTTTGAACAAAGCACAATTAAGCTAAATGAGATGTTGAATAAGCAAAAGAATCACAAAGACATCTCTAGTTTAGGGTATGAAAAAGGAAAAAATTTAGGAGTTCAAGATGAGTCTCAACATGAAATAGTATTTGCAACAAAAGATGGATAGTGTTTCAAGGTTAAACAGTCACCAAGATAGATTTGGAGTATCAAGCTACTATTTCTAAAATAGAAACCAATGTTACTAATAGAAAACAACACAAATATACCAACAAAGTTGGAAGAAGATACAACTGGTTCACAAATATACCATTTAGAATATCATGATTGTGTGTAGTGTATGAAAAATGAATAAAAGTCTTGCCTCCATGTGTCAATAACAAGAAAAAAAATAGAATATCACATAAATTATGATAACATAAGAATGTGTGTATGTAAAACAATTGTAACCATTAGGTGATGAATACGTAGTGTACACACATGATAAATTTTAAAAATGATGAATATGGAGCTCAATCCAAAGGAAAATTAATTTCATCATTGTTTCCCCCATTTAGAATATCATGATTG